>JBBDHI010000017.1:9265876-9276036 GCA_037177115.1 Craterocephalus stercusmuscarum
AAACAAAACAACAACAACATTGTATTAATAGCTTCCTTTTATTACTGTGTAACATGTCAAAATTATTGTAGTCTTTTTCTTCCTGGTATCCTGTAGGGGGCAGCAGACAAGTATCATATTGTATACAACAGTTTTTTGGGCAAAGTTTATACCATAATGTGATGGAAAATGTTCATATCAAACATAACATGTTTGTCTTTATGGGGTTAACTCTTTCTCAGTCAAGACCTGGATATCGTATTCACAATATGTCATTGAATGCACCATCCATAACATTCCATTACGGTAAAACCTTGTTAACATGAGCAGCAGTAGTAATAGATCACTACAGTGAAGCCTGGGGTTTGTCGAGATGATACAGAACTGAAAAAATATCTGCCAGCTGCTAAGTACATTTCTTCAGCTTTTCTTTGGTGCAGTACCTTACCAGCTTTCAATGAACCCCAATGATATTGTATCAAAAAGAAGTATCAGTACTAACTGCAGACAGCAGCTATTAGTCAGTATAGTTCACTGTGTTCGCCAACATTAGCTCTTAGGCTAGACAGGCCTATTGTTTGTGTTCATACATTAATAACGTGCTTTAATTGTCACTGGGGGTAATTTATGACCAAATTTTCCTTGTTAGTTTAAAGTTGTAAAATCTTGATAGAGGCACACCCTGCAGAAGGGGAAGCAGGAGTTGAGAGATTCCCTTTGCCCCCTAAAACTGGCTGCCATGAACATAGGCGTAAAGGCATGGCTGAAAATGGAACTGTCATTTTGTCCCCCAATGGTATTTTAATCAAATCATTGCACAGACATTCCATTAAAGTGTTAACCCTCCTGCCCTGATCCAGATTCTCCCTTCTATAACCTCCCAGTCTCACATTATGTTCATTCTATATTTTGGTTGTTTTGTTTACAATTGTGTGTTATCCCCTTCCTCATATCACAGCCCTGGATCCGTGCTCTGCCTACATCAGTCTGAATGAACCCTGGAGGAACACGGACCACCACATCAATCAGTCGTCCGGTGTTCCCCTGTGTGACAGCCACATTTCTGGGGAATGGTACCGCTTCACTGGATTGGCTGGGGATGCCATGCCTACCTTCTGCATCCCTGAGAATCACTGCAGCACACACGCCCCAATTTGGCTCAACGGCAACCACCCTCAGCTCCATGAAGGCATCGTCACCCTCCCTGTGTGCTCCAGCTTTAATAACAACTGCTGCCAGTGGAACGCCAGCGTGGATGTGAAGGCCTGTCCTGGGGGATACTTTGTATACCGCCTGCCCAGACCCTCCGTTTGCTTTCATGTCTACTGTGGCCGTGAGTGACCGACTCTTAAAGAGCAATTTTTTCTTATGTCTGATATATCTGATATTTTTTTTGTGTGTGTTGACAGATTTCTATGATATCTGTGATGAGGTGGATTGCACTGGTCCCACATGTCCAGAGTCAGACTGTCGCTGTGCGCCTGGAACTGTCCTGGGACCAGACGGACAAACATGCCTGGGTGAGACAAGCCGAGCAAGAGGAAGAGAGGAGCAGATAAGCTGTGCAAGACTTCACAATAAACAGGGAATCTGGAGGACAGAGAGGATAGACGAGGGTTTTAGCAAACAACAACAACAAAAAAAGAAGAAAAAAGGAAGAAGAAGAATAAAAAAGGATCTATATCTGTACTTCGCTTAGTGGAATACGTGGTAGAAATATCAAATAATTATTTCTTTCATTGTGACAAAAATGTGCATTGCACTTTGTTTTTTTTTATTTCTTTATCTTGCAGTACAGCTGACTTTTCCTTCATATTCAGATAATCATCTAACTACTGATATAGAGGACCCCATAAACATTCTGTTCAAAAAGGAAAAAGTCTGAGTGCTTTGCATGATCAGCTTTTAAACCTCAAATACATTCGCAGCCGAGTGTGACAGTTAGTCCGTCGTTTCTTGTTTCAGATATTTTTTCATTCATTACTCTGACCGGCTTGTGGTGTTGTAATGAACATTCATTGAGAGGTCTACTGTATGCACAGCTGTTTTAACATCTATCCACAGTTTTCTGTTGGTGTTCACAGAGAGATCTACTTCATTGCCTGATGATTTCACAGGACTTGTTAGCGAATTGCACCAGACTTGTCAGGATGTTCATATGCAGTCAAGTGTTGCTGAATATTGCTGTGTGGATGCAGGAAACATTTTCTACTTGTGGCTCTCATTAAGCTCATGGTGTCTCTGCTCTGTTTTATGGTGCATGACAACTCCAGAGTCTGATTTATCTTCCTGGTGGTTTTTGCAGTGAAATGGGTTTTAATTTAGCTTTCTAGTAATAATATTAGTAGATCTCCTTCAAGGCTTTCTTAAGTTTCCAAACCTCAAATTGACCTCAGCTTTCCTAATAAATGATTTTTCCTATTAACACTATGGAACCATCACATCTCTATGCTGATATATTCTTGCAATGCTTGGGAGCATAAAAAAATTCTCACTTTGAGAAGTAGCTTAATTGTTTAGACAAGGTTTAATTTACCATACAAAAAAAAAACAAAAAACAACAACTCACTATTTCCAAACTATGGCTCTTTTAAAACTAAGGTCTGACACCCGAGAAAAATTTATGTTAACCTACTTAACGTGAGGAAAACTGGACTTTTACTTCTTGGTTCTTGAAGAGCTGTCACCTGAAAAGGCTTTCTTCAATTCTATCTTGTTGGTGGAGTTTAAGTATTAAAGGAACATTCCCATGTCAGCCCCTTGATGATGCCTGTTGTTGCAATTTTGCAACAATAGTTGCAATAGTACAAAGCAAAAAGTTTTGATTCTTTATGTGTTGTAGTGGATATGTATATACTGTATGTAAATGTAATCTGATTTCCCCTGCGTATCTTCATGAAGAACAGAAAACGCAATACATTGTTTTTTGCACTTGCCACATTCTTTTCCACATGTAAATCATGCTGTGGGGACCTGAATCTGTTTGCAGAGAGACGCCATAAGCTCATATTTCTATATAACCTATTGTATTTTAGTGTCCCACACATATGTGGTGCACTGGCACCTAATGATGGGCGACAGGCAAGCACCCAGACAGCCTGAAAACATCCATTTTCCCATTATTCACCCATCAACCAAATCTGCCTCTCTTTATTCTGTTCTACATTCCTCTATCTACATCGTGTCCCAGCCTCTCTTGCACTCTTACTTTTTGTCCCCACTCTAGTTTCATCCATCATTACTCCTTTACCAGCCTTTTCAGTATTATAAAGTCCATTTTAAAGTCCTTTAGAATCAATCTATCATCTCCCCCCTGAAAAATGAAATAAATTGCTTAGAGGTGATAAACTCCACCCATCTGGGACTCAGTAGATTAAAACAAGACTAATTTGATGATAATATCCTACAAGATGCGCTGTGTGTACTGTGTTCAGATATAAATGAATGTGATAAGGGCAATGGCGGCTGTGCGGAGGTGTGTGAGAACACCAAAGGCTCCAGGCGTTGCAAGTGTGGGCGGGGCCGTGTGCTGGATGAGGATGGACACAACTGTAAAGGTACATGATGTAATAACTGATGATTGAGCCATGTGCACATTTGGCACTCTTGATACTTTACTTTTTCGTGTGCAGAGATTGCAGGCTGTCATGTCAACAACGGAGGCTGCAGCCACGGCTGCTCCTCGCTGCTGGACTCCTATGATTGCCACTGTCCCAGAGGGCTGGACCTGGGAGAGGATAAACGTACATGCCAGGGTGTGTATGTGGGTTATGAAAAGGGATATCAGGACATAACATTTTCTGATCCTTACCAGGTTTTAGAATGAGGTTGATACAACCTGAGATTGACGACAACAGAGAAATATGACACCGTCTCAGTACTTATTTATCAAAAATCTTAGGCAAAATGTAAAAGCTGCCAAATTTATATGAAAAGACTTCTTTGCGATCCCAGGCTGAGCAGCACATCTGTTAACAGAAAGAAGAGAATAATCTCTTTGTTGTGTCCTCACACCATTTTATGTGATATAACAGTATTTCATTTCTTCCATTTCTTCAGTCCCAGTCCAGTGTGATTCTAGCTCTATAACAGTGTCAGTTCCTAAAGACCTCGTAGGAGGACTGGAGCTTTTTCTGTCCAACTCTTCATGTCGAGGTGTTTCCAACGGCACACACATCAACCTCAGCTTCAGCCTCAAGACCTGCGGGACAGTTGTGGAGGTCAGAGACTTTAGATTGACTCTTGAAATGATCAATGCTGTTTAAGCTGCCACTAACATTATACTTGTGATTTATTAAAAGCGCCACACACTTCAGTGTGGGTCATTGAGGTTGTTGTTGTGCATTCAACTTTATCTTTACCTGGATATGTGGCATCATGCCTTGCAGAAAAGGTTCCCCATGTTGTCATCAACTGAAAAACCCATTTACGTGAAGAAAATATTTCCTCCCAGGTAACAGATGAGAAGATCGTGGGGACCAATCTTGTGACAGGCCTTCCAAGAAGCAACCCAGGTAGCAGCGGGGACTTGATAGTCCGGACCAGCAAGTTACTGCTCCCAGTTACTTGTGAGTTCCCCAGGGAGTACCGCGTGTCAGATGGATACCAGGCAAGTCTGCGCAGCTCAGCGCTGGAGCTGGCAGGTCACAGTGAGGGAGTCTTTCAGTTCAGCCTGGAGCTGTTCAAGAACGCCGAGTTCTCGGAACCGTACCGCACCCCGCCCCAGCTACACCTACACGAGTCCCTGTTTTTTGGGGTGGAGCCAAAGGAGAAAGTGGAGGGCCTCTCTGCCATGGTGGAGAGCTGCTTTGCAACACCAGGGCCCAAAGCTGATCAGGTCCTCAAGTATTACCTCATCAAAGATGGGTGAGTAACCGAGTGTTGATTCCATGCCTTGTGGTTCGTTACAGAACGTGTTGAACGTAGGTCAAACACATACCAAATATTTTGCACCCAATACATGATGACTTGTGCGGTTGCAGGCATGAATAGGGTGTTTGTAATTGTAATCTAAAACACAGAAGTTGTGTTTTTTTTAAGAAAAGCTGCACTTTATAAGACTTTTTGAATAGCAAAGAATGATGCAAGAGAACAGCAATTGCCATTTTTCCCCTTTTACTAAAAGTTTCTCAGACACAGAAACTGGGCAAGTACGTTTAAATAGCTATCCTTGTTATTAATATTAATGTATGATCATATTTGTAATCATACTTGTAGTCCTGAGCCCCGACAATTTCATAAATCCACAGATGAAATCCCATTAATACTTTCTATATTTGGGTGAATCTTATTTTCTCAGGCACATACTGAAAACTGTCTGCCCTCTTAGTTCTGTCTAGTTAACAGTAAAATGTGTTTGGCTCTGCAATTTTATAATAAATGCCAACAGCATCAGACCCAGGCATTTTCCTAAAATCCTTGACAGTAATATGACATGAAATTTTCACACTTTTAGAGAAGTGCCACTTAAAAATGCCATTGGCCTCGAATTTTAATAAGGAGTAAACATGAATGCCTTGGTATAAAAAATAAGAGTATTATTATTTATGAAAGACTTTTGGCTCCGTGTTCCTTATGCCACTCTAAAGACAGCAGCACAGGAGTTTCATCTTTTTCACCGTTACTCATTACTCATTTGTGGTGCATATACTGTAAATTAGTGACAAATCATTTAATCGGAGTAGCATGAATTGCATGTATTATTTTCTGTCTTTGGCCTCCCACACAGATGTGTCTCTGATGAAACAGTGACACAGTATTCATCAAAGGACCAGCTCTCCAAGCACTATCAGGCCCCTGTCTTCAAGTTCATTGGCAAGGACTATCAAGTGAGTAAAAGCAGCTTGCTGGGAGCCAGCTGGCAGGTTTGGTGCACTATGCTGTAAAGACAGTCTTTACATTAGCATCATCCTTCATACTATGATCGTATTTTACTATGTCATCAAATCTTAAGACAAACATGTCTTTTTTTGTGGTTACAGCAAGTTTTCCTCCACTGCCAGGTTTTGGTATGTGGGGCAGGAGACTCCCGCTGTGCCAAGCACTGCCGGGGACGTGTCCGAAGGGAGGCTCAGATGGGTGAATCTCAGGATCATCGCTCACTGAGCACGGGCCCCATTTATATTCTGCCTTAGGGAAGGCATTTACAGCATGAGACAGCTGCATGTCAGAACACAAAAATCACACTTTTACATGGGCTGACCCTTTGAGTTTATTTGATCTGTAAACCACCAAAAAGATACTGGCATACACGCAATGAAGTCTATTGCACTGTCTCCCCAAAGTCTAACATACGTACAAGTACAGTATACACACTCTTTTTATCTTAATATTAGTATTCATACTTGCTTAGTGTGTGCATATTTGCTACTTTGCCTTGCAACATGATTTACTGACATGAAAGTGACATTTCTATTAGAAAGAATTCAAAAGTGACCACAGTGCGTTTCTAACATCTACAGCATGACGGATGTTTTTCTAGGTCACACTTTGGGGCTTTTCTCAGGCTTGATTACAGCTTATAGGCTTGCTGGATTTATAAAAGTGGTTTATATTTCACACCATCGCTGACTTGGAAAATAGGAATGGAAGATCCTCAGATGTATTTTTACTCATTTGCTGAGAGTAATCGATGGCTGGGGAGCACGTTGCACATTACATTGTGGCAGGAAGGAGATATAACCACACTGTTCCAGGAAATTATGTGCACGCTCCGTCACTTTGTCAATTAATTTAGAGGTAATCATGTCAGTTAAACTGCAGTTAGTCATGCATTTATTCATAAAAAGTAACAAATGACTGGTTAATAACTTACATCAAACATCGACACAGTAGCTGTGATGAGCGTTACATTTACATGACGCTGACCTAGCGTTTGAGCTGCGGAGGTTTTAAACAGCACGAGCCATGTGCACCTGAGTAATTATCATCTGCCTTTTTATCTGGAGGAAATTAATCCACAATATCCTTCCTATCTTCCCATCAGGGTCTTTGTTTGGAGTCATCAAGTAATTTATGGTAATGGAGTCATAAAGGCCTAAATTTAGCCTAAAATGAGGAGCATGGAGAGTTAAATATGCATGAGCAATTAATTTAGATTCTGAAAGTCGTATTCCAACATGTGATGTCTGTAAGACTTCTATATCAATAAATCCTACAAAACACTTTGCCTGAATCCCCATTAATGCTTTTTTAATACCTGGTCCCAGAATCTCGTGAGGGCTCTTATGAGGCATCCCTTCTGTCGCAAAAAAACCTATTAATGAACAGGGAAATATCTGGAAATATCCATGACTTTTAAATCATCCGTTAAACTAATGTGGGGCTGTCCATCATGTTGAATGTCACAGTTCATCTTTCTCCTCTCCCTCGCAGACACAGGCTGCCCTCTGGCTGTTCATGTAAGGCCTACAACCAAGAGTCCACACAGTGTTGTAGAGGCCGTCCGCCATTGATTCACAGGCTGAGAGGAAGGAGACAGACTTGTTTTTAACAAATTATAAATATGCAGAATGCTCCTGGTGGTAACATGTACAGCTCAACAATGGGAAGAAGTAAAAAAACAAACATTCTCACCTTGTACCTTGGACACAAAGCCAAGGCTCCTCTTAAGGTCAGAGCAGATGCCATGCAGACAGGAGCGAAACCTGGCGTCACAGTCATACTTATTCATGCCACACGTGTCATAGCACACGTCAAGCTGGTTACAGCACTTTGTCATAGCAGGGATTCCCATATCAAGCTGCCAAAAGATTAAAAAACATTGCATCAGTACAGATTAAGTTAAAGGTATAGCATCAACAGTATCGCTATGGGCTGTTGGTGCTATGAATACGACACCTACAGCAGCATTCACCTGGAATCCCATCAGAGAGGAAGTGCAGCCGTTGGGCTCTGGGAGCTGGTAGCCAGGACGAGGTTGTGGAACTTCCCCTACGAAAACAGAGAATTCCCATTTATTTTCCATGTCGTAAGGAAGAAAGTCTGCCCTGTATCTCTGCTGTTACATGTGTATCATTTCACAGATATGATGTAACTTCTGTTTGAGAACATCTGCATCAATTATGTAACTGAGGTGGACATTTACCTCCCAGACTGATAAACAAATACATTCAAGTTTCAGGAACAGCAGCCTGAGGCCGAAGCATATAATTCCATTAGATTTAGAAGTCTTGAGCTAATACAGAGTAACAGAAGAACATGCAGCAGGATGTGGACATCGTTAATGATTTAGAAACCTTTTGTGTGTCTGCCACTGCATTTTAGTTCAATAAAAACAGCCTGGGACACCTTAGAACTACCATTAATTATGTAAAAATAAATGATTAATCCTTACCATATCTGCAGCGGTACTGGCACACGCCATCTCGTCCCCCGACCAGCTCCACCAGGGAGTCAAAGTATCCGTGCATTGTCTGAAAACTGTTTCTAATTGAGCTGAGACTCCAGCTGTCATCACTTTCTTGCAGTTGGGGTTTGTTTGGGGAATTGTGTGTCTGGACTGGTGTGATCTCATTGGCCTCCACCTCGACTAGAACTTGCTCCTGGATAACAGCCTCTTTTGTGAGAGCTTCAGTAGCAGGAGAGTTTTCAACAGGCTTATCGCTGTTTGCTTCTGGCTCTTTGGCTGTCGCAACATCTGCAGCACGGGCTTCTCCTGCAGGCTGGTCACCCCCGTCATTATCCAATGCAAGTATTTTAGCTATGAATTTGTTACCAAAAAGCGAATTATCTCCAGGTGAATCACCTACTTGGGCGTCTGCAGCAGCTGCCTCCTCCTTTTCTTCAGTCTGGTAGTAGCCTAAGGTGGCACACATGCCCAAGGACACACAGAGGAGGAGAGGGGCCACAGTCCGGAGCAACATGATGATGAACTGGCGACAATCCAAGCAAAAGGTAGTTTTCCGCAAAGTTAGGGGTCGTTAACAGGAAGGGAATGGCTTAGACAGTAGGGGACAGAAAACGCACTGCATTTACTGCCTGTCAGCCAGAGCAGAGACTTTGACCTCTGATTACAGTTTCGCAGACAACAAGGCACTCTGCCCTATCAGGGGTAAAGGTCACACTGTAATCAATCCATAGAAAAGATCCCATAATTCAGCTAATCCTCTCATTCACTGTGATTCTTAAACATGTCAAATGAGTGCTTGCTTACTTTGTGCACAAAGTTATAATTGGATTTTACGTGACTCGGTTCACATGGAAAATGAGCCTAGAGGAAAACCCTCTTCAGATTTCCTTTAAAGCTCCCCGTCCGCCTCCACCATGACCTTTCTCAAGACATCACAAACCTCAAACTATCTTTGCAGCTTTTGATAAAGGTCACAGACTGACACCTCGGTACGTAATAAAAACAGAGACAAGCATGGCATTATCTTTCCATTTAAAGAGGGAGGTAGGGAGTTACAGCAGCACAGCTTGGGAATTATCTTTCCACGTGCCCTTTTAAGGGTAAAAACTGAACAATCATTAAAAATAGAGGGAAATAATAGTAAACAGTTTCATCAAAATGACAACCAATGAAGGAATCTTTTTACCAGTGCAGACCTCTGCAGTCACAGAGCACATGGTGCATTTTCCATCGCATGCCTCTGCTGCCATCTTGTGTTTACAGAGGGATGTGCTAACAATTCTTCAAAAATACGTCCTTGTCAATATTTTTACCAAATGGCAGATGAATGGCTAATGTGAATTATGATCAGTATTCTTGCGTCATCAGCCATTGTGTATATGTTAATGACATTATCTCTTGTTCATGCAAACTTCTACACAGCAAAAATCTGAAAACGAAATATATATTTTTTGCTCCTACATTGTTTTGATAGAAAGTGCAAATAATATTTTAGGATGACAGTAATTTGTGTGTAAAATGTTAGAAAACATGATTACATTGATGATATGACATTTATTTTATCCACCAACCGGTACAGTAGTGCATGGTTCATAATAGTAACTTCACCTTAACCGAATACATTTCATCCAAATGTTTCCTAAGTATTGCATTACTAACTCAAAAGTAAAAGAGTAACATTCACTAATGAAACCCCCGGTATAATGACAAATTTAACCTCAGAATTGAACAATTTAATTTCTAATTTATATTGTTTCCTGCTCAGCAGATGTTTGATCTACGGTTTAATAAAAACCATAACAAAAACTGTTATTAAACAGGTTTAATTACT
>JBBDHI010000017.1:9310571-9323376 GCA_037177115.1 Craterocephalus stercusmuscarum
TCTCTGCCGATCGTTAGCGGCTAAGAGGCTAAGGGGGCGGAGTCGAACCGAGAAAAAAAACACGCTGTAACCAGGAATGGTGAAATGTCTGCTAAAATTTAAAGAGACAGCATCAAATCGAGCTGCTCTCATTGACTAAAGAAACACGTCAGAACAGGGGTTGAGAAGGGGTGTGTGGAGCTATACTAACGATTTCAGACCAAAGCATTGCAGTTTTACTTTATATAAACCATAAATTAATGATTTACATGTGAAAAGAAAGGATTTGAAAGCATGATACGTTTCCTTTAAATAAAATAAGAGATTTTCAATATTTCAACCTGTACACAGATACCACAAAACTATTTTTTGCAAGTGCTCTAAGTGCAGATGAGCAGCCCTGTAAAAACTTCAAGTGAATGTATGCATCTAAGATGTAATCATAGGATAATAGGACAAAAAATGTAAACATGTACATCATAAACCATCATTTAAGTGTTTTACGTAAAATAAGCCAATTTAGCCACTATAGCAGATGCTGAACCAAGCCAACATCTGCTCTATTTGGACTACGTATATTAGGTGGGGGCTGAGGTCACTCTTTTTCTCCTCTAAATATTCCTTCTGTTTTCTACGAGCTCTCTCTCTGATTCTCTCTGGAGTTTTTAAGAGTCTAAGCTCAACCTAATGTGACCGCAGTGACACTACAAGTGGGGGGATATGCGTCAGTGTCCCGGGCCTGCGATTGTGGCAGCTAATCAAAGGTGCAGCTAGATCTGTCCCACATGCTGCGGACCAGAGTGCTTAACCCCACTGGGAAACACATGTGCTCAGTCAATCAGAGGACAGACTTTTGCGGTAGATGCAACGGCTTGGTCTCTGGTTTGACCAGGGAATTTTTTTCTTTCACTTTGCCAGACCTCAGTGAAAAATTTTCCTTCACTCTCGGGCTACGCTGCGGAGGAGAGCGGCGTCATCGTGATAAGCAGAAAATGTTTCAGAATTCATATAGTGTTGGGGGAAAAAAATCCTGACAAGGTGAATGTTAACGGTTCAAAACGCAACACCGAATCTTCATCATCTAAAAGATTAGCTGAAATTCTCACACTACAAACAGTCTTTGAACCTTCAGCCAGAGCTAGAAGGTCTTCTGTGTTTGCACAGGCATCTAATTGTATGATGTTGGCTGCGCAGACTACACAATGGGGTGTAATTGGCATTTCCTCAACATGTTTGTAACAACGCATTTCAAAACTGCGCTAAAGAAAAAAGTAGAAATACCTCCATACCTCCATACACCAGTGGTGTATTTCTCTGCAGAGATGCAGCGGCTTGCATTTCCCTTGCTTTTACTGTTGTCTTTAGTCAAAGGATGTAAACACTAGCCAACAACAGAGTGAAGATGTATAAATAACATAGATCAGTTCAAATCCCTACCTCCTCTCTGTGTGCTCGACACACATTCACACTGCCTGAACAAAATGAGGATTTCCACATAAATGGGACTCTGTAGAAGTGTGTTTATTTCTGCTTTAGAACACAGCTGCAGTGAAGAAATCTGCAAATCATGCTTTATTTCTCTGATGCACCGCTTTGTTTTGTGACAAGCTGAAGATAATTCGCTGTGCTTCCTCCAATATTAATGCAAGTGGATGGAAACGTCCCCTGTGACTATTACGGCTTCATATGAGACATTACTGGTAATATTGATGCATCATAGCCTAAGTCGGATGTAATAGTTGTTGCTAATGATACAGAGCAAGTTCATCTTCTGGTTTAAATACAATTAGCTCAGTGGTCCAATCCTTGGTATCGAGTCGTGGGGCAATAACTGAAATAGAAAATAAGACTAAACTTTACAGAGTATAATCATACCAAGAGGCCTCCATAAGATATTGTTGTTTTTAAAACCAAAAATGCTGTGAACTTTAATTTGTTTGGGGGTGTAGTTAAGTTGAAAAATGCAACAGTTACCTCTTAAGTGTGGTCAACCAAGCTAAGTTTGACTCAATTAAAGTCGCTCTTTCAGACAAACCTAAAGGCAAGAATTGGTTTGTTGTGTAGCATGCTTGTAACTGGCTGAAACCCAGTTGGCAGAGATTTCTGTGGCTGACTCAGACTCGGGCTTCCTGTATAAAGTCCTGGGTTTGTGCAGTGAGGTATTGTTGCATAACACTTATCTTGACACCACACCCTGGGACTGGGAAGGCAAGGCCAAACCAGTAACAGTCTGTCTGGGTCTCTGCGCTTTCACATCTAAATTCCACCATGAGACCGCTCCTCATTTTACTGAATATACATTTACAAATTACACAGACTGGATATATATCTGTGTATCATGTCAGCCTCGGTGGGTGGTGTTAACAAAGAACTTCAGGAATCAAAACACCCTAAAAAGGGCCCAGAACAATTAAGTCTGAGGAGTAACCAAATAAGGAAATCAATTTGGCATAATATAGTTTTATATGGAAATGTTAACAGCTTGTAATGACACTGCAAACAGTAATTAACTGCTTCTTAAAAAAATTGCTCTCATTATAATGCTGTGTATTAGCATACACACTTCAAAATAATGGATAAAAGAACATAATTCTGACAGAATGAGATATATATGAATCATAAATCAAATAAGAAACTTTTCAGGTCTTTTCAGTTACCGAAAGACACAAGCAGGAAAGCCCGAGAGTGTTTTTGTTGATACATCTTTGAAGACGAAACTCTTCTGTTGAATGAAACTAATGATAATATCCAACCCTCCAGTGAAGCTAGTTTGCATTTGTCAGTGTATCCACAGCACAGGTATGTCTTTAACTTAATTTTTTTTTTTTTATTTACATAAATTAATCCTACAGAATTCTTCAAACATGCGCAGACAGTCCCATAAAGATAACGCTAAGGGTGACATTTTGCCCACCCATATTTTTCTTAGTGGGAGGGTATTATAATCAAGGATGTTCGGCAATGTAATCTTCTAAAAACAAATGTGTTATGTTGGTATCACAACAATTTTCAACCACCATGGATGCAACTTATCACCTCCAGACAGGGAGTCTTGGTGTCTGCGTTGTCATTATGAGTACAACAGAAACTGCTTCTGAACACACCCAATGATGCGCTGCTTGTCAATTCCAACTTTTATAGAATTTATGATCAGAACAATTGCTCTCCAAACTCATTTTGAGGGTTGCTGCACGTTTTTTTTTTTTTTTTTTTTGCTGGACTTTATTTTCTTTAGGAAATGCTTTACTGTCAGTTAGAATGCAAAATGCATGTATTCAAGTGCTTCATTTCTAATAAATAGCTTCTACTACAAATTTAATGTTTATGGTCCATTTTTTAGGCCTCAGAATGAATTTTACATTTGTTTAATTTTTTAATTAAGTACATCTCTGCAACACAGTATGTCACTGGGAGAAAACTTGTATGATTTGTGTCGATTTGTGTAAATATCAGCATACTGGTATAGAATACATAAAGATGGCAAACAGTAAATTTTAAGTTTCAGGTTTGGCCTAAAAAACACTTTCAGGATGAATATAAAAATCTCTTTTGGACTGATGCAGCTATAAAAATCAGATTACAATATTTGAACATTATCTCTGTAAAAGCAAGAATGGCCATCCTGGCACATTTTGGCTCCATCTGTTCTCAAACTTGGGTTTTAAGAGGTTAAAGTGAAGAGCTTGTTGCTATAAGTGTTTCTTAACCAAATAACAGTGGAATTGCAAATGTTGGCAAATTTAGCAATATATTTGTTAAGTTGGCATCGCTGATTTGGATCAGTTGTGTTATTTACCACAGCCAAAAAATAACTGCATTTGAATAAGCTCTGAAAAAAACACGGAGCAACATATTTTTGTGTTAATAATTTCATCTGCATTAGTGGAAATAAAAAAGCGTGCTTCATATATTAAAGGATGAATGGCTCAAGAAATCCATGACCACCAAAATATGAACCAAGAATAAATAGTTCCATGAGAGCAACTCAAGAGATAGCCAGTGTTCAAGCATATTTAAGAGACAGGGAAATCTTTTCCCAAACAGAATTCCATAAGTCAAATCCCACTTTTGTGTGGGTGTGTGGAGTTGGTGGTTAAATTTAAGGTTGTAAATTGATTTATGTTTTGTTATAAATTGTTCAAGAGTAGCCTAAAGCTCTTTGAGGAAAATTAAAATTATATGACATTGGGACATGGTTGATTTAACTAGGTTTGTGAGTCCATGGAAGGGAGGAATAAAGGAAGCTACTGCATTTTAGTGTATCTTTGAAATATTGGGTCATTTATTTTTGCATGTATTAATGATTAATTATTATATGTAAATGTTGTAGGATTGTTTAATTCCTGGCAGAACGAGCGGGAGTAAATTACAAGCAAAAATAAATAAATAAATAAAAAAACTTTCATCTTTTTTTATGTAGATGGGGTATATATCACTGAGTTACTTAAAACAGCAAGTTACAAAACTTTTGGCACATCACTCATCCATTTTCACATGCTGAAGCGCTTAGCCCTGTGACAGCCCTGCACAGGAATAAACGGTGTCTTCAGCTCTGCTATCAGAGCAGCCATGTCGGCGGCAGAGGCCAACACAGACGCTGCTCATGTTCAGCGAGCAAAATGTTCCTCGTATGCGACACATGGATGAAAAGTGCACATGAGAGAAAAGGGGAAAGGACCACTTCTCTTGAAGCACACTCCTTCTGGCAGATAGTCAAGGGCAAGCTGCCAAGGTACTACTTTTCACTTTCCTGACATGAGGCTGAGGCAGGAAAGGGGAGGGGTGGGGAGGTGGTGGGGGACTGCTGTTGGGTGCGTGCGTCAGCAGGTCCGCCTGGGACTCCCTTGCCAGGAGGTGGGAAGAGCATGTGGTTCTTATCTTATCTATGAGAGGGCTGGAGCACAGCGTCTGAGGCTGACATTCAGCGAGCGGCAGAGAAGCGAACGTTGAAAATGAAAGCGTTTTGATTCCTGCTGCTCACCTTGTTCACTCACTGAGGCTGAGCAGGTCAGCCTGGGCACATATGGGCACATTATTATTGGAGATGTGCAAGTAAACATACACAAATCACTCACTCAGTCCACAACAGGTGAGTATTAGGTCAACTGTGTAAAAAAAATACATCATTCAGTAGAAATGTGTCAAACCAAGTGACTGACTGGACTTAAAGGGCAGTCCCTTTGCTCTAAGAGACACTGCCCCACATGGACACAACCGTTTCTCTGTATAAATGTGCAAGTTCACAGCTTACTGTACACATGACAGAGAAAGACAGTGAGATTTCCGTGGAGGTGTAATTTGCATTATTCCCACCTGCATGGTTCACGTCATAAGGCATTAAGGCTCTGGGCTATTAATGGCAGACTGAGACGTAGATAAGGCATGTCTTCTTCTACAACTTCATAGTGAGGTCGCAAGCGAGTATAGTTACAGAAATATGGTTGGTCATCTTTCACTAGACAAAGTAGAGGAAAGTGAACAGCTGAAGGCAGCTGATCATTCCTAAAATGTTGCTGATGATGAACCTTAACAGCAAAGCAGGACTAGCATCTTGCCTCCACCAGTGGTTTTGATGTAACCACCCCCCTTTCCCAAAACGACTACATCAGTAATCAGGGGGTCATGTTCCCCACTCCACATCTGGTCTGATGCTGAACTCTGCAGCAGCTCTGCAGAGGGGCCAGTGGGACCCAATAATGAGAACCACAGATCCTCACTTCTTCTCCAGAGCCGGGTGCTTTTATGAGCCTTGACAGAAGGACAAGTTGTAAAGAAATCTGCGTGCATACGGCCTTTTCCCATCCTCTCAGATACCAACCCATGACAAGCTGACAAGGGGTCAATGGACGCCTTGAAGGGAATGTCATCCGTTTCTCCGTCCAGATTCTGCACTGTGCCCTGGCAGCGCTCCAGTCCTGTGCAGTTTGAGACATACAAAAGGTTCAAACTGTGTAAGGCGCTCAGTTTATCGAGCTTGAATTTTTCTGAGAAATGTTTAAATTTACGCTGAAGAAAATTGAAAACATTAAACGATCTGGCCTACATCTCTTCAAGGCTGGATGTATCTGATTGTTCAAATTTCAGTCAGAATTCCATTTTCATCTTCATTCCCATCAAGCACAACAAATATTTCTACATTTAGTGACTGCGCTGAGAAAAGTCTTAACCGTGTCACAGTTGGCATGCAGTGGGGCAGGAAATGTTTAGCAGGAGCACTTCCTGCCTGACAATGCAGCCTTCTTCACTGAGTTAAGCAATTCGTTGACAACCAATTGCGTTTGAAAATGCCTGAGAGATCATATTAGGGCTGACCCCTGATGACCTCCTACACTGACAAGTTATTCACAAATAATACATACACACATGTTCATATACATTTTGCAAACTGCAATGCAGAGCTATAATTCCTCAGGACTGATTCAGTGCAGAGAATTGTATAAACAGATTGAATGTAAACTTGAGTCAACATGTGGTCTTGACAAACTGGAGTATTTTTCTCAAAGGTGGATTGTGTTTACTGGAAAGTCCAGCAGCCGGTGCTATTTCAGAAATGACAACGAAAGGACGACCAAAGTACCAGATTGCTAACTGACTAAATAAAGCATTTTCCTACGCAGAAAGCCCCCAACTCCTCTTGTGTTGGGTACATTTATAATGATCTCTCACATGTCCGACAATAGACGGCGCCGCAAAATTATTCATATATATGGAGCTGATGACGGCACGTATTCTAATTCATTACTTGGATGCGGCCTTGTGTTATTGTTACCATGCAAAGATTTGGATAAAGTCTAATCAAATTATTCTCTCATCCAAAACTAATCAAACATGAAACAGGCAGGCAGAAGGAAAACAGTTTGTCAATTTAATCCTACATTTAACCCAGATTAACTGACAGCTGCACAACATTCGGAATAAATGAGAAGCATATATGAGACACACACACACACACACACACACACACACACAGCAACCCAACAGCCCATCAGGAACTTTCTTTCACTTTTTTTGTGAATGAGCCATTCATTAAAAAACAGGGGTGCAGAATTCACAGCTGAATATTCCAGCTCACAGTAATCACTTCAAGGTACTCATCTTCTGAATTCCAGATTCAGAAAGGATTAAAGTGTTTGAAATCTCACATTCATGTCCTTTTTTGGTAATTATGAGGCAGAATACCTAGATACTGTACCTCAATAACACATTCCATCCCTGCAGTTTAGTGCTTTGGGTGTATTTTGGCGTCACTCAGAAATCCCCGAACTGCTAACTTGTTATTACAGGGTTGCCTGGAAAGGTCACTTGAGGTGCCACTGGATCAGCTTCGACCATGCATATTATTCTGATTGTCATGAAAATATGACGCAAGATAAAATCAAATAAAAAACATTACACATAAATTCAGGACTAAGCTGTACTGTTATGTTAAAGACAGATAGAAAAATTACGGTAAAATGAAAAATTTCCAGCATTCACTGAGAAATTTCCTATTATACCAAACTACTAATGTACTGTAATCCCCCTTTTATAACCATTATGATTAAGTGGCCTGCAAAGAAGTGACCTGTCAAGTATTAATTCAGGAATTATTTATCAAAGTTATAGCATAGGAAAAAAAATAATGACTAACATGGTATGCCATTATTTGAAAATAATGATGGTATAATTATCTTAATATACTCCATTAAATTTCTGGATATCAACTGTAAATTGAAACTTCATCTTTAATATTTTAACGTTTATATTCTTAAAGGAAAAACTGAATTGTGGAACACTTTCTGTGTTCACTCTTTTCGGCTGATGCAGTGGACCTGACTTCCCTTTTTTAAGCCCTCTCGCGGAGCTGCTGACGATCCGAGGGAGATCAATAAGAACAGCATTATTTTTGTCCGCGGAGATAAAAGCCATATTTCAGGGATTTAAGTCATTCAGTGAAGCCGGCGTCCATCTACATCAGATTCACAGATTGTCATTCATAAAGTTGGACGGATAAATGAGCAAAATAAAGCAAAGCACGCCTGCAGGACCGAACATCTGAGCCCGCGTTTCGCGATCAGCTGCACAGTCAAAACGGTGCGCGCTTCTGCACAAATTCAGCTCCGATTTCTCTTTTACATCTTCTGAGTGTGTACCGGAGATACCTACTTGCACCAAGGAAACAGTCCGTTAACCTTCTGAAACAGCTTGTTGAAGACGGACCATCTTCCATGTCGGATTGTGAGCGCAAAAGGAGAGAGAAGCCACGGAGAAAAGTGCGCTTCTGCAGCTGCAACTTGGTGCGTTTGGGCCCAAAAAAATACAAAGAAAAATAAAAGATGAAAAAAGAAAAGAAAAAAGGGGGGGAAAGGGGGAAAAAAACTATTCCAGGACGTGCTGGGGTGGTGATGTCCTTAATGCTATGAGGCTGTGCACGGTTTAGGGAGGGCAAGGAGAACAGTGTGCTGCCGCCCCCCCTCCTCCACCAGCGCTATGACCCAGCACCGCTGGCCGAGGTTAGCTACGATCGGTCCGCCTCCCCAGCGTGGTGGCTCCGCGTGGATGTGCAGCAGCAGACTGAGCAGAGTGGAGACGTCAATGCATAGACACACAGCAGGGAGTAAACACACACACATACACACTCTCACACGAGGAGAGAGGGAGCGCGCCGGTGTCGCTTCACGCGCAGTAATCCTTTGAATTGTTCAAAATAAACGCCCGATGGGCGACTGCCGCAGACAGCCATGCCGACAATACTGCAACGAGCGCATATTGTTCCAGTTTTATCAAGCAGTCGGACACACAACGGAATAAAACGTGCACAGTGTCGCAAAGATAGAGAAGGAGGAAAGGGGAAAATTAAAAAAGATATGCGCGGGGAGCGCTTTTCTCCAAACCAGCCATCTGAAAGCGCAACCGTAGCCGTTTCCGGTATTGCAGTGCGCTTGACGCGTCTAGCCAGCTCACTCTTGACGTTGCTAAACTGCTGTTCGTGAATTTGGCTGCGTAAAAGGGGCCGGACCATAAGCCGGGCGCTCTCCAGGGACAAGCTGCTGTTTCCTGATCCAGTGGTCAAGGGGGAGACGGCAACAACCTCCGCGTTTACAGCGTGACAAGAAGAGGCAACGAGCTGTTTTACTATAACACATTCTGAAAAGGCGCACTGTTTGCAAGATTAATAGATAGGCTAAATAAAAACTGACCAGGCAATCACACCAGCGTGCCCTTTTGCAAGGCATCTTTCTGAACATAAAGTGTGTGGACTGGTAAGCAGCGATATTATGTGTAGTTTCCAAACTTTTTTCCTCGTATTTTTAAATAAATACGTGTCTTGATTTACCCAATGCAACACACCAAATGAGCAGGGATAGCACAGAGCTGATAGTTTGCGTAATGGAAATTATTGCCAAGCAAAAGCTTTTTACAAGTTTAAGATTTGATTTACTATTATTTTGTTTGACAAATAAAATTTTCTTTGTGCTTTTGTGTGGATTACAGCTGGGCTTTTGGCAAATTCACACAATTGGTTAAGGAATCATTTCAGTTTATTTCTCCATCTAACTGACTAAACAATTAAAACAATTAAAAAGGTAAATAATCCCGTGAATTGGCTCAGTAAAACAAATCAGTGTAATGCACCCCTTTAACAAAGGCCAAACTCTGCAAATCCCTGCAAAGACTACACATCTGCAATGCTGCTGAACTATTTGGACATCATATGCCCCACAGTAGAAATATGATTCCATAATAATTATTAAAAGAAGAAGAAAAAGAAGAAAGACCAATGCTATTGGGACAGTATGAAAAGTTATCAAATCAAATCAAATGAAGCTCAGCACCATGAACATTTTGTATTCTGAGAAGACAATCCAGAAAAAAATATCGGAACCATTTGACTTCTACTATGTTGAAATCAGGAAATGGTGCAACAAAGATGTGAAATCACATAAAACCGCAGCACAGTGGTGGATCCTACTGAATTCCCTTCATTTTACACCAATTCACACAATGAGCTTGAGTTTTCTCTAACATCTACAATACAACATTCCCATCCTCTATATAGCTTTGATCTTAGAGCTAAGGAACACACCCCGCCGCCCATGTTTATATTTCTACTGCTAATATGAGAGGGACACATCAAATATTCTCAGGGAACAGTCCTAACATGGAGCTACTCTTTGTTCAGATTACATGAAAATTCCAATCACCTGTTGGTAAATCTATCTCTCAGTTGGAATTGTTGAGATAAGGACATCAAACCCCAAATGAAGTGAACCTCCTATCTCTACAACCTTTGCAGATGTGTGCCTGTGCTATCAGCACTCAGAGCAGCTGAACGGCTTTGACTCTGCAACATGATACAGCATAAAGCATGCCAGACTCCCTCATGGCTGCAGCATCACATGCTGATCATATCGAGACAGAGAGAGGTGTGGGAGCCGTGGCAGGCTACGTCAGCAAGTGCACTATCAATCACTTGCATTCCTACACTCGCGAGCAGCTGGCCCATTCAGAGGTCATGCACGGTATAATGGATTCTCTCTGAGACACTCTGTCACTTTTTATTCAATTTTAGCTTGACTTGAAAAGCCCTTATATGTAGAAACAACGCATCACTTAATTTCTCATTGATGACGTTGCCTTTTTATTATTTCAGTATATATCTGTCCATGTGAAATATGAATCTAACATCATTATCTAATGCCCAGGAATCCAGGAAATTGAATGCTAGCAGTGCTAATGGAATCTTTAATAATAGTAATACTGAGAGTCCACATGAAACAACTGCTACTTCTTAATCTAATTAGCTGAATATTTCCAAGAGATTTTTATCATTTTTTAAAAAAGCAACAAATACAGCGCTCTGCAATTAACAGCAAACGGTAGGAAAATAGAAATACAATGAAGCTCTGAAGCTGATGAACATCTTTAAGCTCCTTTATAGCTCACCTCTGTGCCCTCATCTCCCTCTGTTCAGCTTATGCACAAAAAAATGGGGGTAAAACACAAGTTTGATAACCTTCCCTGGAAAGTTCATGACTGGAAGTTTATGAGCTTATGCAAGAAGATTATGGATGAAGATGTAGCAAACGCAGCAGATCACAAGGGATGCCGCAACCCTGTATGTGACCAATAAGTGAACCTCTCTGATCTGCAGCACTCCAGAATGACAGAGGAACTACTTTTATGCTTGATGAATTATTGCATAACAATAAGTGACTGAGCCACCTGACCTGCCATCACAAACTGATATCTCAACTGAATTATGCTGTGGAATATACCTAGAACACCATCTGAGAGCAATGAACCTAAAGATATGGTCTACAGGGTAATTGTAAGGAATTTACAAACAACAAATAAATATGTGTGGAAAGGTGTGCATACTGTATGAGAGGTTCTCAGGTTTTAAAAGAAAGCGAAGCAGCAGAGTGATTTGGGCAAATCTTGAGCTGTCAGATGTTTGCGGTACTATTTTAAGTTCACACAGCAATCTGCATTTTGTCAGGGACACATTGTTGGTTGCTGGGGAGCCGCCCGGTATCTCTAGTGGAGAAGTGAAGCATTGATTTACTTGACATTGTACATAAATAGTTGATTTCATCAAAACTAACAACGAAACGGTCACATTGTAAAAATTCTGGTATAGGTATTTCTATTGTTATACATTGAAATATAGTACACCGTACTTGTGATGGATGATCAAATGGAAAGAATGATTTCACTACTGCTGATTTGAGATGCTAAATTTCCTTTTTTATTGCAATTTTATATCTGTAATTGTTTTTTGTAAATATAGAATACTTTTCTTCATAATGGTACCGAATCACAAGTCAGTGAAAACCATGCATGATCTTCTTTAAAAGGGCAAAAAGCGATTTTAACGGCGATTGAGACCAAAACAAACGTGCGCCATGATTGACAGTTTCTTCTACCTATCTTCACTGTGCGCTACGGCTCTGAGGTAAAAGAGCAGAACTATGTCTGAAGGCAAGCAGAATAAAGGAAAAGAGCAACAATTTTATGGTTTCCCAGAGCAAGTCTGAAGGAGCTTTCATTGCAGTAACACTTGATCTAAATAATGACGGTTCCTTACCTGTCCAGGAGAAGGAAAGCGAGCTCCGAGTCGAATTGTAACTTCTCTCGTTCTGTCAGCACTCATTTTATTTATCCTCGTTTTGTCCCTTGCTTTACCTGGTTTGTTTGCCGTTAAATGTGGCTCTTTTGGTGGAGAAATATGTTCCCGGTCATCTTCAAATGAACGCTTACACCTTCCACCATTTCCGTTCAACGTGGTGCGGCTGGCTGTACGTGAAGGGAGGGAGGGCCTTCGCTCAGTTCATGAAGGAAGTGGAGCTTCATATGCATGCGACATGCACGAACATGCACGCGGAAGGAGACCACCTTTGTAAACAACCGGCTCCATATCAACACAGAGTGACGTGTAACGTCATGGAATTACACATCTAGAGATACACATTGCGCATTTTTAATTCTTTCAATATTGAAATTATTAATTTTCGCTTGTTGCTCATTTAAAGAAGCTATAGTATCTGGTATTACGTCCGGTTAGCGAAAGAGGCTAGTTTTTAGCTTTGCCGTGACGCTCTGCCAATGGGGTTAGCTTTTGGAACGTTCGGATTCCGATCAGCCATTAAGAGCGTTCCCCTAAGGATCTGGAAGTTATGAAAGTTAACCCCATTGGCAGAACAAGAGAGCATCACGTCCAAGCTAAAAGCTAGCCGCTTTTGCTAAGTAAAATAGCAAGATGTAACATCGGGTATAGCTCCTTTAAGACAAAACACACCTCGAGCTTAAAGGTATACAGAAATAACCGTTTGTCCCATCCGTC
>JBBDHI010000017.1:9361387-9376529 GCA_037177115.1 Craterocephalus stercusmuscarum
ACACCCCTCAGATATTTTCAGTTAAACATCCTTTTGTGATAATCTCAGTTAACATATTTGTGTCTGGATCCTAGTTTGTGGCGTTCCACATAAAAACAGAATTCATGTTCTAACTTGGCCCAGTTAGGTTGCTTTCTGTGATGTGTGACCTGTATTCAAAATGCTGTGTTGTTAACGTATTCCTATCAGTGTGTTACTTCTCAAGAGTAGCCATAGCATGGTTCAGCTCACACCCGATAACACTGCACACTCGGGTGACAACACACTTTGTCTGCTGGGTGCAAACTGGCTAGAGAGGAGTCCTTAGCGAGACAGCATTTACTCACAAGGCAGTGCAGCAGGTAACAGATCCACACAAACCCCATCAGCTACACAGGATGCAGGTGAAGGAACATGCATCCATACATGTTCGGTGCAAATTCTGATACATGATCAGGTGACAGAGCAGGAGCTTGAAAATAAATAAACTCAGACTGTTTTCCTCCAAGAGCCTACAAAACTTGTTTACATTTTCCACTCATTGAGGCTGGTTAATAGTAATAGTCATGGTATGTTCTGGTCCATCTAATTTTCCAGACCTGTAATGCATACGTGTGAAATTCAACATGTTGAAATGACCATGAGCAGATGGCCACAAAGATAGCAAATTATTGCATCAACTGTCCCATAAATCACAGCAGTTAATAAAAATGTATAAATAGCCACAAACCAGGGCAGGTTGGATGAATTAGCTCATTATTCAAAAACATAACTGAAGACTTTGCTGTCTCCATATTTGGCTTCATCTCTAATTGCTTTTATTTTGGGTATTTCTCAGGGACGTGGGGAATGTGCTCATGGCACAGCCCGGCGGTGGAAGCAGGAGGAGCCGCTGTCTCGTCGTGTTTGTCTGTGGGACGATGGGATTTCACACCGATGGGGAACTTGTCAGTTCAACCCTTCACTTTCTTACGCGGCTCCTAATGTCCCCGAGCCAATGTGCTGTCTCATGGCAGCAGTCTTCTACTAACATCATACTCAGACTTCGTCCCTAATTACCAACAATGCTGACAGGGGCCAACACTGCTTTGTTACACATTCACAACATGTACACGCAGGACACCGAGGCTGATGTGAGCAGGAGGAGAAGAAAATGTAAAATAAACACTTGTTTTTCTGTTAGGATCAAAATTAATACAGAAAAAAAGTTACAAAAGAGAAAGTATTTTTTTGTGCAAATGATGATGTGAAAGCTTTTTAAAACTAGCACACCTTAAATTAACCAGTTGAAACTTCTGAAATATAACTTGAAATGAAATTAATAGGGCCTCCAAGTTTTCCAAATCATATTATAAGTGCAGATATTTAATTTATCATGATAATACTCATACAACTGGTAACGATTGGAGCCACAATGCTAGTCAAAGTCTTACAAGCTCTCAGATGATCCCAGCCACTTTTGGTAAATGGACTACTGTTTGCCTGAGAGCCTGTAAAGCTTTAAGAAGAAGAAACTCTCCAAACAGTTCAACATCTGCTGACTGCGCCGGCATGAAGTGACACCACTGGCCCAATTGCTCTGCTTCTTTTGTAGCGGACATAATTACAGCATTTTCTCCCAGTTGATGTTTGTAGGAGTCAGAGCAGCTGTCAGAGGATTTGTACTTCCACTGCAAAGGGTTTAGATTGTGTTTGATCGTCTCACTTTTACGTGAGTTATCAGCTCTCTCCTGCAGGAGGGTCCATGCTGAACGAGCCTCCAGCGGGAAGGCCTGTTTGCTTTTGAATGGAGTCCAAACAAAGGTCCAAAGAGGTCTATGTTCCTCCAACGCCACAGGCTGTAGTTTAGAAACATTAAACTGCAGACACACCGCCAGAAAACGAGAATATGCTAATCCTTGTAACAGATTAAAAAAAAAGATTAAAACCGTTGTAGGCAGTTTTTAAAGGTTTGGTAATCTGTCATTAGCAGTGCTGACATATTTGTTGTGTCATCAGTTCTGCTTTCAAATTATATGAACAAATATGTATATTTTTTTATTCATTTTTAATAATTTTTCTCTTCAATAATTTTTTCTCCCGCTTTTTTCCAGTTGGTGTTGTTACTTGATGCACATACAACAGTATCCTCTAAATCTCTCTGTCAGTGCGAAGCTAATTGCCAGTGGAGATCAAAGACCTTAAAGGGGGTGGAAAGTTAATCTACCAGATACTTTAATGTCACATTTAAAAAAAGAGATGAAAGTAATTCACACTCACATTGAGTGTGACGTACTCTTTGTTGCAGCAAAACCTACCAGGTATAACAAGCTTTGGGGCGAGTTTCAAACATGAGTCACTGTGCTGTCGCTGAAAGAAAGTCTTTTGTCTCTGAGCTGACAGACAGGAGACACAGTGGCAGACAGACAGTCAGAGAGGGATAGAGACAGAGTTGTGGGAATAAAGATTTAAAGCGAGCCTCCCTTGTTTCAGGGGCTGGGAAACAGAGCTCTCAGAACAAATGAGAAGTAAACACGCAGCCACAGGAAGCCATTAACTGCAGCGGGGGCCAATTAGGCCCCAGCAGGTGTTCTTGCCTTGGCCTGCTTTGGTCCTACCTCACCTCCGTCTGACAGAGCCCCGATCTGAGCTGAGGAAACAACGGGTAGTTTCATTTGCTCAGCAATTTCAAGCAAAGTATTCCTACTGGAGGGCCCCTAAAAGTCCTTTATTGTGCTGTCTTTGTCCCCTCCTCCCACCCCTCCCACAACCCCCCCAAGTGCAAGTCATTAGAGAGGACAATTACATCCTCCTCATGAAGCTCAACTTTAACAGGAGGGAAAGATAAGACAGGATCTCTCTCATGTTGGACCCCCTCCATGCAGGCGCTCTCTGAGACGTATTGCTCTTTTCACACCCTGACAGAAGACAAAGATGGTCAAACTCAAAGTCAATCACAGAAGTTACAGTGGAAAGAAAATTACAAACAGCATGCAGCATCGGACATTTGTATCTTTTCAAAACGGAAGGAGTTTGAAAGACTTGAATCGGCCACAATGATTAATAAAATGCAAACAACTGAACATTAAATAACGAAATGTCACTATATAAAGAAGATTATTCAACTTCTCACATTTAGAAAAAATGATTGGTGAAATATTAAAGGTAACGTATCATGCTTTTAAATCCTTCCTTTTCTATCTAAAAAGGTGAAGGTTATACATTTAATTATTGTACAACAAAACTTACATGTTTTTTTTCACCTCCGTAGACCTTTTAGTGTATTCATCCCCAAAATCAGACAATAGTAAAGAAAGACTTCCATAAATCTCTGTAGATATTACACATATTACTCTGTTGTAATGGGAGGAATAAAAAAAAGAAAGCAAAGAGTCTCCTGTTTGTATAGTTGTGTATGTTAGCTCAGACAAATGTGAACTGTGGTGGTAGTCTAGTGGCAATACGTAGACAAACTTCCTCCTCTCCCACCTCTCTTTAGATGCTCTTGTTTTATTCTTAAATCGACCCCTTCCCTATTCTTGTCCCTGTACACGTGTCACATCAAAACTGTTTCTGCATTTGAGAAGAGACTCGCAAACTTCAACTGCGAAGTTTTAAAAGCAGGGAAAGGTGCATAAATACTGGTAAACGTAATTAATTAATGACTAAAATAAAATCAGCCTAATTTAAATGAATCCAACCATAAATGACGCAAGTCCGCGTTTACTGCATGCGCATGACATATTAATTACATCTCTGGTCTCATGATCCCACACAGCGCTTTTAGCCTTTTCAGTGTTATGCTTGGTGGAATTTTTTAATCTCTGTTTCAGTCCCAAAAAAGTGATTCCTACAAATCTATCCTCAAATTGATCTTAAAATGATTATTTAGAGGCAGACGAATGTTGCTTCTGACCCCTGGTGTCGAGTCGGAAAACCAAACTCTACACGACACAAGGGCCTCAGACCCCAAAGGTTAATCACATCCCGAAGCTCGCTCTTTTTGTCCTACGTATCTTGGATGATGGTTTGTTAACGTTGGAACGTTATTTACTGGCTTATCATGATTTATTGTCAATCACATTTGAAAATAAAAATGACCACCTTAAAGCTTTTTGTTTCAACACCATCTGTTTTATTTTTTAAACCAGTTTTGTTCATTCAGATGCATTTGCCCCATAACGGTTTTGTATGTAGTTCATGGCTTTATGTTTTTATGTTCCTGCCATCCACACCTGGTTGTAATCAGTCATTACTCACGGTGAACATATTGTGTTTTTCTCAGTTTGTCTCTGAAAGTTCCTTTACAAGTGTTTTTTCTTTCCTGAATCCCAGCTTGCTCCTGGTTTTTGTTCTGTTCCTCATCCTTAATGCTGTGTCCTGCATTAATATTTTATTGCAATTGCTCTCTGGGATTGGTCATTTGGGTGGTCCACTACAATATATGAAACCACCATACTGCTTAATTCAGTTTATGTTGTGCACATGTTAATTTTGTTTCCATGGTCAATTAATTTGAATTGGTTTAATGAGATTATCCTTTCTCATTTAGATACAGATCTGTGAGTGAGGTAGTTTAATTTCGGATTATTGACTGATACATTGGCCCTCAGAGTAATTAGTAATGGTGTATTGATGTTCAGAAAGCTTTCTGACACAAACATTATAACTGAGGAGAAGGATCTGAGGCACTGTAACAATTAAAGTACTGAATCTTTTCAGTGCAATTCATCAAACCATAGAATGCTTGATGATTTTCTAGAAATATAGAAAAAAAACATTTTTTTATTTGAAAGAAACAAAAAAAATATCAGATGATAAACATTGACATTTAATCCAGAAGATTGAATGATCTACTCTACCTGATTAATTTACTCACATCTATCTGTGTTGCTCTGCTCTAATCCCTCTATGTGTGTTTTTTATCCAAGTAGGTTAGCGTAGCATAAATAAGGAGCATCTATGAGGAGATGCATGTTCATGCATGCCTCCAGGTGGCACTAAAGAATCAAGAAAGTTAAGGCTTCAGCTCACATGAGATGAGGAGATGGGACACCTGTGGGGGTGGAGGTAAGTGTACTCTCCAGGTATGGACATGCTGAAATGATTGATTACATTGATCAGGGGATGCTGCCCTCCCCCTGCATTAATTCTATCGTCTCCTTTTACGGCATAAAATGTGTCCTTTAGAAATTATGAAGTGTATTAAACATCACAGCACTCATGATGAGCCACCTGCTCTTGTCCAGGGCCTCTTGCTCTGGGATTTCAGCTGCTGTGTAGAACTTTCCCTCCTCTGTAGCTCAGCTTTTGCTTCATCCCCTGCCTGTCACAAGTGAAGCAACCCAATTTAGGTGCTGTGGGAGTAAAATCAGTCGGCTTGCTTGAAGATTAAAAAAAGAATGCTTTATTTTGGTAATCCCTCTTGTCTGCCAAGAGCATCCTCCCACATAGCAGCAGCCTCCTTCTTCTCTTCTAACAATGTGCAACCCGAAAGAGAAAGAGATGGAAATAAAAATGTACATACAGGAGGAGTATGTCCACGTCCTCCCATTGAGCCCTCATCCTCTTCTCGGATTTTCAGCATGCCTCCGTGTGTGAGGGGAATGATGTGGAGCTGACATACAGTGAACTTTCTACATCTAACAGCAAAAATATACAACTAAGGGTATGAAAAGAAAATATGAGATGAAAAAGAATGCAAAACTAATGGGGGTAAAAGCGTGAATATCAAAGCAGAAAAAGCAACTTAATTTTACCTTACAGTATAAAATCCTGCAAATAAAAACAAAAACTAAGCTTTTATGGGAGGACTAAACCCTGATCTCTCTGGAGTTGACCTGAACTGGGAAATGTGTCGGCCACTGAACAATGCAAGACAAGCTCATGGTCCAAATCAGTCCAGGAAGTGTCTGCTTTGTCTCTTTTCCCAAAAGCTGCTGGAGATGCAGGATTTATCGGGTCCGTTGCCACAAACAGCAATACAGAGCATGTAGGTCTACGCTCTTACTGCTGTGTGCAAAGCGGTAAAGGCAGCATCCATCTGTGCTTACTGCCCCGATCAATCAGCCCTGGATAATGTAGCTGCCCTTTTCTACCTCGCCACTGTCCCAGATTGTAATAGTGATGTGGCCGATGCGATGTGTCCTGGAACCAGCAGTCATTTCTTTTTTTTCTCATCTTTATCAAAAAAAGAGAAGAACTGATTGGATAAGTATTGGAGACTAGAATAAATTTTTATGCTGCAACAGTTGTGGCAGATGGGGGAAGGGGGGGGGGGACACAACAGAAAACACAAGTAGGATTTAACAACAACAAATGGAAACAGACCTCAAAGGTCAGTTTGGGGAAAGGGAAGCCAATCTGTCATTGCCCTCAACCTTGCAAATGTCAATTCAAAATCTCATATTGAATACAACTATCTCCACGACTTGAGGCATACTGTAATAATGTAGCTCCTACCCCCCAGGGCAAACACAGTCATGAATAGCTTGGCTTCAGGCCTAAACCAGGCAACAGTGAATACCAGAGAGCCACACAAACAAGCCCACAATTGAAATGACACAATAGACGAGTGGATTACACAACTTTTGGTCACCAAGCCAGTTGATAATATCATTTCAGGAGCCATGGAGAACCAAACAGGCCTTGGTACACACTGTGTTGGCCCATGATCTCAGCATGCACATGTGACAATAAGATGCCTTGTTACACTGAATGGGAGTATCTGTCCAAGATGAGATACATTATTGTAGCAGGTTTTTTTTTTTACTCAAATGACATGGAAGAGAAAAATCAGTAAAGTTGTAGAAAACTGGTTTTCAAATGAACCATTTCCATAATCTGAGAAAAAAATGTTCTTTTAATTCCTTCAATTATAGGCAAACAAGAATTAGGCTACCTGAGGATACATGCGCAGTTTTTTGGTGTGTATCATACTTGTTGCGTGTGTGAACCTTTCAAAGATCCTGTAGTTACTAGCTTTTTCAGTCTGACTGAACATGTTTTGTTAAAATGTTGGTTACCAAGTCCCACTGACCAAATGCAAGACTGCAATTGCTGCAGGAACCCCCGAAATGTGCGCACATACATGTTTTCTATATGTGATCACCCAGAGCAAATTAATCTAAAACGCCTACATGTTAACTTGCTTAAATAAGAGACAGAGAAAGAATTAGCACAGAAGCCAGAAGTCATTTATGGATTTAATTTTCATTTACCGTGATGGTTGACTGTACTTTTTTATTTTGCGAAAAGCCAAAATGTTCTAGTGCCCCAGCCAGCTAGGTTTCCCTGAGCAGTGCATGTTTATAACAAAACATTGTGCAGTGAGTACCACAACAGTAAGGAAATGTCAGGGTGAAGCTTTCAGTACACTAACCTTTGCAGCATATTAAATACATATGGCATTTCAAGGCTGGAAAGATTGGTCAGATTTAGATACAAACACTATAAACTTCTTGTGGAAACATGACATGAGTTGTTTGATATGATATCATTAATGTAGTTTGAGGTATTTCCTGAAGGGATCATTCACCTGGGCCCTGCAATACATTGGTCAACCCTGCTTAACAGGAAATCTAAGCAGCTTAGAACACTAATGCCCAAATGGCCCTAGGTAGCTATAGTGTGGAAACAAAGAGCCTTTAAAATGCTATGGGAACCAGTCAGTCTGAGCAATAATCCAAATGATGCAAATCAGCAAGTGAATTATGTAATAGGCACATAACAAATTAACTTCAATTATCCAAAAGGGTCAGATATTACAAAGAAAAGAAGAAAGGTAAGCATTTCAAATGACATAAATTCATGAGCAGAGAAAACGTCGGACAGGAAAATATCTAGTAAATATTGAATCCTTCCTTTTATTGTAAGGATGACAAAGAATCCAGTCTGGTGTCATTAGAAGGCGAATGAAGCCCAGTTGTCGACAGTTTATTGTTCTCCAACACAAAGGATCCTTTGGCGTGCCTTTACGCAGACTCCTCTGCCAATCCCCTGGCGCACCACTGAAAACAAAAACCATGTGCAAATGGCGAGGATATTAAGATGAAACTGGAATTAAAGATGATTGAAAAATAAACTAACATTTAAATAATAATGTTGCAAATGAACCTCCCACTTTGCCTTATTAAGCCGAACAGGTTGCTGTTGGTTTACTGTTTTTGTTAAAGAGAGGGAATGACTCTTCACATAAAACGTTATTTATCACAATTAACTTAATTTTCCTAAAACGTGACATTAGTCGGTGACACCCGTCTTTATCCTGACACTGACATTCCTTTGAAGTAAATTTTCTCCCCTCATTACATCTGAAATTGAACAGGCCATTTTCTGTGCACAAGTCCATCAAGTCTAAACAGTTGAAAAATGAAAAGATGGAGCGTCAGGTGTCAGCAGCCTTTAAGGTGCGGAAGTGCAGAAAGTTTGTCGACTTTTCCCAGAGCAGCCGCGTTTTCCACCCCTTTCAGCCACTCTTTACATTTCCTCACAACAGTCTCATCTACATCCCCGTCCTCTTCTTCGTATTCCACGTCATCGTACTTGTGTTGGTCGTTTAGCAGAGAGATTTTAACGATTGCAGTGATGTCCTGCTCGGCGCTCTCCATTTTGGCGCCCTGAGAGCAGCCCTTGGATCCGCCGTGAGCTTTTTTGGATGGAAAAACTCGTCGGTGCCGAAAGTCGGCGGAGGCGCAGCACTTCTGCTGCTTTGCCAGCATCTGTTTTTCTAGATTCCGTTTTTGGATGACAAGAATGGCTTCAGGGGTGAGACTGAGGGTAAACTGGATCTCCTTCTTCCCTTCCTCTTTTCCATGAAGATGTCTGGCGGAGTCCATTGAACTGGAGCGCCTCATTCCTTGGGATGAATCCTGCGGCTTCGGCACCGACAGCCAGGAGCATTTCACCTGAGTTTCTTGCCGGGCGCCAGGCTTCTGAGCTGGGCTTTTATTCCTCTCCTGCTGGGCTTTTCGCCCCAGATTCCTCAGATTGGCCGATGCCCAGGATATGGTCTGCTTTTCGGACCCCCCTCTTTCTCCAGCACATTTGCCGCTCTGCTCGGTCTGAGGAGGCACTCCGGTGGATTTCTTTTTTCCGAATAGTTCCCTCCCGGGCGAGGAGATCCTCTGTTGGAGGCTTATAGGCGGGAAAGGCATCCTTGCGGCTAGAAGCAGTCAGGACATAAAAACTTGCCAGTGCTCCGAGTCCAGACGAGGAAGCCCTGCGTAAAGCGACGAGCGGCGCTCTGTGTGCATCGTCCAGCAGCGCGGTGGAGCAGGGCTGCGGTGCACCTGTTGTCCACACACTGACTGGGGTTTTAATGATGCGCGCACACACACACACGCATCCCAGCTTTTTATGGTCGAGAGGCGTGGCCACAAGACGCACAGAACAAAGCCGGGTAACGCTGCTGATGTCATGTCGTCATTTTCAGCATCTTCCCAAAGCAATGCTCCACATCCAGCTCATCCGTCCTGACAGGGCTGATACATGCCTTCATGGACAACAACAAAACAGCAAGCAGTGTGCAGCTTATAATAAGCGGCTGGTGTGGACTTCTCTTTTTTCTCTTGGACCCAAACAGGAAAACTGCTCACAAACACACTTATTTTCTAATAATTAAAGTATTTTTTTATGACGTGGGAGAAATTTAAACTTTCTTTAAACACAACTCCTCCTCTGAAATTGTCTCCTTAAAAAGGGACTCCCTGCATTTCCGACCATATGAGGTCATCGGTTATAAGTTTGTCCCTGAACAGTAACACTGATTTAATCTGGTCAGTCAAGACGGTGCCTTGTTTTATTTAATCCTTGCAGCCCATAAAAAACATGTGCAAATAGTCAAAGATGTTGATTTTTCTTCGTTTCTAAGCTTATCTGTACTTTCAGTTATATACCGAATAAGTGAAATTAACTTTCTTTTAGATTCCTAGACTTTGATATTGCTTGCAAATTTCAGTTTTAAAGCAATTTTTCATTGAACAAAGTAAGATGTTCTATTCTTCATTTCAATCCTAACATAACTAAATCTCAGTTCAGTCCAGTGCTACACTGATCCCTGGAATCAATACATGGCAATAAATCCCCTACAGCACTGGTCAACTTATTTATTCATTGCTGCAAGAAAATCTTAAGCATTAAGCTCAGGAATCGGACTTTCAGCGGATGCCATAGTGTAGATCCCTGTCCACTGACATAACACAGGATTATATGTAATAAAGAGGAAGCAGACGGGACACTTTGACTGATTGCTTAGGTCAGCTTGCTTCCCCTTGCAGCCTCGAACTTCCATGTAATCCCAAAATAGCAAGGAAAACCCATAATCAACACAACCACACTCCTCTCATTTGAAAGAATTATTTTATCCCCAAGATTACTTTGAGGGATTTGCTGGATCTCTGTCAAGTAAGTTGAACAGGAAGAACTGAAAGGAGATTTTGTCCAAGCAAATCCATCATATTATACAAGCCTCCAATAACTATGTGGTTGTTTCACGGTAAAAAAAAAAAAAGCAGTTATTTAGTCACATGAAGCATGACGAAATTGTTTCTGAGTTAATATTACAGCTGATACAATGAAAGGGTGAATATAACAATGTAACTCAAAATACGGTGGGATACATGGAGCGGCTGGTCCCGGGGATTCCATACAAGGAAACATAAGGATAATGTGAACATCTGCTCCACAAATAGGAGTAGGCAGAGGCGATGCATCCTCCAGAGGAGGTTGTCATGACAACCACATTCTCAAAGGCTGCATGCCGAAGCAATATAGCGGACGCGATGCAAAGCTGGGTTATTAGGTCATGTCAAAATCACAATGCTCAGGAAAGCATAATTAACTGGGTCATGGCTACATATGGCAGGAAAAATACATTCAGAATGAAGTTTTTTTTTAAATGTAATTTAATGAGTGGGGGTGCAAGTGTGTTCATCCATGTAGAGCAAGACCAGACACAAAAGCTCCATTTTTAATCTCATTAGCAAGAAGAAAAAAAAAATCCTCAAAAGAGATGTGTGCAGCATATATCTCAGAACTCCATGAGTGAAGCAAAGCAAAAATAATCATTTACGCTTAACATGTCTGATCTTAGCATACACTTACAAAACACACAATGTTTTAACAATGCCTTCCTATTAGAACACCGATTAAATAAATCCAAAAGGAAATGAGAGCTTACACTGATTAAAAATGTAAGTAAGTGTGTTTGGTCTAATAAAAGTGTTAAGGCACGTTTTTGTTGTAAATGACTTTGCGAAAAACAAAGTCCAAATCAGTTCCCTGCAGGAGAAAAAAAAGAAACTTTTCAGGACATAAAAACGCCTATTCTAAGGGAACCTTAAATATTTCAAGGATGAAAAGCAGTCAATGGTCTCATCTCAAAGTAAAAGCCTGGGAAAGTCTGATCATAGTTAAATATATTTAGTAAGACCTGAAAAGCAAGAGTTCACAGTATAACAAAGCCAGTGAAAATCTGAAATGTATATTTTACAAAATCCCCGTTGCTCAAATTTGCATATTTGGACCAGCCGTCAAAAGGCAACCGGGTGCCTCAGCTCTAACTCAGGCAGGTCGTGAAGCACTTCATCACTGCATCCCTGTGAAAACAAAACAAACAAAAATAAATGCACTATAAATATAAACCCAATTAAATATGCAGGATTATAAGTAAAGAAATAAGGATGAGATAAAAAGGAAAAGAATCAAGTGAAGAGTGCCCGATGTGATTGGAGAATACATGAACACAGTGGCGCCAAAACTCTCTAAAGCGTATAAAATCTAAAACGCCAAAAAAAAAAAAAAAGTGTCTCCATCCTTTGTCACGCTGATCTAGGTGGGGCTCGTCATGAATAAGTGAGCGTGTTTTGGCGGGGAAGCACCACACACAGCGGCGGGAGGGGGGGGCTCCCTTTCTCCAGGTACACTGTGTTGAAGGATGATGCAATACGACTGATTGCCATGACAACCGCAGATCATTGCCTACTCCATTTCCCTCAACACAGTTTGTTCCTAACATCAGTGTGTTGCCATGCAGACTGTGCCTGCAGCCACGGTCCAAATTCAATAGAGGAGGTGTGAAGCCCATCAAGGTTAAAAGGAGAAGCAGTCTGAGCGGGAGGAGGGGTGGAAAGACTGGAGAATTGCTCCTTTAAAAGGTCCCCCCCCTCCACCACACACACACACACTATAAACAAACAGAGAAACTAGCAAAATCCTCTTATCTTTTATGAATTTAAAAAGAAAGAAAGAAAGAAAGAAAGAAAGGAACAAGTAAATCAGACTTGAAGCAGTTTCGCATGAGTAAATAATCAGCGGTTTCCCTCCATTTCTCATTAAACACAAGAGCGACGGCAGCCTGACAGCAGTGAGGGAGGTGCACATGCAGCAGGTTTTAGCGGCTCGCTCTGTAGCTGTTAGACGGCATAAAAGGCAACAAGGTAAAATACATTAAAGGATCAAGTCCACTGGCCATGTGGTGTCGTGGCTAGACAGGTGTAAGATAGGCTGACCACATAACATAACGTATGGCATGAGCATACAGGTTTCTGTTATTTATTGGGTTTTTTTTATTCTAATGCATCACCCAGCCTAAACCAAAATAGGCAGCAGCCCAGTAAAAACCTTAAAAATAATACAGCACTGATGGATTTAAATTAAATGAAAAATGGATTAAAATCAGGGGTTTAAGGTGATTAGGAAAATGGTTGACCCCCCCCAAAAAATGTATAGAAACTTGGCAAGGAGCGATCAAGGATTCAATGCTTCCTGCAAAAGGTGGCTGCCAAATGTACACTGCTCCGTCGGAGGAGTGTTTTTCGGGATTTGACGAGGGGGAAATGTCTTTGTCTCAGCTTTGTTTTGTTCGGAGCATTTGTGCTGGGGGGATGGGGGATTCAGAGTGGTTACAGGATGTTTCTCAGCTGTCAGGATGGATTATAGGGTCACCCAAACACACAAGACACTTAATGGTGGGGATGAATGGAGGGGGGTCTCAGGGGATTTCTCACCAAATGAGATATAACCCTACTTACAGCTGGACTGACAAAACAACATCACACCTCTGCAAAAAGCATTAAGGTGCCACAAAATATGAAATAACAAAAAAATTAAAACACGATCGAGCGTTTTCTTTCCGTAACATTCCTGGGGCAATAACCTCAACATCAACAATTTAAGCTTTAAGTTGTTGTGCTTTTTACTATGTTTTGTCTATAATCTAGACAAAGTAAAGAACTTGCGGCACATATTCATGGAAACAAGCCCTTCAGCATCTAAACAAAATTCTGCATTGAGATTTAACCCCACAGAGCTTACCGTAAGCTCATTAGATTCAACAGAAAAGCTGTATGGAAGAAAATACATTTTGATAAATCTGTCTGAGAGAGCATTATTCCACGATAAATCATTTTGAATGAAGGACAAACAATAATATTGGAGAGCTAATGCCGAGACGGGACGGAAACAACAAGCTGCTATTTGTTGGACACAGAGAGCATACACAAGTCATAGGGGATTACAACCATATGGCGGAGGCAAGCAGTGGCAAGAGGTAAATAAAAACATGTTTTCATTGACGAAGAAGACTCCCGCCAGTTCGCTGTGTGCACCCTGTCATCTGCAAACATTATCGGGACACAGAAAGGGGCTGAAAACGGCTGGAGTGAAATGTAGAAATGACAGGAAGCAACACGTTCAGCCGGACATTTGTAAATAGCAACGAGCTGAATGCAGATAAAAATGAGTCTCACCTGGCGAATGGAATGTAAGAGATGCTATACCTGAAAGGAAGAAAGATGGTGGACAGTTACCGGTTATGATCAAATTAAACTAGAACTTGCATTATTTCCTGATCTTTGTGTCATTTTTCTACAAAGTAGATGCTAAAATAAAAAAATAAACACAAAAAAACTGGACTGAAACCAAGTGCAGATAAAGTTCAGCTTCAAAACAAAAAAGAACACAACATAACTAAAAACAAACACGCAAAAGAAAAAACAAACCCAACAAGAAACAATAAAAAACGTTATTAGCACTATTAGCACTAGCAACATCGAAGTCCAGCTGGACTCCAAGCAGTTTAACCACCACCTATTCATGCTGTAGCGTTCTGTCTGATTTCTAGCTTGTGTCGTTCTCTCAAATCAAAGTCGCTTTGGATAAAAGCGTCTGCTAAACGACAGTAGCCGTAGCAAAAATGTGAGGAATGTGGAGCAGCAGGTGAGTTATTAATCAGAGCTCGTTACAGGATAAGGGCAAGGAATACTTAATGGCCTGAGTAAGCAAATATGTAACATCCTTCTAAGTACTTTATAAACACAAGTGCTTTCTTCTATGGAACTTCCTTCTGCCAGCAGAGCTTTCTGCTGAATGTGTCAGTGACGGCTGAGCTTCAGAGTTCAGGGAGGACTGGACTTTGCTCATTTCTGTGTGGGTCACTGGTGACATCTTATCAGAGAACCACCCTCACACAGATGTCTGAGCGCCTGTGTGGGAGCGTACTAAGCCCCAAGTCTGCTGAGAAGGAGCTTGGTATGTGTGAGTTGTGGTTGCTACGGTGATGCCTTTGAGAGCGACACGGAGCGGAAATGAATGCACTAGATGTATGAGAAAGGCTATGAAGTTAAAGGTCGATTCTTGGGGCAGCTCTGCTCAGTAATGCACTAAAACTGAAACTGTTCAGGACCCCTTTTTGATGCAGCCACATAATAAAACTGTTCTGTTAGTGGTGCATAATTTTTTCTAAACTGCTGAATACAGAAGGGATGACATGCCAATGCACATGTCTAAGGGTTGTATTATTCACTGTTAAGGTGGAGCTTAACCTAAGTGATCATGAGAAAGTCTTAAGTTTAAGAGGCAAGTCCTCTTAAGCATATGCTCTCCTCCGCTAGTTAGCTAGAATTATGTTCAGCAAAGAAGATTTAACGTCAGAGTAGAGTGAATACAGATGTGTGCATGGAAAGACATGCTAAAAAAATAAGTAATAAGATGTGAAGTAAGACGGTTGAGGTCATTTTCTTTGCTTTTCTTTTCAGGATTTTGGGATTATAAAAAAATCTGAATCATGCTGATAAGAGGATGATCTCTTTTTTTTACCAGATAGTTTTACAAACCTTAACCAGATACAAGCTTTAAAGGAAACGTATCATGCTTTTAAATCCTTCCTTTTCACAAATAAATCATT
>JBBDHI010000017.1:9378905-9390944 GCA_037177115.1 Craterocephalus stercusmuscarum
ATGAATAACAGTGAGTTACATCAATAATATGCATCACTATTGTTAAGCATTACTACTATACTATAAATTCTGTATAACTCTTGTCCTGAACATGAAATGTGCTGTATAAACAATACTCCCCATGCCTATAACAGTGAAATATAGTATTTACCAGCATAACAATGGTGGCTATCACTCTTGTTTTTTCAAACATGCGCTTCAGCTGTTTTATTGGTCCCATCAGGAAGCAGGTGCTTAATAAAAAAAAAAAGAATTTATATATTAGATTCGTATTCATCCAGAAACTTACGTTTTCACTTACCTACCTATAAAAAAGCAAAGCAAAGCCTGTATGAATAAGGATCAGATTTTTTTCTTTTACACTGATCCTGCTTTTGCCTTTTTCAGTTAAATAGGCTAACTAAAAAGTCGAATTGACAATGCACATATCCCTTTATTGGTTTACCAAAACATACAAGTGCAGAACCTAATCATTGTTAAGCATTTTAAGTAAAAGTACATGACCATTTTTTTGTGCCTACTAACGTTGTAAGTAGAAAATGCAACGGTTCAATGTCCTATTTATTGAAAGATTTTTCATGTTTGGGCACTTTAAGTCCTTTTTTGACTGTTGTGCACGTGTTTGCCTGAGTCACTCCGCAACGGTTTGTCTTTCCTCTATTCAAGATTTGCTATCTTGCATGTGAAGAAAGGAATCATAAATGTCATTTTTGACCAGAGAAAACAAGCTAAACCTGCATTTTGTGAACACATATAGACATAAATGTGCAAGACATAGTCCAAAACATTATCTATAATACAGCAGTAGAAACTCTCTGAATAAGCCAAAGAGAAATAAATGAACACAGAGGATTTCCACTTGAATACATTGAGAAGATGGCGATACACACAGTGGTGTAAGATAATAGGGATGGGCGTCTTAATCGATTATCAATAAAATTAATTATCGAATATTAATTAATCATTAATATCTCTATATTAAAAAGCAATATTTAAAACCTATTTTTAATGAAGAGAGAAAGTACAAACGAACTAGTGTCTTTCCTTATTTAGGTTTGTATTACAAGATGAACGGCTCTTGAGGCAGCTAAATGGGATTCATTCAATGGTTACACTGGGAAATGTGCGCTTACATACAACTTCAACACCAGCTTAAAGATGTATACGATTAATCGATGAAAAGATCATTTAATCGATTAAAATTTTAACAATCGATCATCGATTAATTATGCTCATCCCTATTAGATAAACCGTGGTACTATTCTCCGGCCCTGAAAAATCCTGTGCTAAAAGCTGATCCACCACAAATACACATGCATCTGAGCCAGCATGAGAATTACAGCAATGAACTAGGACACACGTGTATCTGTACATGCCTATTTATCTGTCTGCTCAGGAAAAATAAAAAATGCCCTAAAAACACCAGAATTGTGTTGCCATTAAGACCATATATGCACAAGTTGCAATAATCAGGAGTTCAATAGTTCAGGACCAACATCATGATGACACATGCTGTGCCTTGCATGTGATACGTCAGTGCAGTTAACGAGACAAAGGCTTTCCCTAACGAGGCGCCCTGTTCTACCCAGCAGGGTGGGTGGAGGGAATCTGTGAGGCGTCACATCTGTTAGATGAGGCAAACAAGTAGCATGCATTGACATAGACACTATCTACTGCTCTGATGAGAAGGATTGATGATGCCTTTTAATTTCTTCTTCTTTCCTTTTTTTTTTTTTTTACTCCAACAGCCCAGTGTGACAGAGACTTGTGATGTCCACGCACATGCTGCTCATGCCATCTTGGGAAGAATAAGTTCTGTCAGCTTCATAGTATATAACTGACAGCAAATCTGATTATTAATGATTCTTATTACTTTGATTCATGGGCAAGATTATTTTTCAAAAAGTTACTTGAAAAAAAGTTTAGCTTTTCTAGTTACAACAACGGTAAATATATTAGTTGAACTAATTATCATATAATGATAGCACATTTTTATGTAATCTTGTCATTCCACCATTATCCCGCTAACTCCTCCCTATGACTTATTTTTCCTTGAATGCTGCTGAAATGACAGACCAGTAGTTTCTAGAAACATCTTGTGAAAACAGATCAAAGGCAAACTAAGCTCCTTAAAATGTGATACGTTCTTGTGCTGCATTGTTAAACTGGGCTGTGAAGAAGGTGACCCAGTTTCTTGGCATACCTAAAACTTCCGGACATATCATACCTGAAAATAGAGACTATGATGTCAGAAATCAAACCTCCTGGTGAAAGTTTGCTGCCCCAGGCGAAAAAAACAATATCATTAGATGGTTAAGATTTGGATTTAGGATTATCTACAGGCCTAATGACAAATACTTGAGATGCATTTTTAATCTTTGCAAAGCAGCAAGCCAAGATAGGCCTGCAAATAATGGTGGTACCTCTTTAAGAGAGGATAAAAAAATGTGCGCTCCGTAGTAGAGAGGAAAAAGAAAGCATAACACTACCTAATAACAGAATGAAAAAAACAACACTGATCTGCAAGAGCTCCTTTGATACAACCCATTCAAAATTGTACCATTTCCCTGTTGTTGATCTCTTTATAGGGGGAGCACTGGTGATACACTACTGAGCCAGCATCAGAATTAGGCAAAGAGCAAAACTATGTGAATGCAAGGAAAAGCAAACATCGCAGCACACAACAAGCAAGAATTCTGTAGTAATTCCTCTGATTCTACAACATCCATATGCCGCTTTAAAGCATTACCATATACCATAATAATGATGAGAGAGCTTTGCTATCAATTCATTATTGCACCCATATCTTCTAAAGGCAACTGGACTAAATAAGCAAATCTTACCTGGACAGAGCTGCAATATTCCCTAGTGTGTAGAAGACAGCAAAAAGCTTGACACCACTGGGAAGGAAGAGGAGTGCTGAGCCCTAGTAAAGTGTAAGAAAAGCTCTGTCAGCAATTCAGAATGTCACCACACTTTCATTAGGAGGCCATTAATAAGAATAAACATATCAGAAATGAAAGCTTGGATTGATGGGGGGTTATTTTTGCTTTTTTTTTATGACAACAGGCCAGGGATGTAGAGAGATGCCTTATAATTCTATTGAAATATAGCTGGCTCCCTCTAGTGCTAAAAACACCAGCGGGCTCTGTTTCAGTATCACTGTCACACTGATATTGATATTTAATGCAGACCAAGACAGTTTGTGACACTTTCAGTGAACAAGACTAAAGCCTAACTGAGAGCAGAATTTGTATTTTACCATATAAACATTCAGTTATAATCCTCCCCCTCAAAAGCTTTAAGCGTATTCAGATTTATTTGTAAATGCCTTATCCATGTTTCTGATAAGATGGGATGGCCAACAGTTTGTGTCTACACTAGTTGTGTTTTGTTGTTGTTGTTTTTAAATAAAAATGACTAGCTTTGTCGATTCATACTCAGATTTATCCCAAAACTCAAAGTGCTGATCACATTTTCATTTGGAGTTCAATTACTAGATGTGTGCGAAAATCGTGACGCTGTGAATTTCACCACTCAGGCCTACAAAGAGAGTTGTGTTCTAGTCAAGTGAGAAGGATCAAGTGTTGTGAACAAGTGTGTGCAACCAGACTTCCTTATTTTAAAGACCACATGCACCCTGCAACCTTTGACAACTTGGCGATTGAGCATAAATGTCACAAGTCACTTTTCTGGACATAAAACAGCTGCAAAGGCTTTGAGCCATGCTGCATATGTAGTGAATATAGAGCAAAGTTCAAGAATAACTCTGACCATTGATGAGTATAATTAGCGTTACTAATGCTCTCCATTCTCCACACTACCATGGTCATTATCATAAAAGAAAGAACATTATATTAACAGAAACACTCACGAGTATTGAGCACAGGATGCCTCCAGCAAAGCATATGACAAACCATTTCACCCTGGTGCTGTAGCTGAGAGTGCTGGCATCAAGGACCTAGTGAGAACAATAAGAGGATGTCACAGGACAGGCCTAATGATCTGCAGAAAGACTCACAAGCTTCCTACTAGCGGATTCCATCATGTTGGCTAAAGCCAAGCAGATAACATCCACTGTGTAGTTGTAAAACACAAACACGGTCAGTACTGTAAACGTTAAAAGGCTCAAAACAAGACTTAAAGACATTATTCCACAACACTTATTGTAAAGTCAAATCAGACATAGGGATCAGAGTGAAACTTTGAGTGTGCAACACAAATGGAGCATGAAAACAATGCCTGACTCCAAGCCAGCGCCTTACCTCATCTCCTCCTTATCGTGAACGCGTGCAAAAATTGTAAACAAACAAAATTCATTATCGTAAACACAATCGGAAGGGCGTGACAGCCATGTTTAAACACACCTTATTTGTGTAAACTTAGATTATGATGGCTATGTATTTATCCTTCAAGTTACGAAAGTACAAATATCGACTGACACTTTAACCGTCAACTCCACGAAAATAAAATATCTTCAAACTTATTATAATTGCAAAATACAAATTAAGTAAGATTAGGGATCTGGAGGCAACGTCACACAATAACTAGCTTACCTGTGCAGTGAGACCCAACTCTTCATTTTCCTCTCGGCCGCTGAGCACACGACGAAGTTTATCCATCGTTAAAGGGCTCTGTGGGAAACTGCTCAAAAAACAGACATCCAAATGTCTATACTACGAAATGTACGTCTGCCGTTGACATCTACAAACGCCAACTACAGTAGTTGCATGCTGGACTTCCTGTCAGAGGCTTACTGTAAAAACTGACTTGGAATCAGTTTCATTGCAGCCGAGGCGGCTGTTTCGCTGGGGAGGGGTTTCACATACTGACTGTAGATCAGCGCTTGGCAACCTTACGTCACATCCTTTTTCCGTTTTTTTCTCCATTAAAAATCGCAATTCCATAGTTTCTGTGAAGGAAGTCAAAGGGTGGACATTTTTAGCCTGTCAAACTGTTTAGATTATTTGCTGTTGGTAGGTAGTTTGAATTGAATTTATTTAATCAATCGATCAAATTTTTTGCAGCGAGAAACGAACCTAAGCAAAACTGGACATAAACAAAACGGGCATTTCGTAAATACAGAATCTATATGTGGATTTATTTGTTTCACATAACTTTTTAATTTACAGTTCGAGTCAAAATACTTTAAGTTACTGTTTTGTGTTGCTTTGTCGCCATCCAGTGGAGATATTGCGACAAAGACAGAGACAGCTCGTCAGAACAGCAAGGAGCAAATAGTTCGCTGGTTTTAAAAACCTTATCTTGCCAAAGGAGTGTTTTGACTCCATGCCATTTGATGTTTTTGATATAATGTATAACTAAGCATTAGCTAACCCAAACCCAATGATAGTGGTAAACACTTTTCACGTTTATAAAATCCTCACTAGACTTAGGTGGACTTTGGACTGCCTTACTTTTTCCATTTTTTTCTCTTAGGTTTCCATCTCACGTGGCTTTGAACAAGGGTCACGTTATCATTTAAGAATAGAATATTCTCTTCCATATAACGTCTTAAAACATTTTGTCTGTCAAGGCTGTATAAAATCCCTTTGCCTTTATCAACAATGTAACAGGCGCCAAAAGAGATACAATTATGGCAAGCTTTTGACTTTGGGTCACACTGTCCTACTTGGGGACACGGTCATTCACTTGGATGTTTATGTGTGCCAGGAGAAATCTTTTTAATTATCCTTAAATACGTGCCAGTTATAGACATGATGCTCTGCCATCGCAACAAACAAGAAAGAGGAGGTGGGTCTAATCCCAAAGTTAAAATTATTTTGTTTTTCCCATGAGACATTTTTCTTAGTTTACATTGATTGTATATTCAGACACAGCGTGGACAATATTGTGTACACTGCACAGTATAGTCTATATCCTGTAGTCAAAGAGTCCTGCAGCTTTTTGCATTGTCCTAAATATAAGGACTTGAGCTGCGAAAGCTGACTATAGGTGGCTGAGATTCTCCGTCTTGTCAAAGAAGAGCCAAATATCTGCGCAGCAGTGAGTGGACATTGCGCCTTCTGTGTGCTCAGACGTTTTTCCAATTTGCAGCGACAATGAAGACATCGCTCCTGGTATTCCTGCTTCTATCAGTTTTATTCTTTCATGGATACACGAGTTTTGTGTGCCCGAGAATCTGCCGATGTTCCTCAGACACAATCAAATGCAATGTTGCAACAGAGGGGAAAGAACAGAGGAGTACGAGACTGTAAGTTTAACACAGCCGTATGAAGCTATAGCTTTTTGGTGGTGCATGAGCTGTTTTTTGTTTTTGTTTTTTTTAACAAAGATGGGATTTTAAAGCATTTAATTGGTTTGTTAGTGCCAACACCGAGACCATTCCGCGCGTTTTTACGCACGGAGTGAGGTTGCAAGTGCGCACGGTTGCCTTTGCACTGAAATGTGTTTGGTGTTTTTGGTGTTAAGGATCTATTTGACACTTTTGATAAGATTTGAGAAATTAGGTGAGGTTTATATTTTATATTTTTCTTTTTGTGTCTGTGACAAAGCTCTGGTAAATTGGGAGCCGGTGGAATCAACAAACTTTGCTTTGTTCTTTTCGTTAGAAGGGTTTCGAAATTAAGAAAAAAAATGATGAATGCTTTTGGATCTTGTATAAATTTGCTTTACATGCATACATGATTTTTAAAAAGTCAGTAATATAGAGATTAAGTGTTGCTGTATTTGTATTCTATTGCTTCTGTTTACTTTTAGCAATATAGCCAATAGTTTCACCAAAACATCCAAGCATGTTCAGGAGGAACTACTCAGTTCCTGTCATGGTCACCTCATTTGGACCTCATTTACCACAAGTAACACAGCATGTGTCAAACTGAATTACCTGTGAAGATAGGGGAATATGTCAAGTTGGCCTCACAGAGCATCCTCTCAGCCCACATGGTAACCTCCATCAGCGTTCACTTGTACAGTTCAGCACAGTCCTTGAAGGTAGGGAATCTTGACCTCTGCTCTGGTAAATCACACAGCCTTGTGTCTCAGCTGATAAGTGTTTGTGGACACCAAGGCTAGCAGCTTCAAATGCTCCTAACACCACATACAGCATCCAAAATGGTTTTAGCAAATGATGGCATTCATGGTTGATCTATGTTTTTTCCTGGAGAGTAACTGATCTCTTGTCACGAAGGCAAGGGAAACTGGTGGACAATTATTATACATGTTACAAATAATTCAACAATCTTCTCTCCTTGTCCTTTTTCAGGTTTCTTAATCACCTGTCTTTAAAAACAATTTCAAGCCATTCATTTGAGGGTTTGAGAAGAGTCCAGAGGATGTATGTATCACATTTCATCTGCTGACAAATTAACTTTTACTCATTTTTCTCATCTTAGGATAAAGATAAAAAAAATAATGCAGTGACAGTTAGAGTTGCAATATGAATAGGGGCTTTCTATAGCGTTTCATGCAGAATTTTTCATAAATAGATTTGGTTGGACTTTAGTTGGGGGACACTGAACTCCAATTCATTGACATTCATTTTTACAGACTGCAGTTTAAGGTAAAAGTTGCTGTTTCTGTTAAATACAGTGAGATTGCACAGAGTATAACCCTGGAAACCATTGAGGCATTCGCATTTAACAACCTTCTCAACCTCTCTGAAATGTAAGTCTTGTCTGTGACTGTGTCCACAATTCATTGTCCAATTAAAAATGTATAGGAAAAGCATCCACTCATGCTTTGCATTCTCTTACAGCTCTATCCAGAACACAAGGAGTCTGATGCACATTGACAAAAAGGCATTTAACAACCTCCCAAAACTTCACTACTTGTGAGTACATTTATGAATTACGTATTCAGTTTTGAAATTATTTATACATATACTATCCAGCAGTTTAGTAATGAAAAGAACAATCTTTTTAATTTTTTTATTTACATCCAATAGTCTGCATGTATCACAGCAACCCTATTTTTCCTTGTCCTTTCCTTGATGCAGGAGCATTTCTAATACTGGTATAACCATGTTCCCTGACATCACATCTATCAATTCACTGAAGCCTGAGTTCATTTTGTAAGTGTGCAAGTCTTTGAGAGAAGCCTACACAGTGAAATGTTTTGAATTACTCTCTGGAAGTCAAAAGTCTGTAATAATTCAGTTTGTCCTAGTTTGAGCTTTGCTTCTGTTGCAGGGATATATGTGACAATCTTTATCTACTTGAAGTGCCTCCAAACGCTTTTACTGGAATGACAAGCGGATATGTTACAATGTAAGTATGGCTGGACATCTTCTCACTTCTGTTTGTCTGCTTGTGATGATTGTTTTTCAAATGGCAAAGCAGCAATCGCCAACCTTCACGCATGCACCTTTTTTACTTGAATTTGCAGGAACTTATACAACAACGGCATCAGAGAAATACATAATAATGCCTTCAACGGGACACAGATAGATCAGCTGTAATCTTTTTTCCCTCAAATTTATATTTTTATTTCTGTTCAATCTCTGCTCTAAAAACTAAACTTTTCCCCATTAATCCTGAAGTCTAATTTGTTTAGGGTGTTGAAGAATAATCGAAACCTTGGAGAAATCCACACAGATGCGTTCAAAGGAGCCACAGGCCCTGGAGTTTTGTAAGTCTGTTGTATTTTTCAGCTTCCAAAAAGTTAGCAGCTCAGCTCAGTGATTTCTAAACTTTGTTAATGTACAACCAGCACATAGAAATGAGTAGTTCTACTGTTGTTGGTGTTATTTCAGAGATGTCTCAGCAACAGCTCTGACAAAGTTACCGCCACATGGACTGGAGTCACTTCTGGTTCTATCAGCTCAGTCAGCATACGCTTTGAAAAGTCTGCCTCCTCTGAAGGGACTGAGGAGCCTTCGGGAGGCTTATCTAACCTACAACAGCCACTGTTGTACACTGCTGAGCCAGAACACTCACAGGTGACTTGAACTCTGCTTTCTGCAGGTTAGTACAGGATAGATTTGTTCATCTGTTTTCTTATTTAGTTCAGTTGCAGAACTATTATTTTCTTACACAGCTGTAGGAATGAAGTACACATTGGTGAACTTCAATTTGTAATGCATGGTATGCAAAAGCATTTAAACTGCATGCAAGTTTCAGAACATTAGAAAGTGTCTAACTCCTTAAAAGAGCGACCAAAGCAGCTCAAAGCTGAATGCTAACACTTTGAAAAACTATGTAATTAAGTAACTAATGTAATTAAGAAATGATAGTTAAAAGGAATCAGAAATTAAGTTGAGAAAGATAACTTTGCAAGAGAAACACTTTTGTTGGATTTTACTTAGAATAAAAAATAAAAATCTGGAAGTTTGCTGACTATGCATTAGTGATGCGCTATTTTTCTGATCTTTATGGAAGAAATCCAAAGAAATCCCACGTTTCTTCCTCAACACAAAACCTTGCATTAAGAGTTTTTAAATAAACATTCTATTGAAGCTAATGAAACCAGGTTTTTAATTTAATAAAAAGATTTTTAGATTAGATTTGATGTCTGTTTCATGAATCAGAGAATGAAGACAGTTGTTGAGCATGGAGGTTCAATAGGTGGTGCGCCAAAACATCATCAAAAATCCACGAATACGCTTCTAAAGAGCAGTGCATGAACCACTGACCAAAAACCTCCAAGATTTACAGAAGTTTTGCTGGATTAAAGGAGCTATACCCTATACTTCCGGATTACCTAGAGGAATGCTCTTACTGGCAGATCGGAATCCGGAAGTTCCGGAAGTTAACCCCATTGGCCGAAAAAGAGCGTCACGCCAAAGCTAAAAACTAGCTACAGTACATTCGCAAACTAAAATAGTCTGACTTAATATCAGGTATAGCTCCTTTAATGAACAAGATATACCTCAAGTAAGACCTAAAGGATTCTTAGCTGACAACAAAAACTGTTTGCAATTGTAGATGCTTAGGGATGCTTTACCTGCTATTATTAAAGCAAGCATGCCCAAACTTTAGCTAAGAGGCATTGCCTGTTTTTATTCTATTCTTTTCTGAAATTGTTAAAATATTGATGAGATGGGTCGACATTTTGGAAATTAGGTAATCTGAGTAACAGAAATATGTGCCAGGCAGAGCAGGGTGATATCATTCATCGGATGTTGGTGACGGTCTTTTCTTTTTTTCTTCCAGGGATTTTTTAATCAGTCCTTCATGGAATAATAGCTGTATATCTTGTAATGAGGAAGATCCATCAGCAAGGTGTGATATTTATTTTGGTCGACTTTGTAAAGCTGTAGTTAGTTTAAGAGATCAACTTCTGAATTTTTTGCTTCATTTTCTCACTAAACAGGGTTCACCGTGTGATTGGAGGATCAGCGGACACAGCGCCTCTCATGGGATTCCCATTTTTCTCAGAAGCTAACCCATTTGTGGAAGATGATGGCTTTAAAGATCTAAATTTACACTACCCAGAACTGGACATTTATCAAACCAGACCATTAGTTTGTACACCTGAGGCAGATGCTTTCAATCCCTGTGAGGACATTGCAGGCTTCGGTTTTCTCCGAGTGGCTATTTGGTTCATTAATATACTTGCTATTACAGGAAATCTGATGGTGCTCATGGTTTTCTTTACCAGCCGGAACAAACTGACGGTGCCTCGCTTCCTAATGTGCCATCTGGCTTTTGCTGACCTGTGCATTGGGGTCTACCTTCTGGTGATAGCTACAGTAGACTTGCGGACACGTGGCCACTACAGTCAGTATGCTATTGAATGGCAGACGGGGCCTGGCTGTAGTGCTGCAGGCTTCCTGTCCATGTTTGGTGGAGAACTATCGGTCTACACGCTTTCAACCATCACTGTTGAGCGCTGGCACACCATTACCAATGCACTGCAAGTGGAGCGCCAACTGGGGCTCAAACAGGCAGCAGGAATTATGGCAGCTGGTTGGTTCATCTGTTTGGGGATGGGTATGCTGCCCCTGGTTGGTGTGAGCAGCTACAACAAAGTCAGCATGTGCTTACCAATGGACATCGAGACTCCCATAGCTCAGGCCTTCATCATACTTATCCTGCTTCTCAATGTGACCGCCTTTATAGTTGTGTGTGTTTGTTATATGCTGATCTATCTGGCTGTGAAGAACCCCGAGTTTCCTGAAAGGAGTGCAGACACAAGGATTGCAAAACGCATGGCTGTGCTTATCTTTACTGATTTCCTCTGCATGGCACCCATCTCCTTTTTTGCCATCTCTGCCGCATTCAAGTTCCCTCTCATCACAGTTACCAACTCCAAGATTCTACTGGTCCTCTTCTTCCCCATCAATTCCTGTGCCAACCCCTTCCTCTACGCTATCTTCACAAAGGCTTTTAGAAGGGACACTTATCAGGTCTTGAGTGCTATGGGCTGCTGTAAAAGCAAGGCCAGTGTTTATCGTTTGAAGGCCTATTGCTCAGAAAATACAATAAAGGGCAACTTGGATTCTGATAACAAAGGATACCGGAAAGGAATGAGAATGACTGCTTTGACAAATCAAAGTTGTCACCAGACAGAGGAGAGGGAGCTCACCTGAAAATACAGTGTTACTCTTAACGTCTAACAAATTAAGGTGTAATGGTTATCATGTTTCTTATGCTAATTATTAGGGATCCAAGAATACCACTTTTTCCCAAACCGATACAATACCGATACTTGTTTCTGAGTGCTTGCCGATACTGAGTACCGATACCAATACTTCTACCACACTAAAAAATGCAATGAATTGAAAGAAAGGTTTTGTTTTTTTCTCTGCCTTTTACAGTACAATACACAATGGTGCAATAAATGAAAAAATATAAATGAAAATGACAACATAACTAAAATCAACATTGTGCGCAATAAATCGGGATCTGTCCCTGGTATCGATTTAACGAGTATGAGTACAAGTACTTTAGAGAGGTATCAGTACCGATACTGGTATCGATGAAGCCCATCTTATCTAATATATATAAATATGTGTGTGTGTATATATATATATATATATAGATTTTTTTGTATATAATTATATATATATATATTGATGGAATATTTTCTTTTCATTATTTGTATTTTATGTTCTGTAGTGATTGGAGATTGTAGTTT
>JBBDHI010000017.1:9573967-9585752 GCA_037177115.1 Craterocephalus stercusmuscarum
CATTTAAGAAAATCAACACTTAGGTCTGCATCAACAACTAATTAGATTTCTTCACATCTTTCTTGAATTCGATACTATTATTGACAAACCAACACATTAGGTATTTCTCTGTGGGTTTACAGCTTTCCCTTGCTGTTTGAAACGAGTTAACAGGCCTTTCTGTGAAAATAATCACTATAAGGGTTTAGTTTCTGATGCTGCACATTTCAATAACAATGTTTTCATATCGGGTCAGACTGCCTCCCAAAAGGCCAAGTCTGCCCTGATTGATCAGCTCATTGAGGAAAAATGGTTGTATTGGTTGCTTATCTTGGTACTAATTTTGGCTACTCCCCGGGTTTCTTATCACCTCTGTGCCAAAGTTTAACTTTGACCGAAACAAGTGCTGGAAATAAAGTGACATCCAAAGTGTTTGTGTAGGCTACTGGTAGGCCACTCTTGTTAATAGATCTATAATATTTAAATAGATGTTTCCCCTTGCAATAACCGAATCAGCTGCTAGGAAACATGTATGTTTTAAAAATGTTTGTAGGTCAAGAAAAATGGAGGAGGGTATACTGTAGCATAACAGAGAGGCAGCCAGCTAACTCTTTGTTAGAAGTCTGCCAAACTAGACACAAGGCAAGCAAATGTGTCTTATGGTGGCATCATTGACTACTAATGTGAGCTTAAAGCTGGTCAGGAGCAAGAGAGAAGAGAAAAAAATGTTGGCCTTTGTAACTTTCCAAATATTTTACCTCAACAAAAATGTACATAGATATTCACAGGTAACACAACAAGGAAAATCAGCCTTACTTTAATTATACTTCAAATTTGACTTTTGAAGATTTTCACTGGACAGAATAACTACTAATAATGATGCTGTACAGAAACGTCAGCTGCAGATAGATTGACTTATATAAAAATGACAAAGTAGCTTAAACCTCTGCAGCAGTGAAATAAAACGCACTCATTTCCGTTTATATGAATAAAAAAACAATCACTGCCATAATACATTATGTGGGCAGCAGCAAATAATGTGCAGTAGATCTAAGATCAGTTTCTGTTTTAAGTTCCAGTTATTCTCTACCTTCCAAGCGATTCATTTGAAATATCATCTATTCTAGCAGCTGCATGTCTGACATACTTGTTCTAGAAAAAATAAAGCTATGGGGGTAAACGTCCTCACCGGCTCTGGCACCCAGATGCTGTGCAGTGTAGATGAGGATGCCATCAGGTGATAACGGCTGGAACTGCAGCTGCACAACAATCCTGTGTCTCACACTCATCGGTGGGAATGACATCCATGAAGACTGGTTAGCGCTGAAGAATGGATCACTAATGGCCACAGCTGAACAGGAGAAACAGGGTAGCAGCTGAATCACTGAAGGATTGTGCTTTCTTGGATGAACAACATATACAAAGACCCGGTTAGGGTGACACGTTCAGCAACGGAACCTTTCTCGCAGTGGAGTCCTGCCGTCCCCAGAGGGCACTGGCAGGTATATCCAGCCGGCAGAGGGATGCAGGTGGAGCCGTGGGCGCAGAGAGGAGGAGGGACATGCTCTACATCACACACAGACACCGTCTCAGTGCAGAGCGCTCCCTTCCATCCAAATGGGCACTGGCAACTGCAGATGGGAACAGCCAAACTGTGTAACGCTTGCAAATGCTATCGTTTGAGTTTTGCTAGCTGATTGATGTCTTGTCACAACACATGAAAAAAAAGGTCACAGAGGGGATGGTGGGTAAATGAATCCAAACGTGTCACTTACTACACAGATGAGCCGGAGTCCACGCACTTCCCTCCGTTGCTGCAGAGCACGTGAACACAGGGGTCCACTCCGCATTGACCCACACTGCGACCAAAGGCCCGGTGACCTGCCGGCTGCCCCAGCGCCTGGAACTTTCCGTCTCTTCTTGTCCGAAGCTGCACATCAAAAATGCAGCCTTTGGGGAGAACAAACACAGACGTCAGCGGGAAATCTTTCACTTCTCCGGTACAGACTTCACTGTAAACGGAAACTGTTCAAACACGATCATATAGGCGATCGGGATTGTTTTTCCATCCGTCACAATGTGTATAAAACTTGAGATGAATCTAGCTTACTGTGGTTTACCGCAACATCTGACACCACAGAACTTCAGAAACTTAAATCCGCCAGTCTGAATCAAACACTCTTGAATTTGCTGAATTTAAAAACTCTGCCGTCTCTGTAGTTCCCAACCAAGATGCTTCAACTTTTAAATCCAAGTCCTCCCCCCATCTGTTATCCAGCACTTCCCTCTTCATATTTGCTTTCAGCTATCATAATTCAATTTTATCAAGACAATATTTGCTTTGGCCTGCACTTCCAGAGCACCGGGCCTTCTATAAATATAAGGCCCTCACAGTCATCTGCACATGCAGACTCCCTTCTCTCCGCTGCATTAGTCATTGGCATAAACAGGATGCAGGGGAAATGTCAAGCTCATTCATGAATATTCATGGCATGATGCTGTCTGCTTGGCAGACTCGAGTGATGGCTGCGCTGCAAACACAGACCGTCAAAAAAGCAGATTCACAAGGAATATTAGAAAAGATGGTTCATTTTGATCGAGCTGTGTGCCCACGTCGAATCATGCAGGAGAGGCAAGAAAAAGCGACAAGAACACAAGGAGCTGATTTAGTAATTATAGAGGGAAAACAACTTCTTCATGTGGGAAATATTTTCATTTCAAAAGAAAACTAGCTGATTATTTTCAATAAGCAATCTGTTCAGTCATCTTCTTGTTGTGATCTTTAAAAAGCCCCCCCCTTAAAAAAAAAAGAACGGGGCTTGTAAAGAAAATGACCCTCCAGATGTTTCAGCAAAATCAAAGTCATTTTATCAACAAGATCAATAAAGACAGACTTTCCCCTTTCTGGTTATTTGAGGCTGTTAACCCCCTCCCCTTCCCCCACCGTAGCCACACAGCTTCCCTTTCCACCTTTCCACAGGGGAGTGTGGATCTGTTGATAGCTGGGACTGAAGTGCATTATCAGTGTGTTCACTGCCAGTCATCATGATTAGGGCTCGAGGAAGGTCACACAGATCTGATTAGACGCTCATGAGTTCTCATTACACCCTGAGTAGAAAGGTTACGGTTCCACCGGTGTGGCCCTGCGCAGGTAGTGCCTACCAGTACAGGCGACTGTGACAGTCTGATACGGCGCCAGCAAACCAATGCCTCAGCGTGGCTGATTTGATTTTTTTGAAGGTTTATTTGGTGAGCCGAAAAATGAATTCTCGATGATTAAGTAGCAAACACACAAATCACTCTGGTCCTTATGAATGAAAAGCTTTTGTTCACCTCAAATGGATCTGCCATGACATTTTATAATAACAAGCTTCATTGCTGTGGTGCACAGAATGCCGGTTATGATGATATTCATAGCTGTTGTCATCATTGCAGTTATGACTTTTTTTTTTTTTCCCCCCCGCACGGCTCCGCACATTAGCAGGCACAATGAATGCTCTCCAAAATCCATTCCTACATGAGGTCACCTGGGAGAGGGCATAAATGATGTTGATGATGACAAAGATTATTTGGATAGCACTCTTGTTTGAGGGACTTATCGGCGGTGGAATGAATTTACACACAACACACTGTATAGGGTGTGAGGCAATTACAGAGTGCAGATACAATCAACTTCAAAGCCTGTAACTCCCTTTTCATTACACACCTTCCCCTTTGCTTGCAACGAAAGAAGAAAAAAAAATAAAAACAGGGATCCTGGGAGGAACTCCAAGCCCCAGTGCTCTTCCTGCAGATAGCAGTGTTTGGCTGTAATAAAGCTGTAGCAGCCTTACCCTGAAAGCCATGACGGAACCTGGAGCCAAGTGGCAGTAGTTCAGGAGTGTACTCATTATATCCTCCTAAAAAAAGCTGGTTGAAAACATTAAGGCCCACCAGAGGTCCGGGAGAAAATCCAGTTCTGTTACGTTGGCCGTCAACCTGAGGAAGACATAGTAAAATGTCAATATCCAAGCCTGAATCTTACATCTGTAGGCGTCAAAGCCGCAGCACGATTTATTTAACAACCTGCCAAAGCTGACAAAATGTACGACCTCAGAGTTCAGCGCTGTTATTCAGTCTGTGCTCACTTATTACTCAGAGTAGTTAATATTCGTATATTCTTTGCCTCTAAACAGACTTCTCCAGGCACTAAAGTCACCAGGGACCTCAACCTCTGTCCTATCAGAATCCCACTGCCTGCAGTTTTTTTTAAACCACACTCAGATGATGGAAACATCCTGTTCTACCTGACAGCTGGGCTGAAACACTCTCTTGGTACAGGAAACCTGAAGTATTCCAGGAAAACCTGCACATCACATGTCACCATATACCAGCCTTTCCTATCAACACTATGATGGACACATTTATAATTTATTGACTTTATTTGCAAAGTACACACTAACTTTGTGCCTTCTGAAGTAAAGTGACAAATTAAAAGAAAGAAAGGTTGAAAAAGTTGGCTTATCATTCAACCTGGAAAATCCTTCGTCTATGCATGCAGTCTTACTTTTGCTCGTAGAATCTCATTATATCTGACTGTACTTGTCCTTAATTCCTAAAATGAAAGAGTCTCATTCAATCTAAAGAAATTGCTGGAATGAATTGATGTTCAGCATCAGGCAGTGGCACCTCATCATATCCTTTGAGTGGAGCGTAACCAGAGAGTTCAGTTTTCATCTGAGACTGTTTCATGCCGGAGGTTTTTAGAAGCCTGAAGACAAGCAATCATTCAGTCCTCACAAGAAAGAGGCTGAATGTAAAAAAAAAACATGTTTCACACAATTTTGTCTAAAGAAATGCAACTTTGTAGTTTGAGGAGGTTATAACTGGGCCGATGGGCAGTTGGCTCTCGAGCCCAGATTTTTTGGTTTAAGTCTTGCATGCATGAATCTAGTAAGGACACCAGGAAGTAGATACATCCTGCTTAAGTTCCTGTTGAATTTAATGCAGGCTCCCTCCACAAGCAGACCTTTCTGTGGTCAGATGTCTCTCAACCTCTACGAAAGGGTAGTGTAAAAAAAAACAACCCAAAATAAAGAACAGCATAACAAAAACAAATGAATAAACACTTTGGTATATAGATTGTAAAAAAAAGTTAAAGAAACAGTTTAAGTCACTTAAAAAACAATGAATTTTAATTTATAAAAGCATAAAATATTGAGAGAATATTCAAATACTTTTCTTTACTGCTTACATTTATTCATTTATATCCTTTTATCGATTCTTCCTCTTTATGGATGACTAACAGTGGTCCTATAAATGGACATTATCATTACATTTTCACCCACTTGTTAGTCATGATAGGCAATTTTGGCCTTGTGAAATCTTTTAATCACCTTCAGCCATCCCACTTTTTTAGATCTTCCAAAGGTGACGCTGTGGATGTTGATGTGATAGTTGAGTCGATCGCTGACTGTGGTTGCTACCCCAGAACCCAGGTTGAATCTATGCACAATCCTCCCGCTTCGTAACCCCAAAACAAGGAAGTCATCACCATCATTTCCTGGAAAAACATTTAGAAAATGAACAATCAGTACAGCAGACACGCATGCAATCATATGTTGTGTTAAACACCTTTAGATGTGTCCGGATTCTGTACAATTTTATTATAAATATGTTTTACAGATGAAGAACTGATAACTTGCCTCTGTGCTTGTTTTACTTTGTGTCACTTGATCACAGTCATGGAGTTATGAACACAGCTACAGTCCTTGACCGTGGTGGTCAAAGATGTGACTTTATTTTAAAGCGATTATCCTGTGATTGTTCATATTTCATCTATTCTTAGACCGTACCATCCGTACAGTGCGGCTCACTCTCCTGATAAGTGTTTCATTATCCACATTGCTCTTGTTTTGTTTTGCCTCCACCTTGATGAACTGCACTCTCTAGAGGAAACAAGTGCAGGGAGATCCACAAGATGCTGCCTGTTATTATTCTTTTTTGCTTCTCCTTTTTGATGAAATATGCAGCTGACAATAGCACAGCAGCTACCTGCTTCTTAATCTGGCCTCGCTAAAAAGAAATCTTAATTCAGCATGATAGCAGCAGACAGCTCTGCTGTGTACACCTTAACCTCAAAGTCTGTTTAATACAACAAGTGTCAATACTTTTACAATGCTTGGCTTATATGTTTTATTTTATGTTCCAATGCCAACATTAACTTTTTTTAAGTAAAAAAAAAAGTATCATTCTTTGCAGTATATATGTATAAATTTGACAGTGTGGGTTATTTTAAATAGCTCTGCAGGTATCGGGTAGAGCTCACCTTGTCCCTTTTGTCCAGCAAACAGCATCAGGTTGTCTTTGACAGCAGATGAATTATTTGCCAGCGTGAACTTCAGCTTGAACTCATAGAAGAAACTGAGGCTGGGGATGGAGGAATAAGCCGCAAAGGATGTGTAACCAAACTCATCGCTTCCACTGAATCTGGCACGAGTTATATTGATGTCTGCAAAACAAACACATAGACAACACATTTATAGATTGCATACATGTACAGAGCAGCTGCTGTGGGCTCTACTGCGTCTGGGAGGTAATCTTGTGTAAGCCAAGAGGTCTGATTCATCAGCTGCCTAACAGCTCACCAAAAGATGGCACTATTGCCACACATTTCCTGGCCTGGGTGAAATACATGTGTTTTCTTTTCTGACGCTATTAGATGATGACCTGTTTTCAAATACTACCACCTCCTCACTCCTATTCTATTTTCATCAGTAGCTGTTTAGGAGAGAATCTGGCGAGCAGGCTTCACTTCATATGCAATGTTCGCAAATGCAGCACAATAATTCCAATGATATTCAATTACAATCTTAAGTTTACTTATTCCGAATGCATGGTTGATTCAATAATGCTCATGCTTCTTTTCCATCTTGAGCGTACCCATCACCTTAATTTTACACAGAGGACTCAATGTTAATTTGCCCACGCTCATTCAAAATTACATGCTGACATATTTATTTATTTATTTTTGCTCTTCACCGCAGAGAGAGCTGAAACAACGCTGTTCTTCTTCTTCATCCGGATACTCCTTGCATATTCTTCAGCAGCCCCAGGCAACAGCTAAGAGAGGATCAGAGTACCCCCCCCCCCTTTGCAACTGCCCTCAGCTCTGTTTGGCCGATCAATTATTAATATTGCGGCAAATGATTCTCTTATTGTCTGTTAGAGCTATATTTGCTTATTGCCTCAGTGACTGGCCCCACAGTGTTTCAGCCGCATCCTATCATAAACTGTGCTGTTTGAATCTTATACATGATGATTTGTATGCATTGGAGAAAGTAACATGCATGCTCTTCTCTGATCCAGACCAGATTACAAACTTACAGCCGGCTGAACACATTAATCTAATCAAATCTCTTCAAAAAGACACATTTATTTTTCAACAAATATTTCATGCTTGTTATATAATTTGATAAAAATGATCAAGAAAATTTGCTTTATTTTGAAACTTAGACAGCATTTAATGTTGCTGCATGTCTTTGAAAAACAAATTGTTTTTTCCTTCATTAAGATTAATTGACCAGTTGCGAATTTAGAAGTCACACTCGGATTGTCCTCCAAGTGTTAAAACTTTACTTTTTCCGAAGGAGAAAGTAGAGTTATTTAGCACCTCTTTTTAAAGAAACAGAATATTTTACAGCTTGGAGAAGCTTTATCAAAAGCTGAAATTCATTTGACTTTTCATGTGAAATCAGTCCTCCCATCTGCGGCTGCTGCGCAGGACAATGCATATTCTGATCATTCTCTTTTTCTTTGTTCGACTAGATTTGTGAAAAAGGTTAAATTAGCTCTCATTTGGTGGTGAATGTGCTAAAGAGGATTTAGCATTCGCTACCACTGCAGCTTCAGTTGACAATGTAGTGGGTGGCGATATTTGAATCTTCACAGACTGAATCTTTTGATTTCCACTGGCCATGACACAGCTTAGTCTCCCTACAATTACTGCATAGTACTGAAAATGTGCAGTGCAGAATATCAGTGGCTGGTATGCTGCTTTGTGCTCCCATGTTCATGTTTGCAAACTCTCTAAATACTGTTGAGCAATGAAGAAGGAAACTAGTGCTTATAGAAAGACGCCCCTGGTCTGTCTCCATGAAATGCATCCATCTACGGATTGTTACAGCAAACTGAGTCAGATTATATTATATATCATTTCCACTTTGCTGTGTGTTTATGTGGCACAGTGCAAGCCAACAGGAGCTGCAGAAGGAAACCAGAGTGAAATGCATTCTGACATAAACCTGCATGTACACGGTGTGCGTCTTTGCTGCAGCAGAGAAGCTGTGGAAACAGCATTTCTCCTGAGTTTGATCCAAACGCTGTATACAGCAGACTGTATTTCAATGAAAGGTTAAAAAAAAATGCTCTAAATCAATACTAAATTTAAGAGCTTGTGCTGAATAATGCTGCCCAATGTTTAAGCAGAAACAATGGAGCCTTTCCTAATTAATTAAAGGCACAAGTTTAGGCACCCCTGAGCAGAGAATATATTTTGTTAAGTAAAGGAGGTGAAGTGCTTCAGCAAAACACGCCATTACTCGGACGTTAACACACATTTTATGTACATATCTCAGAACATGTTACAGTAGGTCTGTACTGACTTGCAGAGTTTAGGCTGGACCAGTGGAGAGTTCATACCGGTCTGATGACGACTCCAGAGCTGATACATTTTCTGACTGTTTAAACCCTGTGGTAACACTGAGCAACCATCAGTTCCTCTGAGCAACTGATGGGGCTTCTATAAGCTAAACTAATTGATGACTACAAGGCAGAGGAAAGCCATAAAAGGATATCAAAGCCCTTCCAGCTACAAATTTCGCTCTCTGAAATGGTTGTTAGGGATAACTGAAAGTCAAAAGATCTGGAAGAGTCAGAGGAACCAAACTTCTGACAAAGTAAAACTCTCTATATTCCTGAGATATACTTGCAGGAAGGTTTAGGGGATATTTTGTAGCACTGATGCACAAACAGGGTGGATATGGAGTCATCAACCTGAAAGATAATAGATGACATTAAAAGTGACCAAAGTGCTGTCAACAGCAAAGGCTGGACACAGTCGCTGACCGAATCACCCTAAATCTCTGCTGACTCCGATTAAAGTCAAACTGAAAAAAATGCTTTCGGACACAACATGATAATTACTCAAAGCAGAGCTTCAAATTCTCCATGAATTGCATTAAAGCAGGCAAGCTGAAACTATTTGAATGTCCCCTGACTTGCACTGTGTGGGCAGACTTTTAAACGTACTGGGCATGCATGATCTAAAAATATTTCTCATTTTGAAATGAGCTGCATTAACATACGACAAAAGAATCTTCCATAGAAAAGAAAAGTAAAGCAAAGAAAAGAAAAAAAAATACTCATAAATTCGAGAAAATCTGTTATTTGGTGAAAAAAAAACCCAAAACGAAACTAAGTAAATTAAAAATACAATACACACTACTGCATTGTGTGACTGTGTTACAGCTTGCAGTAACTGGCAGTTCATCCACATTTGTAATTAACATTACACTCACAACCAGCCAGTATATTATTTCTGAACAAAACTTATATCTACCATAAACTTGATGACAAGATGTGAGGAAATCGGGAAATTGCACTGCATCTTTCATAACGCAATATATTGTTTTCAGAATTCTTTCTCTATTAATTCCACACATGGCTCTTCAACAGGCGCTTCGACCAATTGTGCACAAAGGTAGGTCATTAATAATTCTGAGGGAAGATGTTTTTAATATTCATTAACGTTTCATGAACTGAACTCTCGAGGCATTTCGGCATCAATTCCAAGTCTTCCATTTCCTGCTTGTTCACAGCTTGTCTTATCTGCTGGCTGCACATGGGAACCAAGAACTGAAAATATTACATTTAGAAAAAAAACATATAGCTGTTTCAAGTGTCTTGGTAGACAAACGACTTAAGCTTTTACCTCAAATAGCGAGAGTGAGAGTTAAAGGACAACCAGGCCGCCTTGCAATTACTGCTCCTATTTTGTTAAAGTCCTGCATAAGAAGTGCTGCAAATACTAAGAACAAAAAATCCCCAGGAGGCAGGGGGAGTGATCAGCTTTGACTCTGATCTAATCTGATGTTTTCAGGATTAAAATTCAAATGTCAGCTATGTACTCAGAGTAAAACTGGAAGGTTAGCTTTCTCTATTTGGCACGTAGGTGCTGGGATCCTGACAGGGGCTGTGGCATGGCTGAGCGACTTATATGCCAAGCACCCTGCTGCTACAACAGTCAGTTCAGTCAAGCAAAACCTTGTGCTCTGAGAGCCACGACCTGTAAAGCCCCCGTCTTTATGACACCGCTGTTCAGGAAGTAAGCACCTTTAATAGTAAATAGAATATTAAAGAATCAAAAGTTACGATTTGCAATAATTTTGAGGTCGTTCTGTAGGTACAGAATGTTGGAGCAGGTCTAATTAACAGCCATGTTCACAGCTCTGTGAGGCAACACTTATAGAGACATCTTTGATTCAAACTACTAACATTCGAAAAGCCAGTGTGCAGTGGGTGCTACGTTCACTGTCCTACTTTAGCACAGTCACACATTTACCTTTTCACAGTTCCATTCCATGTTCATCATCATTTCAACACATTTATGATGCTGAACACTTCCTTGCATGAAAAATACAGGTTTTTAAAGACATAATAGTTTATTTTCTGCATGTCTCCAATCATTTAAGAAGAGGTAGTACTGTAGGAGAGGAGAGAGACTAACTTCATTAATCCCTTATAAATTAATAGAATAAATTAATTATTCTGAGGTGCTGATATTAAAATTTGATGCAGAAACCTGGTATTGAATCACAAGCTCTGAAAAAATTAGATTGATGCGGACTTAAGTTTCACAAAAAAATCTAATCAAGATATTAACAAATTAATAACTCAATTTAAACAAGAAAAGTATGTAAGACAGTACTTTGACCTTTATTTAAAAAAAAAACATTTTGTTGATCTTGACTGTCTTGACTTGTCTGTCACTGTTCTGACATGGATGGACATCGGTGTTCACCGGAGTTGGAAAAAAAACATCCAGTTCAGATGGAACACCTTCACTGCAGCAGTATCTCTTATCTACTGCATAAGTTTAGCCATTATGTACAGAGATCCTTGTTTATAATTGAATTTTTTTCTGAGATTTTCAGTGTCAATACATTTTTTTTTCAATTCAATCAAGTATAATAACATTGGTTTTCAAACATTAATACCAATGTTTCTGTTGTATACAGAAGTTTTACAAATTTCATTTTCAGCAGCAATATGAGGTGTTACTGTTTAAGATCCATTCCCCTGTTACCCAGGAGACATAACATTTTCTCTTAACACATTCACTCTTATGTTATAAACCATATTTTCTGAATAAGATCAGAAAATGAACTGAGAAATTTTTAAAAAGGGACTTTTTTTTAAATCAAACAGTGTAGCTTTGTCTGGTCAATGTTGGAACAACAGAGGTAGAAACAGAAAATAATAACATCATGTTCATATTAAACATATTTAATTACGCTTAGTCTTTGCCTGTTTGTGATGCTACACGGTATTCAAAGATCCAGGGCAATTTACAATTGTCATTTCAGATGTGGAGGTGACTGCACTGGTGTTTACTGTGGCAAACCATTTTGAGATTTATTAAAAGTGCACCCCTATCTGTTTTACCCATTTGTAAACATGCACCATAGATTTTTTATAGTTGAAATTACATTCTTACTAGTCAGAATTATAATTACAGATCTTCTCAGTCACATTTTTGATAGAAATA
>JBBDHI010000017.1:9611413-9622706 GCA_037177115.1 Craterocephalus stercusmuscarum
AAAATAATCTTTAAAATTTTAGGACTGTAGAATCAGTCATTGGTTAAACAAAGTCAATCTGTCCATGATCAACCTTTTACACATCCAGATTTTCTTGTAACCTTTTAAAGTGGTCATAATCAATAGTTCCCCAGCTTTTCTGAATGTTTTCCAATGTTTTTTTTTTTAAAACAGGATCATTTTCAGAGAAATGCGTGTTTTGTTGTTGTTTCTCAAGTCATTTAACACAAACCTATGAATCATTTTAGCATAACACGGCATCAGACTCAGAAGAAACTGTTTTAAATGGTATCTTCAGGCACTTTGTTAGAAGTCTGTTGCAACGACGCATTGTTTGTTTCTATTTCTTAAGTTTCATACCAAAAAAAAAAGCGAGGAGATAAAGTAGAGCTATTATTCCAGTGCACTATTCTTTAAAAAATTCTGGCATATCTCAGCATGGTCAACAGTGTGTCTTTTGAAAAACTGAGAAAACTGGATAAGTGGTGGACAAAAGAAGCAGCAAAATTAACAATATCGGCAATTACTCTCCTTAAGATATAGGAAAGACCAGAAAGCAGCAAACATCAAATGAAGAGCTTTGAAATGTCCTTCAGAATTATTCCTGAAGACTAACAAAAAAAAAATGGAAAGAAGGTTAAGGGTCAGATTGTGCTAGAGAATAAAGGTGGGCATATCAAATACTGACTTTTAAACTCTTGTTAACTAAATTTTTTTCCTAACATTGCATAAAGAAATAAAGGCAATGTCAAGAATTTTGCACAGTTATCTATAATTGGTCATGAGCAAGGTGGAGGTCACAACCGTTTTGCTATACTGGTGAGGACAAAAGAAAATGATTCAAGGATGCTCTGCAGACCACTTGTTACAGTATCCCACAATTTAAAGAACTCTGCTCAGCCAAAGAGCAGGGTTAAATTATTTCCAATATACATAAATAACAAATTAGTGAAATCTGGTGGGCTGTCTCATCTGAGGACATTGAGCTGCCGAGATTTAGAAACTGATTTACCATCATACCATAAGTTTCTGGGAAGGAAACATGGATTTTTGATTTGTGAATCATTGCGTTTAGTTTTTATTCAAATTTTACACAAATAAAAAAAAAAAATTGGGGATGTAGAATTTAAGTAAAAGTACTATAATAACCAAACTTTGACTGATGTTTACCAGTGTTTCTCATTCACAGCTATACACTGCTGCAACGGCAGCTGGTAAAGATCATCCAGCAGTCAACCTGCTAATTGTAGCATAGCTAGAGCTTCTGTAATTAATTAATGTGTTATGAGGTAATGAAAGAGACAAGAATACATAAAATTGTGATGTGGAAAACATCATGGCATCTCAAATTAGATGACAATAAATCAAATTGGGAGAGGGTGGGGGGTGGGGGGGGGGGGGGGTAGTGCAGGCTGAGCCAGTGGGAAGGTTGAGCGTCTAAATGTGAAAAACTAAATTATTAATTTCTTCACAAATATAGCCATTGTAAATCAAACTAATGAGCCAGCTCTCATAATCAAGTCAAAACGATCTTAATGCTGCTTTCATGCTTGCCAACTGTGACCATCTAAGTCAACCCCTTTCACAGGTAGGCATAATTTCCAAGAGCGCTCCTGTTTTACATTCATAAAGCAACTGCTGTAGCAGAGCAGGTTTTCAGAACATACGGTTAATCTACTCATGGTGTTTCTGTCATCAGTTCTGTAAGGCGCTCATTTGAACGAGGCCACTCTGTTGGCACAGCAGTGGTGGCAATGCAGAGGGCTCAGAGAAAAAACCTGAAAAAATCAACACAGGTCTGTCTCAGCGGCTCAGCTTTTGCCAGAACGCATCATCTGTCTAATCAAATACGTGCAAGCGCATATTCCCAGGTTACTCCCTAACATCAAGGCTGTATTTGCTCTGTTTATCTCATGATCATCACAAAAAAAGGTAGAATAATTGAGGCAGTCATAACTTGGTTTCACCTCAGATTCACCCGATTCCAGAAAAAAAAAACATAAATGGAGAGAAAAATAACTCAGATCCAAAAACTATGCCTGAGAGGGGCATTCATAAAGAGAGCAATGCAAAACTGGTCTGACAAAATTTCCTTAAATAGCCGATTTGCAGATGCTGGAAGTCAGGCGAGACAACCTATATCATCTTTCAAATTTCAGTGTTAACACAGAGACGGTTTGAGATGAGAAGATAGAAAGGATGTGATTATAGCATAAAACTGGACATTTAAGATAATGGTTGGACAAAGGGGTTGGTCTGACTGCAGCAGGTCAGGATACCTCTGACACGGGGTGTGGAAGAAACTCCTCAAGATGCTGAGCTGTGCCATTATCTGTTGCTATTTCAATCATGCACAAGCCTCCTTGTTTGCCGACAGGCAGACTGTATCTGTTGAGAGAGGAGACAGAGAGAGCCGGGTTAGCGAAGGATGGGCGCTTCGCAAAATATCTTGACACTCACAATAAATCCAGCAAGGCATGAAAAATATTCTGATGACGAGACAGAGCAGTCACAGTAATGGAGCTGCTAATGTGACCATTGAGAATATACCATAAACTGACTAGGTATACATTACACACTGTTTTATGGGAATTCCTATGCAAAGGTAGATTGGTGAAAGGCAATGGTGCGTTTGCATCCCTTGCTATGAGTCAAAAGCCCAGGAGAGACAACACAAACAGAGGATGTTTTCCACTGATATATTTAAATAAGAAGTCAAGAAATAGGTTCCTACTCAGCCTCCAAGTTGCTGCGTTCCTCAGGAAACGTCAAATTTACATAACAGAGGAATACAGCAAGTAGAGTCGGTACAGGTAAACCAGAAGCTGAGCTAAGTAGTCATTAGCATTTTAATTTACATGATCAGGCTATAGTGAACCACATATATTCCCATGGCAAATAAAACAACACATGGAATACCAACAACCATAATAGTAATAATAAATAGATAACCAGCCACACACACATACACACACATAAAATGTGATCCATGGTGTAAGTGCTCATTATGTCACTCAGGATTCATTAATGATAAAAATGAGGGCACAAACTAGATATACATTATAACCCTAATGAGAAGGAAGACAATTTTATCATTTGACCCTTCTGTAACTCTCTGGGGAAATATGCAATTGTACTAGTCATTAATGTTGCAGCCATAGTGTTAAGTAGCTGGTCTACTTGTGTCATATTCCAACACGGCAAAGTCAAGTGATTGCCTCTCTCCAATAGATCACTGGTTTTATGCTGGCTCCATACAATCAAAGCCTGTTTCGAGGGCTGTACGTTATGTACAAGGTTGTACACATAACCATGATTCTGCTGGAGAGTAATCTACATGATGAACCTTTGTTCCTCAGGTATGTGGCATTTTTTCAATACATGAAACACTATATGCCACTAAACAGCTAATACGATCCATTCAACCATTCTTTGTACTTGTATCCGTCTTAATGGGAAGGGGAAAAAAAAGCCCCAAAACACAAATGTTTGCTTTAATAGCCAGATGGAAACAATGAGGGCAATCGTCCTCCTGCTAATTTGAAACAGACTTCCAGAGTGCTTCCCTAAGGCAATCCCACGCATGTAACTTCAGGTAGGACTAATTACAGGTATGGAAATCACAAGAGCTCTTTTGTACACATGCACAAACACACACACACACACACATTCAAGATTAAAAACGTGAAAAGCAACCTAATGTCCGGAGAAGACATCCACTGATGCCCTCAATGTGCCACTTGCATTTTTGAGTTTTCTTAGCATAACAGGACCAGATTTGAGAAAATTACACCCCCACTGCTGTTTATTTTCCAAGGTAGAGCAATATAACAAGATCCAAATTGAAAGACTAAAATAATCCAATATATGTGTCTTTGTGCAGAAAGAAAAAAAAAACACGCTGAAAAGAATTATTAAAAAATCATTGCTGAAGGCATTTGGTGCAGATTTCGATGCTTTGCATAGTGGCTTCTGTTTGGGCTGCTAATGCTGCAAAAACTGCCCCAGTGAGACATTGAGAGCATGCTCGCTAAGCAAACAGGATGATGTTCCTTGATGAGCTCTCGTGAGCGCCTTGAATGCTTCACCCAGCTAATTTACATAAGCCTCGCTCTAAGGAAAACAAGACTATCCGTAAAGATGACTATACCACTGAGCTTGGTCCGATGGCCTCAAAGCTCCAAATAATCACCGCTAGACAAATAGACACAAGAGCACAACACCTTAACATATGAATCAAAATAAAAGAGACCATAGTTGGTATAAAGTAGAGATGCAATAATATGTCATTCTTATTGGGTTTCCTTTGTACGAGCCACTGTTTTGTCTCATAAGACCAACAAAAACACAATCCCAACTTGAGGTAAACAAACAAAGACATATGAATATTTAATTTTCTCCAAACACAATGAGCCACAATATACAGTGATCATTGTTATTTACTAAATCATCATTCATGCATTTGTTCATCTGGCTAATGCTCTAATCATAAGCGATTTGTCATCTGCACCATCCTCATTTACACTGTCTGGTTTGTGACTAATTCAGGGCAACTGCATTAATGGAACTTTCCAGAGGATCACCAATGAAATATCACCTGCAATGTTAAGGGACCTTGCAAATGCAGCACAGCACCTTTACACAAAGGTATTTGTTAAAACCTGAAGCAGGAGTTCGTCTTTAAAACCCTGGTCGAACTTACCTCCTTCACCACGGCCCCCTTGCAGAAGATTAGCAATGAGGGAGGATCATCATTAAAACATTACTACTGCATAAAACATCTGAAAGTATTGGCAACAGATGGCAGTAAAGCATCATGCACCACAGTTGTGCCCTTGCAACAGTTTTCACTGTCTAATGGGCAACATGTGACACCTTTTTTTTCTTTATGTCTTACTTTTCTAACTTTATTTTGGATGTTTTCCCCCCATTTCCACTGAAAAACATAATACGGTTCACAGAATAGAGAGTGCATAATTTGACACACATAGGGACTAATAGATCTGTAAATAAAGGTTCAGAACAATTTAATTTCTATCTGCAATCTGCAGATAGAGTATCTGGCTTACATGGGATACATGCACAGAGAAAACAAGTGCCATCTGTTAGTGTGATATTTATATTAGTGCAACAGGTTGCAGCTCTACATCAGATATGACTGAAAAGACAAACAATAAAGCCCCATATGGTTAATAATCATTAAATGTCACATTCACGACACCTACCACACAAGACATCAGGAGGGATCTGTTTGTTGGTTTTTCTATAAGTGCAAGCAGCCCTGCATCAGACCCTTATCTGCACCTACAGTGGACGTAACGCCGGCTCTGGCTCTGGCTCTGGTGCAGTGACTCTCACACGCAGCACTGCAGCATTTGCTGCATAATTTGTGCTGTGACTGGCAAGCCTCAATTAATTTGGGCAGCCTGTGTTCTATCATTATATCTCCGGCAATACAATTAGACAGCACCCAGCAAGGCTCTTGGCAGTGAGGGACCTAACAGAAGAAACTTCAGGTAAGCAGTCAGTGCAGCTACAGCAGTTGCCTCTTCAGTGAACCTTCGTTTGGATGACTTGTCAATTCAGCGTTGAACAGTGTCATTCATACCCGTGTTATGCCTCAGATGTGGCATCTTTCCAAAATGCTAAACTGAAAGATCCCACTTTCCAAGTGCACATATGGCTGGATGTTCACATAAATGTTACACCATTAATCTCCTAGCAATTAAATCTCAGTGGGAAAGTGCTAAAGATGGGCCTCTGTTTATTGTTCGGTTTATTAGAAGGAGAAAAAAAAAGTAATCAGGGCCTGTTTACTAGTTGCATATGCAGTTTTACAGATTTACCTCCTATGGCAGGGGTTACTTTAGTTCTGAGTTACCTAAAACATCACCTCAATACTAGATGTTCGGAAAAGAGTCTAGACAGATGGACACTAAAGAGCTTTTTATAAAAAAGGCTGCGAGACAAGTTGACAGAGGAACAAAAGGTGTTTCAGAACTGAACTGGACTTGGGCTCTGAAAGCTGAGCTTCAGCGACTTTTATTCAAAGAACTCAGACACCTGAGATGTCCTAAAAATGTCTTTTCAGTGTTTCTTCTCACAGCACACATCTGTTTTCCTCCTTTTACAGCGGCTGTTGCTAAGCAACATTTCACACCCACGTGTGGATTTTTATACCGAAGCTCTTTAATGGTCAGTAAAAAGAATAGCATTTTAAAACTAGCGCCGCAAGCGATTAAGGTATTCGCACCAACCAAACCAACTCAATAATGAGATGCCTTTCATTAATCACCCATTTACATTTGAATAAAAAAAAAAAAAAAAAAAAAAAAACAGCAATTTTAGATGTTTAACTATTAAATGTTTTGAAATTCATAAATTGTGCTACTGTCCTGAGTTTTGAGCATATTTTTCATTGAAGGATGTTATTTCAGGGATTTTTGACTTCAGGGAGAAGTTTTGAATTTTCAACAGTTGGTAACAGCTGGCGTTAAAGACAGAGGGGAACTTTAAATGAAAGTGTTTAGCAGGTAGAAATGGTCCAGTGAAACTCTTGGATTTTTGCATCCTGCGCTTTGGGGGCACAAATTGCTCTGTGTAGAGAATAAAACTTCAGGCATCTTTGCTTCTGCTTCATCAATCATCCATTAGTCATAGATTTGGTTGATTGATCTCTGGCTCACCCTGGGAATACGCTGCAGTGTCCTCCAGCAGGACTCTAAATAAAAAAAAAGTGCCTTTTAGACAAAAATGTCCAATAAAATGTCACCTCACCATTATTTTACACACTATTATTTTCACAGCATATTCATGAAATATATCTAAAATTTCGCTTCTGTGTATTTCACTTGCTGAAACAGGGTTTTTTTCTTTGGATTGAAATCTAATTTATACCATAAGATACAAGTTAAACGAAAAGCAAGCAACTAAAGTCTGATTAAAAAGTAGAATTCAACACAATTCCCATCACCTGTTGAACAAACAGGCATCAAAGACCCTTTATTTTCTGTGATCAGGTGAACCGCAGCCATTTTTATAGCATCACACTAACAGATACACTACAGATACAGATACAGAAAACTTTGTTTAGAGAATTTGGAGTAAATTTCAGATTTGATGGGCAAATTTCCATGGACTGCTTTTGCTGGCATTAAATATTTACTGAATTTGACCAAATAATAACACAGTTGTCTCTGAAGACATGGGGATCAAAACTAATCGAGGTATAAGACGAAATCCTCAGGGATTAAAACAAACATTTCCCCAAATTAAGAACCATTGCTTTGACTGGAGACGTATGGTAACGGGTGAATAACCCTACATGTGAGGGAAGAATGGAAAAAGTGCGAGGCGGCAGAAAGCTCTGTATCAACCACACTGATCTATGGCTGTGTGTGAACAGAAATTACTCTAACAGTGAATGTCAAGCACCACAAGCTTCAAGGAATAATGAACGCATCCTCACAAATGACCAGGGGAGCGTTTGGAGTCTGCCACTCTGGAAATCTAATCGTTTCGGCATTGCCCCAAATGTCCCCTAAGGAAAACTTCCCAACATCAAAAAGCGAGCCAACAGCAAACATGTCCTCCCCAAATGAAAAATGACACTGCCTGCCCCCCCTCTGCTGCACTCTCCTCTCGGTAAACTGATATGACAGCGCGCAGGGCACATGGGTAGCGCCCTTTTTACTTGCCAACTTTAGTCTATATTGAAGTGTTATAGTACAACTCGTCTTTGCAAGAAGTTAAAAGAAAAGGAAATCTGGAGAGAGGGACAAAATAATGCAGCATCACTTTGTGGTGGTAATGTTTTGCTGTTTCCCATTTGCAATCAGTCTGCTTTGTTGCAAACCATTTTGCAGGGCAGCATTACAATTATATTCAGAAAATCTGCATATCTATTGATGTAGTTTTTGAATAACTTTAAGATACAATATCACACTTTCTGGAAATAAAAGACATTTCCACATAGATTGCAGTTATAGACCAATTTTAAAAGGAAATAAATTCAAGGCAAGCTACTCTCTTCATTTTAAAGTGAGGTCTCCCCAGTACATTTCATCTTTATGGGTGCCTGTTTAAATTGCTCTGATCCTTTTAGTGTGATCTTGCTCTGAAAAAGGAAAACATGAATAATCTGATTATGTTTAGTGTTGCAACATGATGTTAAACTCCTGATTAAATATTAAAAAATGCATTTTATGTGTTTGTGATTGATTATTAGGATGGAGTGGTGTAAGTCTAGCTCTGACAGAATGCTGAACAGTGCAGCAAAAATAACAAAAAAATCAAACAAAAGAAAACTGATATTTTGGCTTATGTATTGTTCAAGATGTAACACTTAGTTTTCACACTGATAGGATAACAAAACATGAATACAAAACAACAAGAGAGAAGGTGTGTAATAATTTTTAAATAGACCTCTTAGAATGCAGCAATTATGTAACTAATGTATCAATACTAATGTGTATGAAAGCCCAGCATGGAAATACAACAGAAAATAAGGTGCTACTCTTTTCTGATGCCACAGAATGTTGCTCAGATGTGTTCTATCATCTCTTCACGTTAACAGTGCTGCATCACTGCAGCTAAAAGTGTGTGTGTAGCATGGACATGTGGTTAACAGTATTTTTCCGAAAGGGAAAGGCAAATGTTTTCTCTTTCTGCTGCTCACTTTGATTATGGGAAGTTGGGATTACTCATGGTTACATACAACCACTGCCATGCACTGCATATATGCTGACAGCTGCAAGTTAAGGCGGCTTTATTCAGTGTTGCCATCTATCATCCAATGACAGTAGGTATTCAGTGCTCAAACATGACTTGATGATGTCATGCAGCTATTTGCATATGAATCAAACTGCTGAACTGATCAAGAATAAATAAAGGCACAGCTCTGCAGCAGGTCCTCTCTGGTTGCTCCCACTCGCTCACTCGGCCCCACAGTGATGAGCTTTTTTATCCCATGTGTGCACTATGGTGACTGAAGATCAGTCGTGCATGGAGAAGCATTGTTTATCAAGCCTATTTGGAAGAAAAAAGCAAGTACTGCAAATGAATGTGGATCAAGTTCAACATTTGGCACTAAATCTCGCCAAATGTTTACGGCCAAGTGATTTTTTAGACATAATCTAAAAGTGAGGTTCCATTTCTTCCCTAAGACTTTTAATGAATAAGAGGAAGAGGGATTTATAACATTTTTAGATTAAAGGTGCAATCTGTAACAAAATCAAAGGTTAATGACAAAAAAAATATATCATTAAAAATGTGTTTCTGGTATTTAATCACTACTTTAATAAAAATTATGTTTTTATACTTTCAGAATGAGCTATTTATATTTAATTACTGTGGGTCCGCATACTGTACTTGGCAGCTGCCATATTTGTGCCACCATGTTTGCTATTTATCTGTAAATCAGGACAGATGTTTTGAGCATTCTCGCGAATTGTTGTCCTCATACTTTCATGTGTCTTTAAGGTCCCTTTGGCGTGCTCAGTACCGTGCCTGGCCTGGGATCGTTCATTCTTGAGTTGTGTTCACATGCCAGTGCTTGAACCAGGCTCTGACACGTTTAGTAATGTCAGAGCCAGAACATTATGTGGCAATGTTGAGGAAACTTCATTGATAGCTTATAACCTGGGCTACCTCTTGAGGTGGGCCACCCGTGCCTGGCCTGTTTGCTTTCACATGGACAAAATTTTTGGTCAAACATGCCCAGGCCCGAGCGTGCCATGTGAAAAGGGCCTTACATTGCCATGGTTGACCTCCACTAGTGGACAGGGCTGAGTTCATAGTTAACTCATGCGATGTGATGTCAGTTACAAACATTGGTTGCTGGCGGTAATGCACCGCTATAAAGTTGTTTCTAACTACCCAACACACCCGGAACACCCTTGTTTCAAAAGCTTGTACAATTTCAACAGTCTTTGTCCTCATTATCATTCTTCTTCTGCATGTTAGCCCTTCCTGATACTTCTCTTCTTCTTTACTGATTTGTTTCTGCTCAACACTGCCACTGCAGTTTCCGGTGGTATTACTCTTTCTTGTGCATTGAGTATTTGATGTGCAAGGACCCTGAAAATGCACCAAATTATGTGCATAACCGGAAACATCTTCTGCATGGAACATAATGGGCCCAGCTTTGCTTGGCATTTGAAGCAGATGTAACACCTATCATTACCAGTAGGTGTCAGTAATTCTTACACATAGTACCTTTAAGTGACACAGGTGCTACATGGAAAGGAAGATTTAAGAACTGAGCTAAATAATGTTTAACTACAGCAATGTGCATATACTTGGCTTGTCCTTCTGTGTTACTGTATTTTTCATATGGAGTTTAAAATCTAATCGAAACTTCTCTTTGAGAAAACAACTTTTTAGTTGTGCTTGCTTTTATTACTATAAGATGGAAACATCAATGTTCAGATGAATGTGGTCTCCAATTTCTAATTTAGATCAGCAAAATATCAATGGATCAAATCCTAAAAAAAAACTCCTTTTGATTTGTTCTACAGTGTGTCCTCATGTTGGTGGTGCATGATAGTTTTAAACCATTCAAAAGATTTCCATGCCAGATCCATAAGTAGAAGAGGAGATTTAAATTTGCCAAGTGAGATGTAAACTTATACTTGGTTGTTTATTCACTGGGTTAAATGATCCAATTAAGTGGCATAAGTATCTGATAGTCTAGAAATAGCAGTTTCAAATTTGAAAGCAATGAGGTGACTATTTATTGGCATTATAATCAGATGCAAATCTTTTTTTCCTTTCTTTTTTTTTAAAAGGACCTTCTATCATAGTTTAAGCTTCCCTACACATATCTTGTCATGTATGGAGATTTCTTAAGATTTCAGATAAAAGCCCTGTCACAATCAGCCCAGAAAAGATTTCAAAACCGTAATCCACAGTCAAAAACCCTCAAAGTACAAATGAAGACATTTAAAATCCCATGCAAGTGTAACTTCAAAGCATAGGATTAAGTATCATAAGTAAGTAGTTCTATTTCTGTGAACCATCTGTAATCTAAGCGAACCCAGGTTGAATGGTTGAGGGGGAAAAACGATCATAGTTTATGTGCTTGGTTTGGTCAAGTTAATAATAAAGAAAACATGTTAATGTAGAAGAGTGTATAAAAAAGTGCCAGCGTATAAACTTGAGCTCAAGTAGTGTAAATGGCAAAGAGTTCAAGGTGGAATTTGTCTGAAAGACTCATCTCTTAACAGAAACAGGAGATCACTGAGGACTATGCATGATGGAATACTGTATGTAAATGTACATCTAATATGATCTC
>JBBDHI010000017.1:9819321-9830689 GCA_037177115.1 Craterocephalus stercusmuscarum
AAAACCAATACTAAACACATGGTTTTCAGTGGGGTTGATCCCACTTACACATTCTTAAATCACTCATATCATATTGATGGATAATTGCCGGTTTACATCAATAATGCAACGTTTATCACATGGTCAATAGACTGACATTTATCACAGGGGATTTTGTTATGGACATGAATGCTGTAAAGCAGCCATTATATCAAACAGATGTACTATCCAGCAGTCACACACACATGCTTTAGCGCAGGCTCAGTCACACAAACATACACACAAACAGAGGCAGGTGATAATAGGGCTATTCTTTATGCGGGGGTCATGAATAATTCAAAATCCATGCGCTCTAACAGATTCTTGAGTTGACAGAGTAATATGACAGATTCTTCAACTCATGAGAAATATCACAAATGTTTTGGAGAATCTAGCAGTGAATGTGCTGTTATTGAGCTCTAACCATATGCAATTATCACAATATTTTGGAAGATCGTCATGAATATGCATGTTTATTAATACACAGTGTTGTTACAGTAACAGTTATTCAGCCTGTTGCGGCTCAGATGTACAGTTGGAAACAATACAGATCGCATTAATTACTCATTTTTAACATAAAATCATTGCAGCTGATATCAAAATAGCAAATTGTCCCACTAATTGCATACTGGGGCATGCCATTCCTCTCTTTGTCTAGCTTCCGAGCTGTGCAATCATTTCTCTCTCAGTTTTGAATACATAGAATCACACTTCCTGATGAATTCATCTTCTCTTCTGATTGCAAAATGACTGCACATGCAGGGTGCCATTTGGACCCTGAGAACGTCCTTGCAGAGGAGATTGATGGCAGCGTTCCTGAAGCTTGGCAATTGGCCTCCCCATGAGTCAGCGGACAGATACTTATTGGGTTTTCATTGTTCAATAAGGCTTTGCATGAATTTCTTCCACCTCAAAGCCTCCTGAGCCAATAGCCCACCCTAAACGCCAGTCCTCATTGTGGCTGGGGGAAAGTGGGCTGGCCCGAGGTCACCCCTGGATGTTCCACTGACTGCCTGGAAAGCTTGGAATTAGAAAGCTGCCAGTTACAATGACATGGAAACCGACAGCGCTGAATGACTCCAATCTCCTTTATAAGTTTGGCAGCAGACTAACAATGCTGTAAACGCTGCATGCTACAGGATGTTGGGGATATAAACAAGTTCTTTCAAATTTTTGCAGCTCTGTGGCTAGTGCTCTGAGTGGTTTTGCAGCATTTGTTGGTAAGCCTGGCACACAAACCCTTCAGACTGAAACTTCCTGGATATAAATAAATAAACAAACAAGCTCTTCATACAGCATCTGCTCAGATGGAACCCATTCAGTCAAGGCCTGAAAGAGACGGCCAAGCTAATGAGAGTTAACCGTTCACAGCAAAATGATTAGAGCAGCTGACCCACCCCTCCAAGAAAAACTGAAAGGAACCAGTTACAATCTAGGCTCAGAAATATAAAGCCTTCATTTTTTTCAGAGAAAAAAAAACATGCGATTTAAAACATGTTCAATAACAGAGCTCCAAGATATAATTATGTGAAGATTGTAGATCTACAGTTCTGTATTTGTGCCTGATAGAGATCACCCACCTATGAGCATAAACCATTCCATCATCCTGAATGAAAAGACAGTCTGATGAGCAGATGATTCAGATGACTGAAACTCTCCATCCTCATGTCCATTACAATTCCATTCTTCCCATGAATTCACAGTCTAAGCAAAGAAGGCTTATGGGAAGCCACTGACAGCGTATTGTCATAGACAAACTGGTGAAGCCTGGAGCTTTGCTTAGGTTTAATAAACTGTTGATTGTTGAATGAATGCCTCTCAGAAAATCAGGGCGACGCATGTAAAAGAAAGAAAGAAAGAAAATCTCAGAGTAGGAGCTCCCATGACTACACGCACACGTGTTCCCCCGTGGATGAACATCTGAAAAAGATGTTGCAAGCAAAAAACTGCTGCGTTGCACCTGTAAAGAGCGGGGCAACTCAGAGCAACTTTCCAAAGACAGCACAACTTTGCCCGATAAGCATTTGCACATCCAGATGCAGCGTGAAGGCAACGAACAGGTAGACGTGCAGTGTGCACGCCATCAAAACCCGCCACTGTCTCCCATCAGGAGAGAGGGAGAAAACAAACCCATCAGCCAGGTTTTGGTCCTTGTGATGGAGCTCTTCCTTGGTTCTTATGATCATGTTATAGGACTCATGCACTACCCTGTCCTGAAAAAATTGGATTACAACAAAAGTCCATAAAAATATCCTGCTTGGAGAACGCTGCAGCTGCAAAGCGCAGCGTTGTCTGAGAGGGTCCGGTTCAGGGGGGAAACCCTTTTGACTTGAATTAAGAGGAGGCTGTATTACAAAGACAGAAGAAAAAAAAAGAAAAAGGGGAGGAGGATGGCAGGGAAGAGAGTGGTAGTGGTGCCAGACGCAGCGGCAGTAAGAAGCGTACGTACGTGCTTTATCTTAGCGGCTGAGTGTGACGTGATATTGCAGCCTGCTCCTGGAGCTCTGCAAGCACCAAGCAAAGCGCGTCTATTTCTCTCTGTGTTGTAACTTGCAAGCCCCCAACACCTCACATCCACCCACTACGGATCTTTTTTTCCCCTTTTTCCCCCCCTCCCCTATTTCCAGACAAGAGGGGTAAGGACTTACAGGAGAAATCAGTGGGAAACAGAGACGTGGAGTCTGCCAATTTAATTTATGGTAATACTGTTAGAATTACTCGCTTCTCATCACTTCAAGAATTTCTTCCCCTATCTCTGTCTCTCTTGCTCTTTCTCTCTCCGTCTGTGTCTCTGGCTCGGTGGCTATCGTGTGTTGTTGCGCTCCGTTCTGATGGGAAAAACCCAGAAGAAGAAGACGGTGGGGGATATGAGCGGGCAGACCGGAGTCTAACGCATTTTATTTCCATCCATTGAACCATCTTGTTGCGCCGGACTTCTGTTGTGGAGAATGGGGACTATTGATTCTCTGGAGGGCTGCAGAATTTATATATAAAGGATGTGGTCAATGTTGGGAAAATAGCCATAGCTTCCGCAGTGTAAGGTAAGATGTATATTTTTTTGTTCTCAATATGATTATTACCAATGGCGCACAAGTCTTTTGAAGCGACCGAAAAGCCAATTTTCATGTGTCATCTCGCAGTTAAAGTTTAGCCTTTTCTTGTTCAAAATTTGCCCTGTCTATTCATCACGAAGGCTTTGGTGCGTTGATCCGCTCGCATTAGTCTGGGGTGCTTAACAGATGATTTTTAAGAGCCGATCTCTCCCTTAAGAGGAAAGATCACTTTAAAGTACCGAGCATTGAACTGACACTGCATGAGATGTAGCCCCTGCGTGCCTCTATATTCAGATTTCCTCTCGAGACGAAATTGCTCTTGGAAGCCCGGCAATAAAAATCAGGTTCTCTTGACGAGCGATTTCTCGTCTCCAGAATACTGATTTTTGGTGTAGCCCTGGTCATGAATCTTGCGGGAAGGTTGTGGGATCATGGATTTACATATCGCTGCAAAAGCTGATCTAACTCTGCGCCGCTTCCACAAATCCTGACATGACACATATTTATGCCAGTTTGGTGTGATGGGCAGGTTTTACCATTCAAAAAAAGAAGTTAGAGACCGTAAACGTGTTTATTCTCTGAAAACTGCTCTCTACAGCCTACTTTGGATTTGGACGCCTACACACACGCCCGTACACACACACACATTTTGAGACACGCGCACACACGTGCGCGTTCTGCTGTGACACTGCTCACAGCTGCATTGCCTGTAGGATTAAAGCAATCAGGACATCGCATTGCATTCTCTCCCTCTCTGCATCTCCCTCTCCCTCTGTCTCTCAAAACGAGCACAGTTGGAGGCGTGCGCGCGACTAGCAGAGACACACGCTCAAACACTAGCTCTTTATCAAATTGCATGATCAAATATGTCAAGCCTTGAATTTTGGGAGATACTGTAGGTAGGATCGTGCAGCGGGCTGAAAGCGCGCGTGAGGACAGCATCCAAAGTGACCATATGGGCGGCGCGCAGGAAGACGTTCTCTTGTGTAAATTTGCCTTCTTCCATATTATCCTACTGTGCTGTGAAGAAACCGCCTAAATTTTAAGAGCACAGCTTGATTCGGAAAGATCCTGGTGACTGCGTAAAATGAACCCCGCATCCCACAACTCGCCAGGGCTGCGCCGACTCGCACGCCAGAAACCCGCTGTTTGTCTTTCTGCTGTCAGATATTCTAAATAGGTACATTTGAATATCCCTTGGGATTGTGCCATTCCAAATATGACCCAATTGATAATGTCTAAATGACTCACATTATTGCGCCCACCTCCCTCAATAAGATAAATAAATTAATAAGTTGAGGAGCAGCCACAAGGTGGCAATGTTTGCACAAAGTATAGTGAGAAAGTAGGCTTGATGGTGCCACAAAAGACATGTTGCTGAGGTTAATGTGTCTCCCACCCTCTTTCCGGAGCACGAATTTGTAAGAACTATGTGAAGCACCTCAGTCAGACCTGATAGAGATAACCTATGACGCCTCTGGTGTGCTTTGCTTTAACATTCCTTTGCATAATCATCTTCATCTCTCCTTGCAGGCCAAATGACATAGGATGAAGGCTGTTCGAAACCTGTTGATTTATATATTTTCCACCTATCTTCTGGTTATGTTTGGATTAACTGGTGCCCAAGATTATTGGTGTTCCACTCTGGTCAAGGGGGTCATTTATGGATCATATTCGGTGACTGAAATGTTTCCCAAGAACTACACAAACTGTACATGGACGCTGGAGAACCCAGACCCTACCAAATACAGCATCTACCTTAAGCTATACAAGCGAGACCTGAGCTGCTCTGAATATTCTCTGCTCGCTTATCAGTTTGATCATTACTCACATGAGAAGATTAATGAATTGCTGAAAGTAAATGAGTCTATAGTGTATCTCTGTGATTCAAAGAATAACTACGTATTTTTGCTGTATGACAAGAATTTCGCTCAACTGCGGAGAGTTTTCCCATATGATTATAATGGACTGACGCCACAGAAGCTGGATGAGGAGGAGAAGTCTATTGTGGAGTTCTTGGTGTTTAATAAGGCAAGCCCTAGCCAGTTTGGGTGTCAAGTGCTTTGTACATGGCTGGAAAACTGCCTGAAACTAGAGAAAGGGACGGTGGAAACGTGCGGAATCGTCTACACAAAGTGCACATGTCCTCAGCATTTAGGCGATGGAGAATCAGAGAGCATGCTCATGCTCAACAATGTGGTTTTACCTCTAAATCCACAAACGGAGGGTTGCCTGTCACCTCAGCTACAAGCCGGGCAGATCTGCAATCTGAGCGCAGAAGTAAAGCGGCCCCCTAAAGAAGGTGAGTATCCTGTCATCTTCCTCCTTTTGCTGAAGTAGTTGTAGATTTAACGAGCTCTACTGTGTGCATAGATAAGATAGTAAACATGTCAATGAAATGTGCACGCCTGTCACTCCTTCCTCTGCCCTAAATGCATGTTTGAAGTGTGATGGCCCATGAAACAAAGAGCACACATAGATTTGCGGACTGCAGTTGGCTCAGAAATGTGTCAACTTCAGGAACAAAGCTGCCAGAGGAGTTGGGTGTAGTAAAGACCACACCAGCACAAAGCAAACCACCCAAAGGGGGTCTCTCATTTGGTTGGACTGAATTCAAAAACGCACTATCATTGATGTGAATTTAAAATGGCTGTTTTTGTGCACATCAGCACAGAGTTAAAATGGCTGCAAATCACAAGATCGTTTTCTGTGCGTGTTTATACATTTATGTCAATGTCATCCATACAAAGACCAGCAATGGATATATGGACACATATTTCCTTTTTAACTGGCATAAATGCCACACAATTGGCTCATGGTGTTCAAACAAAGCAACATCCAAAAGTTGTGGGTAACATTGAACTCTAGTGCTGCAAAAAAAAAACATTTGTCATATTATGCTTAAATCATTTGATCAAAGATTACCAGTCATTTCAGAGCTGCTCTCTAATAATGCTGCGTGTTCAGTGTTGCCATAGAGCAATGCAACGTCTTTTTACTGTATGTTGGAAATGAGCAATAATTGCATGTAGCTGCAGGCTGACAGAAGGGAATCATGGGTACTGTGTACTGTTGGAATTTTACACATGCAAAAATGCACAAAGCAAGATTACATCCACAAACACTCGTATGTAGACAGCTAAAGTAACAGTCAACACAAGACACGTTTGATAAGGATCATAATAAGTCTGTGCATTAGCGCTACCAGCTAGCAGGGGAGCTTTTGTAGTTAACACATGTATGTGACTTTTCTTTTTTTGTTTGTTTGTTTTTAACTACAGAGAAAGCCTTTCTAGAACAGCTTGTGTTTTAACAGATAGCAGAGAAAAAAAAAAACGCCCAGAGGAGTTTGCTGCATACTTCAGTGAGGTGGTTCGCATTTACCGAGAGACACAAAGGAGGGGCATTCATCATGGTACACTGAACCGATTACAGAGGATCAACCTTTTAGATTTTGGGGTGGGGGAAAAACATATCAGCAGGAACATTATGGAGCTCATAGAAGAAAAGCACGCTGAGTACCAGGTTGTAGTTTTCTAATCAAAAAGAACAGGTGAATATTGATTGATATGGTTCAGCTGTTTAGTTTTGCTGCCGCAACCTGAATTACATTTAAACTGTAAGCAAGTTTTTGAAATGCACTGTCAGATTTTAGAGAGAAATATTGCGTTGTAATACTAGTAGGAGCTACTTCAGCTCCATATTTTCACACGAAACATCTAGTTGGATGACGAGTCCATTTTGAGTACCATTCACCTTCATTGCTGCCAGAGCTCCCTTACGTAATGATGCATGCCACATTTGATGCAAATCATCTTTATAATTTAGTCTGCAATATGGTAGCGTGTACAGTGGCAGCAAGTATGACTCAGCTGTCCATTCTGTCAGATAATTTCATCCTTTAGTGAATCTCATATCCATATCAAAAATACCACTAAGCATTATGCTTATTTTCTCAGAATATTCTCTGCACCAAAATAACATTTCATTTTTTTCTATCAGCATGTTAATACCAGCTTAAGAGTACAGCTTATTTTTTTTTCCCCTCTCAAAAGATTTTCTACCAGCTTCTATTTATAGGGCGGGTTGATGGGAGGTTTTAATAAATCCGTTTTCATCTGGATAACGGGGAGATCACCACTGGGTTTAAAAGAGCACTGTGTTTCCTGTGGCATCATGGTGACAGAGGGGGTGTTTCTGATGAAGAGTAAAGCATTACAAACAGTCGACAAGAGCTCCATTTGATAAAAAAAATTGCGCGCCTTTGATCTTCTCAGTTCCTGCAAGAGCATGGCTTTGGAGCACATCAAAGAAGAGCAGGGCTGGAGGTTGTAGGCTCCAAACACGCCACCGAGCGGCGTTCGGTGTAGACTGAGGGGGAGGAACGCTGAAGGGTTAAAGCTTTTAACTATTTAAGTTGATTATTCAGACAGGAGATAGGCTGCATTGCTTGATATTGTGGCACTTTTTTTTAAAACCACAGTGACATAATCAAATCCAGATGTACTACTTGGATGACTCATTTATGCAGTTTTATTTTTACCTCGGTCTCCCATTTCATGAATAAAAAGTTGTAAGAGGAGGCAGCACCGTTGCACAGTGGCACTCGCAGCAAGGCAGATTAAATTCTTCATTTTTTTATAATTTTTTTTCTGGGGTGTTCTCTGTGTGTGGGTTCCCTCCCACGTCCCTCACAATCAAAATCAAGCAGGCTGATGACTCTTAGCTGCTCAGAGGTGAATGAGTAACTGCCTGTGTTCTCCGATGTGTTTTTTCCCCTCCCTTTCAAACCAACGAATGCTCAGACTGACTTCATCTTCGTCTCTGTATTTTGAAGCACATTAATTAATACCAAGCAAAAGCTAGCCAAAGTCATGAGACGAATTATCGCAAGAGCATGAAGAGGCATATAGTGGTAGTGACTTTTTTCAGGATTGTCTTGTTTTGCAACTGAATTCATGTCATGTGCCCTTGCCTAAGGAAAAAAAATGTCTGATTCTGTCTGGTTTGGTCAGAATTTGGCAGTTTTTAAGGATTGGGTTCGAGGAGTGTCATTGTGAGAGAACAACGTGCTGTGTCCGTATCCTCCATGGTGTTCATTTTTTAATAAAGACTCAAACAGTGACAGTCATGATTGGTCACGTGTCCTGACAGCAATATGAAGCCTTAATGGAACCAAGACTCGTGAGAGTTTGGATTTCTGACATCATTGTACTCCAAAATTATTATTACAAGTGAATCATTCTTAAATGTAAAGAGCAATCTAAGTTTTCTTATCCAAACATTCATTTGACAGTGAGAAATAAGTGCATCAGACTGTAGCTGCTATGTTTTTAAGATTAAGTAATTGGCAGACGAGAGACATAGATGAATGGCGAACACAACAGTGACAGAAAGCTGCTCTCTGGAGCTGTGGGTTTATAATTTGTTTCGAACTGGATGATGCAACAAAAGAAGCGACAAAATATTCAGATGAAAATTTTATGAGTCCAAAAGTGGGTCTCCCAATTCTTTCTGAGTAAAATAAGTAGGCTAGAAATGACTCACAGCTGCTGTAAGTCCTCATGATCTGATGTTACTTAAGAGAAAATTGTTCGTGCTCACTCTTTGTGCTGCACATATATAAAATATAAGCTGTCATCTATATGGGAATTTCTAGTTTTTATTCAGTAAAAGAGCCAACCAGTGCTGAATGAAAAGAGGAAGTGAAATCCAACATTCCAGAGAAAACAGCAAGACTTCATGCAGATGCTCATTTGATCATTATAGTTTCTGACGACAGAGGCAATGTGCCATGTGGAAAATGACAATAAGGTTTATTGGCAAATAGAATGTGTGTGAAGCGTTATGATGCACTGTCACCCGCCAAAGTCCTGAGCACTGCAGCAGCTCAGCCTCGCTGCCTCCCATAGTGAGGCCTTTTATTCACTTTGGATCTCAGTCAAGTCACTCAGTAGTCACACTGCATTATGCTCAGCCCCATTGTTCAGTACACTTGGAGGCCATTTTAGTTCCAATTCAGTGAAGGAGAGAGCTCAGATCAACAGCACGGAATCTATTTTGTCTGAGACATGTATTATTTGTCATTAGTTACGGTAAATGTCTTGAATATTCCATGTCCTAATTCCATCCTAAAATCCTCAATTACTGCACCTTTCAAGAACATTTCGCTCCACTGTAAACGCCGTTCCTTTCTTCAGTTTTTGGATTGTTAGGTTCGGTATATTTGCCCTGAAATATGCCGCTGTTTTTACAGGTTCGTATACTTTCCTGAAGGTGCTGCAATGGGATAGAACTGCTCAGAAAAAAAAGTTGTTGGGGGATGACAAGGGCGACGCAAGAACTTTATAAACTGAAGAACCCTAAAGAATCAGCGTGAAAGTGGCCTATTAAAAAAAAAATGATGATATGGAGTGTGGAATGACTGCATGCTACGCTCTAATCAGTTACGCAGTTTTGAGTCAATTCCAGTGGGATTTGTGAAACATACAGGAAACAGCTGAAATGAGGTCAAACATCTCACCCAAAATTACTTCAAGATTCACAAGACTGATTCCTTAGGAAAGAAAATGGAGTCTAAAGGTATATGAGCAGTTTTTTTTTCTTTGCCTGGCAAAAAATACACATCTATGAAGCACATATATTTCAAAATGGATATGGTGGCTATTTCTGTATGTAAAAATTCATGATGTTCTAAGAGTGACTCCTTAGTTGACACAGACATACAGACATATAGAACCACAAAACCGCTCACACAGTCACAACGATGCAAATTGATTCTTTGGAAACGGAAAAAGCTTCAATTTTTCAGCTGTTGCAAATGGATGATACAGTAAAGCACGGGATCCACTGCATGAGGCTTGAAGTGTAACAAATATAAAACTGATAAGTGTGTGCTGAAAGGTTCTGAAAAACTATTTTCACAGCGACCTTCCTGAAACCAACACAAGCAGGGTCCAGGTTAATTTTATTTTGATTTTTTTAAACAGACTTCAATTTTTAAAGCTGATCTTAAAATTTCTTGTTCACCCAACACTTTATGAAACAGATCTGTAATGGACCATAATCAGGAGTAAACATTCACTGTGAATTCAGACTGTTTGAATCCAGAACCCGGATAACAATAATAAGCTAACACTGTTTTGGCTGCTGATCAGCAATAAACATTGTTACTCATTTGACATGGATTGCTGATCTCAGTCTTGAGGTTGTAAATTAGCAGCATAAGGGCTGGAAATCACAATGTTAATTCTCCAGTATACAGTATATGTATAGTGACATTGCTAACTGTCTCACAGTGATTTATAGTCTTATCTTAGGAGAACTAAACTGCAGATGGGATGTAATTAGACACTGAACTTTTTTTTTATTCTTTAAATAATTCTGAAGTCTGGGCATTAGATAAATATTCAAGAAAGTATTTAATATTTAAAAATATTCCTCCAAAATGCATACATTAAAGAATATTTAATTCCTTGCCTGGCCAAAAATAAATAAATAAATAAATAAAACTGAATTTGCCACAAAATTTGCTGTACCACGTTTAACTTTGATTGCAACACACATTTGCTGTGGCATTGTTTCAATAAGCCACAAAATGTATTTCCATCCAGTGTGGCATCAATTTTTCACCAAAGATCTTGTATTGGTGATGGCAGAGTCCAACATTGAGCCAACCCTTCTCCAGCACAATGTAATGATTCTCAATGGGGTTCAGGTCTGGACTCTGGTGGCCAATCCATGTGCGACAATGATGTCTAATGTTCCCTCTTTCACATTATGAGCCTGATGAATCCTGGCATTGTTTTCTTGGAATATGTCTTTGGCATCAGGGAGGGAAAAAATTCATTGATAAAATAACCTGGTCATTTAATATATTCAGGATGTCAGCTGACCTCATTCTGTGGGCACATAATGTTGCTGAACCAACTGCAGCAACCAGATCACAGCACTGCCCCCACAGACTTGTACAGTAGGCATGATGGCTGCATCCTTTCATCTGCCTCTCCTCTTACCCTGATGCTCCATCACTCTGGAACAGGGTGAAACTGGACTCATCAGATCACATGACCTTCTTCCATTGCGCCATAGTCAAATGTTGATGCTCCCTTGTAAATTACAGCCATTTCCTCCGGTTAGCATCACTGATTAGTAGGGGTGCACCGATTGCAGTTTTCTGGCCGATCACCGATCTTTAAAAAATTTGATCTACCGATACCGATTTTTGCCGATACCGATTTTTCACCACATAATACTGCCAAATTGAAGACATGTTTTTCCGGTGGACCTTTGTTAAC
>JBBDHI010000017.1:9889717-9900642 GCA_037177115.1 Craterocephalus stercusmuscarum
AGTACATATAGTAAATATATCTACCCGATAACAGCAGCAATAGCATGATGTCTTTTTGTTATTATTACATACCGTATGGTGTTTCATGCAGCTTTGACTCCACTGACACCTGGGTTGCTAATTATTGTACATAAGAGGTTTCGGCTTCTTAAGGTTCATTCACTGTTTTTTATGTCCAATGTAATGAGAGCTCTAAATCTCAATTATCAATTAAAGTTCAAGTCATCCAGCTTAAAGTGGGAGCAATTAAAGCATCAAGGCCACAGACAATTTAACAAACTCTTCATGGGTTAATGCTTAAAAAACAGTAGCTGGCAAGTAAATTAAAACCATCAGTAGAAATAAGGTGATATTTGTAAATTCAATGTTTACTTGTTTCTCTGAGTTGCGTTGACATTAATTGGTCTGAAAATACTGGAAGATAATAGTTTGTGTGTGTGTGTGTGTGTGTGTGTGTGTGTAGGGGGTTGATCTCATGTTTTCCATCACCAGATGATGATCAAGTCCACTTAATATCTTCTCAGAGTTTGTTGGCTTGACTTATCTCGACATTCACAGTTATTAAACACTGATTTAACTTCCCGTCTTAGGGTAGAACTGTTTGAATAAAAATTCTCCTTTAATGGGACCCAAGTTCAGGATGCTGTAAAAGTAAACAGTGGCAGGTCAATGCCTCGGTGGAGCGCAGCCTTGAATATGATCAAGCGCATCTCCAGTGACCTATATTTCATCCTCAACCTACTCTACATACTTCACCGATGATGCAAGGACAGATGACAGATTGGTGAAGAATCACAGTGAAGTCTTCAAGTTTCTATCTCTGACCCTGTTTGATCTCGACAAAGATCAAAGCCAAGAAAGATCCGGTTCTAAATATCTGGGAAAAAAATACTTCCACTATGAGCTTTTTAATGCAATATAGAATAAGGTGATAGCAGGTGTGGAATGGAGACACTTTGGAGTTAATATACCTCATACAGTCAAGGTACGACTTTTTTTTCTGTAGAATTCTGTGAAAACAAAAATAAGCTTGCTTCTCGGTTATTTCTCATTAAAATACTGCTGTGTTCACATTAAAACGGCAAGCGTGTACATTTGAAAATTGTAGTAAAAGCAGGTAATCTCAGTGTCAAATATCAACTCTTATCTCCTTTACAGTCTATTTCTTTTGCTGTTGACTTCAACTCATCTTTTAGATTTAAAAAAGAGACAATTTGTACCTTTTTTTTAGGAACTCCTGACCTAACAAATTTCAAACAATCCTTGAATACAGCCATATTTTGTGTCCTCCATTCAGTTCCCATTTAATCAAGCTGCCCTCCTCAGTTAACAGTGGCATTTAGCAATGTCAGATCCCAAAACAATTTAATGAATGCTTAATCTTCCTTTAGAATAGTCTTCCTCCTTTTGCTTTCAGCAACACCGGTCGAAAGTTTTCCTTTGATGCATGGCACCGTAACATTAATCGCCCAAGTGAAGCTAGTTTTGAAAGAAACGGATGCTCAGCACGGTGTAAAGCAGCAGGCCTCGGCTGCTGCCCCGTGGGCTGACTCATGGTGCTGCATGGGCGCTCCCAGCATATAGGGATGTTTTGTGTGTACTCATGACATCGCATCGGCGCATATCTCCGAGCCGTAGCTGTAGAGAAGGTGGGCGTAGGAGGTGGGGCTTTGATCTCTTCCTGTCTGTGTGTGTTAGTGTGTGAAAGATGGAGAGAGAGAGAGAAAGAGAGAAAGAGAGAAATAGCAGTGAGTTTATGTGAGGCACGTTTGCCTGGGGAAATGTTTTGTACTGTGGGAGTTTTCCTCAGGATGTCAAGCACCTGTGTTGGAGCTGTAGGGGGACGTGTGAAGTGCACTCCACCCGGTCGACAGCTGGGAAGGTGTGATGTTGGACCCTTATGTTGGCTGTACATCGGGGATGTGGGCGGATTTTGGGTGGTTCTTCTATTTCAGGTTTGCCGTTTAAATGCTTGACAGCTATCACAGCTGAGCTGCGGCATGTTTGAGTAAACAGTTAAGTTTTATCCACACGACACGCGATGTGCGTGTTGAAAGCCTTAGGACTGTGTGGTATGTTGTAATATTAAGCTAGCTCTGCTCAAATACAACAGCACTTCTTTTCCATTGTTCTTTGTCTGCCTCTGTCAAAAAAAATGTTTTTTTTTCAGCAAACCTTGTTGAGAGTTTCAGATTTTGATGCTGAATGATGAAATGAGTCAAAAGTCGAAAGATAAGTCTCTCATGAAAGCATTTTTTTTTCCTTCTCTCTTTTTTGTCTGACCCCTCTCCGCTCTACTACATCCACATCTGCTTTTCTTTTGCCTATCTGTCGGTGTTAATCCCCCCCTTCATCCCACCCCCACTTCTTTTTTTTCCCCTCTCTGCGCCTGCTCATCCCCTCTCTCATCCCTCGATCGCTCATTCTCCTCTCCGAATCTGTCGCCGTCTCTCTATCCTCTCGCAGGCACCACTAGTCGACGCTGCTCCTTGGATCACCGTGGTATGGCCTTCTGGGAGCAGCCCAGCTATGCTCGATGCATAACAAATGAATTCAGATACTTGCAGCAATCAGTAGGTGCAAAGTCAGCTTCCTTTCACAGCCTGTTTCCAATGAATCATAAATGACCTCCCCGGTGTTTTCATAACAGAGCAGCTAAAGATTAACAACTTTCAACAAAGGAGCAAATTAAATCCAGATTTGGTCATTTTCCCCTTTTTAATAAATGAATATCATCATATTCTTAAACTGTGTGATTTATAGTGTTTTTTGGCAAGTTCTCATTTGTGTCTTTGTTCTTAGGCCAGAGCCCCTTAAACAAGCTAATTACATTCATTGTTGAATATGAGCTGCTCTGATAAATTACAAAAAGCATCTTTCTTAGTTGCAAAAATTCAAGGAAACTCAATGAAACTGTTTTCGATAATAATAATATAATAACAATACGAATAATAATAGTAATTAACAAAAATAATTGTTAATTTGCAACAACTCTTCCTCACTGCTGTCTTTGCTGCTTGTGTGACGAGACATTTTAGTCACATGAAAAAAGGTTTTAACTGGAGCTTGAGCATCTTATATTACGCTATTGAAATAAGTTATTGCATTATTGCCCTTCTTTAAATCCAAGCAGTGGTTCCACAAGAATTGGGCACTTTGTACCCTTGCATCACTGTTAAAAATAAAATAATTTATAGAGGCTGAAATAGCACATACATCCAGCGCTGCACCTGTGAATGTATATTTATGGACATGAACTATGTGCAATGATGTGAAATGTCATTTCAGTGTGCAGTTCCTGCCTAAATGTGTCTTCTGCTCCAGTTAACTCTTTTATTCATATTGGCTCATTTCAAAACATCCGCAAGGCAGAATACGGTGCAGCCGGGCTAAGATCTAAGTGTCAGATAAAGAGCCTTAGAGAGCAGAGTCTTTCTTCCTGATTTTCTGCACTTCATTTAATCTAAATGTGGAGCTTAGCATGCATCTTTCATAGAGTCAGAGGACACCGATGCCCCAAGTTCTGTCTTCTCCTGTTCTTGGAGGTTCAGGGGCATCTTGCAAAGGGCCAAAGGATGCTGGCAGGGGATGGGATGTCCCAGGTCACAAAAAACCTGCTGGACCTCACCCAAAGGAGGAACTTTTATGCGGGTGACTTGCTGTCTTCGGTGGAGATTCTTCGCAATGTGACAGGAACCTTCAAGAGGGCAAGTTATGAGCCGTCATCAGATGATGTGCAGGTAAGTGGACACAAGGCTTCTTCCCTGCAGTGCTTGTGTGCACATGTCCATCGGCATTGTTCTGTCAAGAGTATCTTCAACGGGGATGCATTTTGAAACCAAGCGTGTTAGATGTTTTCTATCATGTCTGAAATTTCCCAAAGGCTGACAAACACATCTTGTGGCCTTATCAAATCAAGAGATCTTGATACACTCTAAGCTGTTTCATCTCATCATGTTGGGGTTAACTGCAGTCTGATCCTCTCTATGTCAATAGGATGATGGAGATTATAGCCAAAGCCCCACCTCCATCTCCAATAAGACAATTTATGCTTTCAAGGCTGAGCCATTTCTGACAACACTCTTCTCAGGCCTCTTTATGGCCTATAAGATGTCCGGCTGCAAGTGTGTTGTTGTTGTTTTCATCATGCTGTTTTTGTTTATTTATCCATCACGTTTTTGATTCGTTTGGAGGGGAAGGAGGGAGATAATTGATACTGTCTTTGTGATGGTAGCAGCGAAACAGAATTTGAATATTGTAGGCGTGTGTGTATGTGTTAGCGATTAATCTAATACCCGTTTATCATTTCTTTGTGAGGTTCTTATCTCGCATTGTTGCGTTATCAAGCTTGTTTTCATGGCATTCCTCCCCACAGAGACGCAAGGAATTGTGCAAGGAAAAGAGAGGAATGAGTCTCGTCCAGCAGCCATTTTCAATATAAAAGTAGATAATTCCTGCTTTAATCATTTAAAAGTTCTCTTAGTAAGTCCCAAATCCCACAGTGCAGTATCTGCTGACTGCTGAGCTTTTTCAGCATATTATATATCTTTGTATTGTTGGGAGTGTCTTGCAGTTCTTAACAGGGGGATATATCAGCATAGATAAAATACATTCAGCAGGGGGAATGAAACTTTCCTGCCTAAGTGACATGAACACCAGACTATTTGAGCTTAAACTGTAACATAACAAGGATACAGCTTCTGCATTAGGTGAGGAGGTAGGTAATGAAATCACCCAAAAAAAAACTTTAAATGGCTTAATTATACACTTCCAAAGCTCAGTGATATTTGTACCACAAAATGTCAGGGATCGTTTTCTCTTAGTTTCTGCTGCCTTTATGCACATTTATCAGCCGTTTCCACAGGCTGTAAGGCGTATGGGTCCTTCTAATATTCCGTGGAAATGAAACTCAAATGTGCTGGCCATGGATGGGGAACCTGGCCCCATTCAGCCATTTTCCCCGCCATAGAAAATCTATGAGATGAGGAGAGTATCCTGTCTCTGGTTATTAGGAAAGCTCTATTGTGTGTGTGTGTGTTCGGGGGGGCAGGCAGGAGAGCATTCAGCCAGCCCAACCCTTCTGTGTGCCTGTGCGCTAATGCAGTGTTAAAGTGGGCACATTACCACCAGAGGGAGCATAAGCATTCAAGTAGAAAACAAGATAGCCTGTGTCAAGAGAGAGAGCCACTCCCTCAGGCACATTGTAGACCAGACAAAATAACAAGGCGAAAGATCAGACAGGGGTCCTATTACTACTGTAGGCATGCACCCCGAGCAGCCCCTGCTTTCTGCTGCTGAAGAAGACAATCCACACAGCTGCTCAAACATTCCCTTTCATCTTTTATTTTTTCTGATTGCAGCTTGCTCTCGTCTCCTGTAGCCATAAGTATTTGCTGCGAGCAGCAGGAGGTTTTAAGGTGTATTTTTGTTTCGGAGCTGAACCACATATTCCGCCTTTTCTCCCTTTTTTTTTTTTTTTTGCCATCACGGTTCCAGCTGCAAATTTCCGTGCGCTATCAGCCCCTGCAGGGGCCATCATTATCCCTTTATAGAAATCCATGTTTTCCTGCTTTCATACAGTAAATGTCAGTGTGTTATACATAACGGTTCTTTTAGAGCCCATGGTATCAAGATTTTTAAGAAAGCAGCTTGCTGCAGTGCCTGTAATACTCTGTGTGGGTGTGTTATGTGTTTTCTCTTTCATCCTTTCCACAGAACTTTTTTCAAATCATCAGCAACCTCTTGGAGGAGGAAAATAAGGAGAAATGGGAGGATGCGCAAAAGGTAAGTATGTGGAAGGACAATGAATAATTCAGATTTCTAACATGAATGTTGTTTGCCCCCAAAATTCAACTCCAAGCATGTATACACGAACTACCTCTGAGCAGCAGAAACGAAGAGAAGTCAGCTTGGATTTAGAATAATGCTACGCTTCCTCATATGATCAGCGGGTCATTTAGCAGGTGCGACATCTGGCCTGATTTTGAAAACTAGTTCCTCAGACTTCCACTTGGTGGCAGCAACACTGCCACAGAAAAAGTCCAGCCATGAACACTGCAGGACTGGCTGCTCCTGCATGCATGTTTCACCCAGCCTATGCAGATTCTGGCAACAAGTTACTATACTATAAACAAACACTTTAGGCATTTAGTTGCTGGCGCCGGCACTGCAAAGACTTCAAATCTCTGTCTGCATCATATGGAAAAGAAGTATGGCAATAAAATCTGTTATACTCTCCTCCACGAATGAGAGGGGCAACGCACTGCAAGCCTGCAGCGATGCTGTGTGTAGCAGAATCTGATCTTGACTCACTGTGATTCTGTGAGGAGCGGCTTTTGGCTATGTCCTCTGTAAGACACATCTCTCAGCTTGAGAGGTGGCAAGTCTCGTTTTCAAAACTGCCACTGGTGTCTGAGACAACCTGAACCCTGAAATCACACACATCCAGACTCTGACAGAGATACCATCTGTGATGACTGCAAGTCTGCAAAGAGGCATCTGCTCAGCTGTCACCTTCACTGGTAAATTGACTTAAATTGGTTGTCACCTGGACTGACACATGACTGAAGTATTGCCTTAAAATGAGTCAGATTCCCTTTTTTTTCTCTTCTTGTGGCTCAATATCTCCACACCTGACCTCTCCTGAGATGCTGGGCAAACACAGGGAGTTCAAGCATTGCTCTGAGTGCCAGTCCCAGCTATCTATACGGGCAGTAATTAGATGTTTACTTACTGGAGCTTTAGCTTTGGCAGGCCCCAATGGTATGCTGTCTGTGGGAAGAGCTCACAAACAAGCAGTTTCGTCTGTGAGAACGCGTCACAGTTGAAGACAGACGGATGAAAAGAAGCGGAGACACTGGAAACGTTGAACACCCAGAAGAGAAACTTGACACAATTCATTACTCCTGTTATTAATTTGCATGTTCAGTTTTATCACGTGTTGAGCGCTGTCGTCTGATTTCAACGACCAACGCTTGAACTTCACAGGCAAACATTTTTCTCGCTTGCCGAGTTTGGTTACGTTAATGAGCTCAGTTTCCCGCTGCACCCACTCATAGCACGCTGCGGACGTTCAAAACACCTCACTATGAGCTTTTACTGGCTGGAGAGTTGGCTTTGTGCAGAGATCACTATATATTCACCCCCTGTCACTGTTACCATGGCAAGGAAAGGAAGAGCTCTGTCTCCACAACCTCCACTGCAGCCATTTCCTTCTGCTGCCTTCACATCTCATGGTTGCTATGGAGACCAGCAGAATGAGCATGACTGCACTCTGCGTCAGACATGCCGGAAGGGGCGACGTGATGTGCTCTTCTCCTCTACGGTGGCTTTCACTCTGCTGTGTCAGAGGCTCTCGACTCCGGCGTCTCAGATCCGCTCGCCAGGCTTCGCAGCAGCACATGCGGAGGCACGTGAAAACACACAGCGGAGGGGAAATACCTGCCTCAGGTGTTTGTTGAATATCAACTCAGACTGGGGTGTTAATTGCTTAATGCCACGCAGAAGCTTTTTCTGATTGCACAGCATCATCCCAGTGGTTTTTCTAGTCCTGCACTGATGTTTGTGCAGCCAGGCATAAATCACAAAAATAATTTGAAATGGTTTTACAGAACTAGTCTGCGCTGCTGGTATTTTCTGAACATGGCAAATGGGTTGGGACTTTGCCTAAAATGTGGTCATGCATGGCACATCTATTCTGCATCCCAGTTTCTCATTAGCTTTCACCTTAGGCCACTAGAATTTCAGTCAGGATGTGGATCCAGTCATTTCAGGGCCATTCATTTATTGAATTAGAGTGTGTTTAATTCGTTTACCTCAGGGAGAGATGTGACTGGACCAGCAGCAGTGCCACCGGTCAAGCTGTGGAGCTGTCCGTGGTGCTGAATCCCTGCCTCTCCTTTCTCTCACTGAGTGCCGATGCCCATGAGGCGGCACATGAACCGAAGCAATCGTCCTTAACTTGGCAGGGCCTTTCAGAGGAGAAGCCAACCAGCAACTGTGCTGGCAGAGCTGGTGATTACAGCTCAAAGCTGATGTCACAAGGACAGTTCAATCAGAGCTGTAATGAATAACTGAATTTGTTGCTCCTTGTTCTGTATGCAATTTTCTTTACCAGTTGCATGAGCTAGAAAATGTGAGATAACATTGAACTTTGCATCTTACGATTATGATTCTAAAATCTGTGTTACGTTTAATACAAACAAATGAAATAAATCTATTCATCAACTACTCGCTGGAGCTAAAAAGTTATGTCCTTTAAAAACACAGGCAAGAAAGGATATTGAAATATGTTTCAGTCTATGACAACTGTGTGCTCTTTTTTAGCAAATGGAGTTGAAGGTTTTTTATTTGTAGTTTAAAGCAATTAAAATTCTATAATTTATCTCTAATATGCATTAATGCTTTTTTTTGGCCGTCTTAGAGTACATGTTTTCTATGATACTCATCAGTGCTTCAATAGTGAAGCAATAGGAGTGCCATTCATGTTGTCTTTTCCATTCTTTCTTGTCCAGATCTACCCTGGAGCAGTGGAGCTCATGCAGGTCATTGAGGATTTCATTCACATCGTCGGACTGGGCATGAAAGATTTCCACAATGCCTATCTGATGACTGGAAACTTGGGTGAGAATCAGTTGTCTTTCCTTTCCAACTCACAGCAAATAAGCCCATATCAAAAATTTATATCTGCTGGAAGTGGACTCCCTATACCAATTTTACTACAATCATCAATTTAGGATAAATGGTGCGCGGTAAGGTTGGGGAGGGAATAAAATGACTGCAAATCAATAGTGGTAATTAAAACTGATCTTTTGGTCTTAATGAGGTAAATTCCTCTGAAAACACTAAACACCAAATTCAATATTACAAATATGCAGCGTAGGAAACTCCAGAAGAGTAATGCTGTTAATTATAAAAGATACAAACCGCAAGTTACCTTTAAATAAAATGGAAAGGTGAAACGTTTGCAGCATTTTTATTATTCACTTCATCATTTTCTGACCGCAGTCCTTAATTAATCATTGACTCATTCATTGTGTCATAGTTGTTTTTTCAATGATCAAATTAAACTTTAATGGCGTATTTGAAGGTGAAATAATTCTGTGTGACACTGCACTATTCTACTGCTCTTTGAGAAAGACTTGATTAGCAGAGCATGCTCTAGCCTGAAACATATTTTGCAGTGCTACTTTAGAGCAAAAAAAAAGAAAAAATGTTTTTTAGTCGGTTGCCAGACTGATGGAAAAGCATTCTATAAATTTCTGACAAAAGGCCAACAAACCCTGGGAGTAGTGATATTGTTTTTTGCAACTGTAATAAGCTTTTCTGTGATACAGATTTTTATCCAGTTCATAGCTACCCTTTTTTTTTTTTTGTCTGACTTCAGCTCAGGAGTAATTTGTCTCTCTCACAGTGTTGCTGTGGGTTCTCTTAACTCTTGCTGGACTCCCTCCTGGATTATCCTATGTCTCTGTAGTATTTCTTCTTCAGCCACGAACATCTCAGGGTCTCTATTGTGTCTTTCAAAAATGGAATAATCAAATGCAGATCTGGATTTTTTTTTTCATGCAAGTGAATGTGAGCTTTAACTGTATTACTTTAAGAGTGGTTTCTCCCTTGCATTCCTAACAATAGCTATCATTGGACCGACTTCCAACAAATGCTCATATTCTGCAGCTCTTTATGCTGTGTGATTTCCATAATGATGAATAGCTAGCCCACCAGAATAGAATACCAAACATGGTTCAGTGATTGCACCCATCAAGATGCCATTATGAAACAGCAAAAGAGTTAAATTAACTAATGGATTTGGACTTGGAAATAAGGTTTGAGTGCATTTCATGATGTCAAGCGTTACTGACTTCTTTTTGAAGATGAGAATATTTTTTCTCATCTTTATATACTTTTTTTTCCAATTTGTCCTAATGGCAGTCACTGAAATGCATTTTTCACTACTTTACGTCAAAAAACATTACCGCATGACCTTTGCTTCACACAAAATAAGAAAACTATTCTATGAAACTCATGCTAAATTGACTGAGAGTGTCTTCTATTCAAATTCCTTGAAAAGGATCTTTTTTTTAAACCTAAGCTATCAAATACATGATTGTATTGGGAAATTGTATCACTGTACGGCCTCTTGTCATATCTTTGGGAATAAGGGCTCAGTTGTGTCCATCCATAAGATGTGATGTGACATGAAGTCTATTATGGCAGTAATGGAACTAAACACTATGAGTCAGTCTAAAAAGGCACCAACTCATGTAATCTACATACAATTGAAGAAGAATATCAGAGGTATGGCTTGTTGTTTTTTTTTCTAACTTCTTTTTATTTCCTTTAAGTTTCAGTTATTCTCCTAAAAGTTTTTTTTTAAAGAAATCCTATATTTAACCTTGTTTACTTTTATCACATCAAAAAACAGAAATAATCAATTCATTGTGGTCCAATTAAAACAAATGCATATTTGTTTAGTTTGTTCTAACTATTAATACAGCCCATTTATTAAAAAAATTGCTTAGCTAAGGAAACCCATGGATTGCACCAAATCCTCTCTTTGATTCAGTCCCCATCATGAGCAAGCGCAAGCGTTGGGTGGCTCCAGCAGAACCCAGTTGAGGGTGGGTGGCCATCCACCTCAACCAGTTTGAAGTCGAGAGGACAAGACAGAAAAATCAATGAGCATCACAACTTTTATCCAGGGAAATCTTTTGAGAGAAATACAAGTCAGTTACGCCAATAGTGTCATGTATTTACAGAAGGAACCTAAAACGCAAGGGGACGAAAATGTTAGGGGCTAAGTGCATCATGGGACATCCCTCTGCAATCTAAGCCTATGGCAACATAACTAAAGGGATGGCTAAACTGTGCTCTCCCAAACTGAAAAATTGAAAAAAAGGAAAGTTTTAAGCCTAATGTTAAAGGTA
>JBBDHI010000017.1:9909008-9921159 GCA_037177115.1 Craterocephalus stercusmuscarum
GACGTAATAGATAGAAAAACGTAATAGATAGTGGAGAAAACTAAACAGACTGAAAAATATGACCCAAAAAGAATAAGATTTATATGCTGCACCGGAAGTGAATGCAGCAATGATTTGTAGATGGCGGTGGGTGGCTCCTCACGCCAAAACATGATTTCAAAACATATGATTTGTGTTCCGCAAAGATTTTTTAAATTTGAAAATTTTAGCTGTCCTGTTGGTGTTAGTGAGGTCAGAGTGTTATGTGAACATTATTCCCAAGTCTCTGTGACATATTAAGGTGATTTTATGGGCAGTTGCTTCAGATTTCTTACATATTGTACCTTTTTAAGCAGTTTTGTTGTTTGTAAAGCTGAAAACAAACTCTGGAACAACATTATGGATAAGCTTTGGCCTTTTAACCTATATTTGTAGTTGGATTATTTAATAATCCCCTGAATACTCGTAAGCAGTGCATGGCAAATCAGTAGTGTCTTTCCAACATTTTGGTCACAGACCTCACATATTTTACAACAGCATCTAAGAGGGGTAGGGCTAAAACATCTAAGAATCTAAGAAAGAAGAAGAAAAAATTTGCATATTGACGTAGCACTTTTGGAGTCTTGAGTATCTTTTTGAGGCACCATTTTCTTTTTTTTATTTCTTCACCTTTGTGTCAGTTTTCTCCATCTTGTTTTTTGCCTTAAAGTATTCAATAAATTTTACATCTACAAGCTATGACCATGAGACAAAAACAACAGAACTTTTGCTTTGGCTTTTTTAAAAGATGACATCTATTATGATTTATCATGCACTAAACAGGTCATACCATGAATGTTACCACCATATCTTCCTGCAGAATCAGAGCTTATTAATCATTTATATGTGAAGGTGTGAATGCAGCTGTCACAGCTTCAAGTTCTGCAAACATCTGGAGAGCCTGGATTTGAGCCAAACAGGCCACAACAAACCCCGCCTACTGCTGCAAAGCAGAACCACGCAAAGATCCACTGCAACAGTAGAGACACCAGAGTCTCGGCCTCAGGTCGATGACGCTTGTGTTCCTATACAGACAAGAAAAGAGTGCTTTTCTGTTTGACATACAAAAACATAAATTACTCCATCACCTGAATCAAAACCTGTTTCTGCGGAGATGAATTAATCAAGAATAAGTTTGCTAGTTTAAGTTGGTGGATGTGGTGGTAAAGCTGAGACATAGTGTGTACACATCCACTTTAGGTTTCAGTTCAAGTCGTATTTTATCTGAAATTTTAGTTTGTGATGTTTCAGAGTGCTGTCTAATGGTTCCCATTTTGATGTCAAAGTATTTTGACATTTCCACATCAACACTTGTCAGGCGTTTTTGCCAGATAGACCCACTCTGAGACATATTTGCCCCGCACTTTTGATTAGATATAGTACTAGGGACCCATGTGAACAGTCTTTTTTCTCTCTTTCTCTTTCTTTCTGTTTTTTCTCTTCCCTTTTTTTACTTGGGTTATTTCTGGTTGTAAACTATCTATAATGTGTTGACAGATGAAAACACCCAAACTGTTTTTATGTCTGGTCTGTCTCCGCACTTAGCTGTAATCTCTGTTTACATCAAAAGGATGCCAGCAACCAGGATAAGTGACAACATGGGTGATGTTTACAATAATTCTAAGCTTCACTCTAATGGGAACTCATAATGGTCTTGTATGGGGGGATGGGGGGGGACTATTTAGTTTACATGGAAGGCTTTGTTGTGTTTGTTTATCTGTGTATCGAACATGAGTCAAGGTACATTATAATGAAGCAGTATCAGCATGGTTTTTGATGGTTTAGTAATTATAGGCCTTTGCTTTGATTGTCATTTCATTTTATTTTTCATCTTAATGTTTTTTCAAGTAGAAGTGCATAACAGAAGAGCTGTTGTACAGTAACATACTGACTGCAACACAGCTATTTAGATAGCATACAGTAGCACTAATCAGACAGGATATCATTCCGTGTAAGGTATTCAAAGTACTGAAGTGATGATAAGCACAGTAGACCTTCCCCTAACAAATCCAAGTTATTTTCCTTGTCTGCTGCAATTTGGAGCTTTTACCTTTCCTTGAATTAATAGAATTTTTCCAGCTACATTGAAATATGCATTCACATTTCTTCTCCCCATTCAGATAACACACTCAATGTGGCCCACAGGCTGATATAAATTGCCCATTATCAAGAGATCCAAGATGGATGGAATAATTTCCCGGCAATGCCTCTCCACCTTCCTCTGCCTGTCGTTGTGTGTCAGTCTTTCTAAAATTGCCTCAAGTACATAGCCTTCGGCGCTCCTCAAGCCCCCATCTGAGTGCCTGGATAATCTAATGTTGGCATGCAAGGAATGTAAAGAGGTTTGAGAATGCCTAAAGATATGCAGGGTATAGTGAGCGATGCTCATAAGCCGTCTGGGATGTGAGTGCAGCTAAAGGACTGCAGATTAGTTTGGTCATTTAGCCTTTAAAGCTGCACTACCTTGTTTAGTTTGACAGTTATAAGCTTCACTGTCTGAATCGTGTAATGACTTGATGTCTGGGTAAAACAAGATGGCCGAAGGAACATAGTCCTCTCTGTCTCTGTTTATGAACTCCAAAGCTTTTTTTTTTTTTATGTTTTCATGTCGCTCTGCTGTCACTTCCTTTTGACTTAAATATGTAAAAGTTGGAAGCATGGCTGAGGTCTGTCACACATTTCAAATCCTGTAAGTTTTGATGGAACGATGTCAATACATCACTGCAGAGGCAGAAAGTGGTCAGCAAAGGGAATAAGATGAATGTCAAGTCATCAGCCTCACTGGCTTAACATCAACACTGACACTTTCTCTTGGGGGCATTTTATATTCTAGGGCCACTAAGTCCTGATAAGGTCAGGCAACACATCAAACGCAGCGTACAGGAATCCCTGGTCAGTGATTGTTCTCCTGTCAGCTTTTCCCACCGGCACAAAGGCGAGGCAATCACTGAGCAAGTCAAAAGTTAGGAACAGATCACGTCAAAGATTGAATCCTCACCAGGGGAATGTTGGATTCTTTAAAAAATGTATAAAGATGAATCAAACATCAAGGAGGTCAGTCTGGAAAGAGGGTTTGCATCTTTTGAGCTTGCAGCCTCTTAAAGGCTGATAAGCAGTTTTATCAAAGAATTAAAAGCATGTTTTCTCCGGATATATTTGTTTTATTTAAACTGATGCCAAATAAAAGGTTGTTTTCCATTTTATTTACCATTTGACAGTTTACAGGAGCACATTACCAATGGTTAAGAATTTTAAGAAAATGTATTTATCTGTGGTGGCTTAAAAAAGCACTTCCAATCTGACCTTATAAATAGGAGTTTCTAACTCATTCTGACGGTATCCTGACATTCCTTCTGCACATGTACAGTATGAAGCCATCATTGTCCTGCAGTGTTCTGAGGCTTCACAACTTCACAACTTTTTTATTTATTGATTTTTATTCCTGGGACGCTGTGTTGCTTTCACTTTATGCCGCTGTGTTTCACGCTTACAACTGGATATTAACGATACTGGCCATTTCAAATGTGCATTGTGGCTGACTAAGGAAAGAAGGAATATCATCATTGGAGGAAGTGAGGAAAAGAAAGATTGAAAGATATGGAGAAAGACGTTTACTCTGTGGAGAGAGTTCAAGACTAGAGAAGTTATATATGATATGTTGAGTTAGCTTTCGATGGGGAATTATCTGTAAGGAAATTTGTCAAATTCAGTAGAGTTAGCCATTGTGCTGACAGTGAGGCAACAATGTTGCTTAGTTTACTGATTGCTTTCACTGTCTGAGGTCTAATATGACAAAATAACTTCCAGCGCTAGCTCTATAAGTCGGAAATCTTGACATCTGAGGTCAGTCACTGGTTATTCTAATGCATGCAGCTGCTGTTCACACTGAAGCCATCACAACTGAGTTAAAAAGTTAAGCAATGAGGGGGGGAAATATGGTAGCGGGTCATTTATGGCTTTTCTGCTGTGCACAGACAGCCCAAAGCACCGGCCGGCCCTGCTTGGAAATTTGCAACTGGCTCCAAGGTCCCCTCCTGGAATAATAAATTTCCCTGCCATATTGATCAAATGACAAAGCAGAATTGCCTTGCACAGCACTGCTCACACAAATCAACAGGCAGCATGCTGTCCTTAAATCAGTGGCGTGCATCTTGTTTAGCCCCTTTTTTCCCCCCCCATGAAAGGAAGGCGGGGAAAGAAGACAGCCAGGTGGCTCACTCACAGGCCAACAGGTGCTTTTGGAGTGTGACACGTCCCCGCTTGTCAGGATGCAGCTGCGCATCCGTGCGCAGCTTTTGTGCCAGCCAAGTTTAAAAACCGAATATTTGAGCAGTGAGGAGTTATGATTAGTCCTTGTTACGAATGAACAAATGCAGAAAGACGCTTTCATTTCACCTACTAGTGGTGTGAAGCCGGGACTGGCTGCAACCATTTGCGCCGTCTCCGCGGGGTGGTACGAGTTCTGCAGTGTGCTTATTTTGTGGATCGCCTCGCTCCGAGAGGCGACAACTTTCGTGTAGAATGATTTTCAGGAATATCCCCAAAACGTGTCTCATTCCTACCATGCGGTTTGACGTGAAGCCGAATAAGCAAATCCTGCGACAGCGCGCGTTTATTTTTTCATTATATCAACCTCCCCCCTCTCACGCCAGCAGAGAGGAACAGAGTATCAATCTGATGCTGCCCACCGTTTCCAGGGTGAAAATCCCCCTAAGGAAGCATTCAAACTGCTAATTAAAACAGTTGAGTCAAGTGGGGGGAAAGGGGGAGAAGCGAAAGGGAAAAAGACTGGATAAGAGAAGCATTGAGAGCGAAAAAAACGGGAAAACCGCCGTTTTGGGGTGGATATATTTATATATACTAGAATATAAATCGTCCCCGAAGACTTGCGGGTAATTCTAAACGTTTTCATTGCAACTAGTATGAGGGAATGGCGGCGTTTTGATACCGGGAGGCTAGTTGGTATTTATCTGCGTATAGCGAATCAATCAGCACCGGTCTGCTTGGACAGCTCCGTGCGTCCTCCCCCTCCTCCGTGTCTCTGCCTCTCTATCAGCTCCAGCTGAAATCCTGCTTGTAGCCTCACAGGAGCCGTGTCGATTTTTCCGTTCGCCTTGTGTTTTTTGTTTTTATTTTATTTTAATCTTAGTAATCTCCGCGACTGCCCGATCATAGGATTAATTAAATAAGATTGCCGAAGCGATGTCGATAAGTCCTGTGAAGTGGTCGTGTCACCGCTGGAATTAAACCTCTGATTGCCTCTGCCTCCTCCTTGCAGGAACGATTCTTGGGGAGCCTGGTCCACAAAAGGATGCAAAACGGTGCTCACAGATGCATCCCATACAAAATGCTTGTGTGATCGTGTATCTACCTTCGCCATTTTGGCTCAGCAACCAAGAGAAATAGTAAGTAGAATATTGATTTGTTATTCAGTGTGGCTTTCATAGGCTAATGTAAAGGAGAAACGCTGTCTTTTTGTGCGTGTGTGAGTGTGTGCACTCGCGCGCGCGTGTGTGAAAGAGAGAGAGCTGGTGAGAATGAAAATTGAATCTTTGGCATGTTAATCCCCTTAAATAGTAATACGGCGCTAAATGGAGCTTGTGGGCGATATTTTTCTAGTTTCTGCATAGATTTGGATAGCCTGCTGTATGAGCATGCAAGCAGAAGGGTGTGTGCATGCTAATGATTGTGTGTTATGTTAGCCCCATCAATCAAATTCACATTTGGTTTGGAATGAAGATAAAGATAGCCTTGTAATTACCTGATGAAATGTTGGTAAGATTAACATGAGCAAATCATTTGTGCTCATCTGCTGAAGTCAGACCACTGCAAAGGAAGCAGAAGCTTGTAATTTCTTGTGAAGATAAAGTAGTTAACACTGAGAACATAAATCACTTACATTCTCCTTCTTTGTGAGTGCACAGCAGGAAGAAAAGGGAAATCTGTTTCATTCCCCTCCTGCAGGCCTGAATCGTTCATCAGCAGATAGGCAAATATTTAGACTTAAAAGTCATCTTTGAGTTTTTCTTTTCTTTGTTTTTATTTGTATTTGCCTCCATATCATGTTTATATAAAGCTAAACTAAGCCAAACAAGTCTGGAGTGTGAATCCAGGTAGCCATTTGACTGGTAAACTGATGGCATCAAAGATGGCATCAAACAGAACCCCTACTTTTCTCCCTTTGAGCTCCATCATTGTTTTTTAGCATAATCTTCAACTGCAGATGGAAAGTTTTGTGCGTCTGTGTAAACCACCTCCAAGCCCACGCACACACCTCAATCTTTCCAGTGAAAAAAGGATCCCAGTGTGGACTATTCAGATTGTTGGTGGTTGTTTTGATTGCTTCTCTCTCTGGGCAGTAATAAAGATTTACTGTCCTGCATGAACCACATCCAGCCTCCCACTGACTGGTTTGTCTCACTCTGTCTTCTCCACAGACCATGGAGTACTCAGGGGTCCCATCTGTGACATTGATAGTTGGCTGTGGTTTGTCTTGCCTCGCCTTGATCACCCTGGCAGTGATCTACGCTGTGTTATGGAGGTAACTGTAACACTTTCAAAGTGTATTTTTCAAACCTATGATGGCACATATGCCTTTGTCAAGTAGTATGTTATCAATTAATCAAAACTTCCTATCCAAAAAAAACAGGGTACAAAGTAAAGAACTGATCTGACATTATTGGCGTTTTTACTTTTTTCTACAGATATATCCGCTCTGAACGATCCATTATCCTGCTCAACTTCTGCTTATCTATAATCTGCTCAAACATATTGATCCTGGTTGGACAAACACAGACCCACAATGTGGTAAGTGTCACTTAAGCATTTAGTAGGCACAGGTGAGAAAGTGTAAAGGTCCAGCAGTTGTTGAGTTTAATGGGGCATTGTAAAGATTTAGGTGAAACCTTACGGTAACTTTGCTCAGGTTTCAAACGGCTCAGGAATTCTGCTTTGTGTATTTGCAGTTTCTGAGCATTTCTTTTAGATTTTTGGGTTGTACTTCGATTTTTAAATCATGTGTTCTTGGCAGTGTTGTAGCTTTTTCATCATGACTTTTAAGGTTTATTTTATTCTCCTGTCTTAGAAATGACAGATGTACTCTTTGTTTTTACACAGTAGCTGCTTTTGAAAACCATTTTTCAAAAGCAAGGATGAAGCCAGGCTGTAGCAATGATATTATTGTCAGTTTTAAGAGAGTTATTCTTTTTCTGTGAACGTCAATACAAGGGAGCATCCAAATGGAGGGTTAGCCCCCTAACAGATTTAAAGTGAGGGGGCTTAAAGAAAACAAACAGAAATGGCCATAAAGGTCTCTTGGATCACTCTGAGGTAAAATACAGAAATTTAAAAAGCACTGAAACAGTGCAGCCAGGCTAAGAGAGAAATACGGGGCAGTTTTTGCTAGATGTTAATGCATTTCCGATCAAGCTGCCATAGGATTCTAAAGCAGTGAGGATGGCCTGTGTCTCCTGACACATCTCACTTCCTCTCTCTCTCTTTTTAACCGGGGGTAACGTAAAAGATTATTTGACAAAAAGTAGTTGGGACTTAGGCCAACAAGCTGCCCACACAGATGCCCTTCTCAGTCATTTGGCAGCACTGTAGCACATTGTCCGATTACTGCCATTTCATTGTGTAACTACTTTCTCAGTGTGCCTTTAACATTCGAACCAAACATACCCAGAATCCTACACCTTCTCAAAATGAATCTGTTACATTTAACATGTATCGAGATGTTAACTAAAGCAGTTGTAGACTTCAGACAAGTTCAACCGTACATTTAAATCAAAACACAACAGCATGTTTACAGATGTGATTTACAGTATTCTGGTATCAGATGCATCAACCAGCAATTGAAGCTGGTTGATGCATCTACGAATGGAAGTTGTTGGTCTTCGTTTGTTTCTTCAAACCCACAATAAAAATTAAAAAAAACAGAGATCACATGATAATTCCTACAGCATCTGCCCTCTCGTTACACTACAAGTTAGATATTGCCATCATTTGCGAATGGTTACTGTTCACACAAAACTTTATTGATTTATTCTGTGACGATCATTTCAACGTCTCGGAATATCAGAAAAAGCATCCTTACATGTGTTTATCACTCTACTTGATGGCCCTTACAAATCAGGCACAGAGAAGTAGCCATGCCTATGAATGTATAAAAGCCTTGGGGCATTTCTTTAAAGCTGAGCTGATTTGAAGCCTTGTCAGATTTAATCATGGCTTCAGTCATCTCCTGTCTTGATTATAAGGACCACCACTTAACATGAAATACTCACTCGCCATGCTCCTAATAGGATGTCTGTCAATGAAATCCGTAAAGAGATGACAGGCTTTACACAAAAAAAAAAAATCCACTGCCATACCAAAGATGTCATTTCAGCTTCCACTAAAACTGATCCAACACGATACCTTGGCTGACTCATAGGGCGACACATTCAAGTAAAACTGATACATGTGCTTCTGATCACTGTGTTGAATGCTCCACATTTAAACAGGAAGTAGTAGTTTTACTATTTGATTATGAAAAATGAGAGGGTATAGTGATGAGCCAATGAAAAAGAAGTTTCCCCCTGATGTGTTTACACATTCTGCCACATATTTGTGCTTTGTCTGCAGCTTTAGAGTACCAGGTCGCTCTGGTTTCTGCTGTAGATGAAAGCTGAAGTAACAAAAAGCTGGTGAACGTAGTGGAAAGGAAGAGCTGTAAGACAAGTTCATGTGGGAAAATATTGCCCAGGTTTTAGCTTACAGAAATGCCATGTCATGTTTTTCATGTCACCATTGGTCTTATGGGTTGATATTAGCACGTTTCTAATTATTTTCTCTAAAGAAGCTAAAATACCAGCTGAGTCTTCCAGGACAATATCCACTGATCAGAATTGTCTCTATGCTCTACATTGAAATAATATGCGAGTACTATGTCATCAGTTTGATCAGATGTACAGTGGAGCTCAGAGTTTGAGTAGTGGGCCAGCTTGAGGAGAAAACTCTGTCCCTGTGTGGGTTTAATTGCCACGCTTCCTGACTCTGCCTCACTTGTTGTTCCTCCATCTCCTGTAAGAAGTGAATGTAATTGGCTCCAGTGTTTTGTGGAGCCAGGGTTGCACATCATCTAATAGAAATCATCTCTTTGCTCTGGAGGTGTCCTCTGGGAGCAGGAAGCCAGTGAGTCACCTTTGGATCTCTTTGCTTTTCTTTTGTCCTCCGTTCGTCTTGGTGTATAGACGGAAGACAAATGGAGAGAGGCCGATGCTGGTGGTATGGCAGAGGAAGGCTGAATTATAATGTTCCTGTAACGTGTTCGCCATAATGAGCAAAAATACACTGGGTGGGCGTGGGATGGGGTTAAAATATCCAAAGTCCAGGGAGAACAGGAGCAGCTTTGTACAAGTTGTCTGCATAAGTCTGCGCATGTCAGCGGATTGCACGTTCTCACCTTTTCCTTGAATAGTGTGTGTTATATGTAGGTACAGATGGCCTATCAAAGGTTGGAAAGCTGGTTGAAGTGAAAACTCTCATAATTATTAAGACCTTCAATTCTTAACTCGGAAATGAGTAATGTGGCATTATGTCACAGTACTTCAGTTCCTGTTGGGTTGTTAAAAAAGGAAGCAATCAGTAAAGTGAAGAAACATTTCAATTAAAGTTAATGCAAATCAAATTTTAAACAAACACAATCAAGGTCTGCAAGATGGAAGTTTTATACAGATTAGTTTAGTTTTGGGAAATCCATAAGAGAGATTATATTGATCCTTTCTTTCCATTTGATGGTTAATCTCTGTAGCTACATCTTATAGAATAGTTACTGTAAAGCTCTTCCCTCTGCATTTAGTAGCAGTCTTTTCACAGAGGAAAACTGCATTTGGAAGAATAAGAGCCGTACAGGTGCAGATAAAACAGGCTAAGGTGGAATAGAAGCACTAGAACTAGCCATTTTATGTACTGTATCAGCAAAAATCTCTATATAAGTAGCTCAGGAAGAGTTTGCCACCACCACTGCCATTTTGTTGTTTCCTCTACCCCAGCAGCTCCTTAGTAAAGCATGAGGGGGCCTGTTGCTTACAGTAAATAAGAAGGAGGCTGCCTTAGTCAAAAGGAGCAGCCTCTGATTTGAAGCAGTTGATATAAGCTGGTTGGGAATCCTCTGTAACATTTTAAATAATGATGCATGTCTCTGCAGCACCGTCCTATACATTCAGTAGAATTTATGTCCTTCTCCTCCCTAAGCTAATCTCATTAAGTGCTTAATGCAGTGAGTGTAACGTTTTTAAATGCTGCTGTTAATAGACTGAAAGTTTACTTTTGGCTTACACTACAAATTATTTGTAGCTATTGTAAATAATGAATCATGATCAATAAGTAAGAACATCTGGAGTGCTGAGGAAAAAATAGCCTTAAACTATTTCTAGAAAGAATTGCTATCAGTAAAATTGAAACTCCGTTATTTGATTCACTTTTATAATATTTCAACTTTTTCTTTCTTTTTTGGTTGACGGTTATTGATTATAGTTCTTAATATTAGAGAAGACATAGAAACTAAAATGTCTCTCCATCAAACCTTTAGAGTTTAGTCAGGCCAGAGTAAGAAATTCCCCCCATTTTCTGTCCCAGTCCCTATCTGCCTTTACTGGTCTGCCCTGAAGTGCACCCCCACACCCACCTCCACGTCTATCAGCTCTGCAATGTTGTTCCTCAGTTCCTCTGTTTCCATGGATACTGACACACTGCGCTCAACATCTCCCCGCATTTGCCTTTCTAAAGGGCAATCTGAACTCTGGGTTTTAACCTCGTTTTGTACGACTGCCTGTGCCCGATCAGTGTCGTCGTGATATGGTCGTGCCACTTCTCTTTCTCTCTTTGCAAATGCACAGTTTTTATTTTGGAGGACACAGAGGCTGGCTGGTATAGCCATCCAAGTGAACCGTGAAGCCTAACGGTTGCATGTGACCCGTTTCCAGGAAACACGAGAGACTCTATTTTCAGCACCTTGGACAGCACATGAGCAACAGCAGTATAGAATTAGCTTTGGGTGCAGTTCTGCAGGCAGTATAGCTAGCAGATGTCAGAACCACACAGTCTGTCTTCATTTTTACTTCTCTAAATCCCTGTTTCTCTATAAGACATAAGGATTTCAGCAGACAATATTAGCAAAATGAACAAAAAAATTAATGATTATTTAACCAATGATAATCACAAACAGCATCACTGTATGCTGTGTGCAAGTCACTAAACCAAAATAGAAATTTATTATGACAGGTTGAGGGGAATAATGTGACATATAAAAGTTAAAGGTCTAACTGTATAGAAAGCTTGTGATTTGAAGAAAAGCAGCTTTACTGTTCGACCGTATTTACCAAATGACCAACATGTCATCAGAACTTCACGTGTTGTGATGTGCAGTATTTGTGTTGCTTTAATCTGCAGTAGTTAGCAGCTGTTAAAGTGGACCGAGTCAAATCAAGTCTCAAAGCAGCATTGATGTCCTGTTTCCTATTTAGAGTTTATGTGTGCTTAGGTAATGAACAGAACAATTAGAAGTATCAAGGTTTGAATGACAAATGGTTTACCAGCTACTTTTGAAGTTATTTTGGTTTCCTCCTGATTTCATTGTAAGATCTAATAGAAAATATGAAATAATCAAATTTGATTGTCCAAACACAGAACCATGATGTCATGTTGTTGCCATGATGTTGACCATGAGTCAACTTTTAACTATTGAGAGTTATTGCTTTATCGCTATGGTAATATTATCAGTATTCATCCTGCTAGTCAATTTGCAGGTATAGTGTTGGAAAAGAGTTTTCGGACACCCCATGCATTTGGAAAATTTCCAATCCAATCCATTTTCTCTAAGCACACTTAAAACAAGAGCATTGTATAAAAGAAATGTACAATATAGCAATAGATAAAACAGAAGGATTAAAAAAGCAATAAATATGTGTTCAAATTACCATTTAAACCATTTACCATTTAAAATTTGAAGATATTTGTGATTATGCACATTTCTAAGCATGTGCAAAAACATTCAACAGCTGCTGAGATAATAATGAATAAACAGACACTCAGAGACATACAGTACAATGACTGATGTGAAAAACCTGATTTATTAAAATTTAACTGTAAA
>JBBDHI010000017.1:9921259-9933451 GCA_037177115.1 Craterocephalus stercusmuscarum
CCCACAGTGCTGAATCTATATCACATGGATAGTGACATTTACTCTCTAACTGAACCAACAAGAATGTAATTAATGCCGTTTATGGACATCATTAAACAGAATTCCATTCTTTTCAAGGATGAACTAATGCAGGATTATTTTCTCATGTGAGCTCCATCAGCACTGTGGGGGATGGACGGATTTAGTGTGGCTTTCTCAGTCTCAGTGGGAATATAAAGTGAATGGGAGATCTCACAGTATGGTGTGGACACCCGGGGATGACACGCAACGGTTCAATCTCCCCCTCTTTGTGCAGGATTTCTCAGCGTACTACAGATTTGCACTGGAAACGCTCTGAACAGAAAATATTTTCTTAATCTCTTCTCATTCACAAACATCTGCCTGCAATGATGAGATTCTTAAGGATACTTTTTTATCCCTAATCCTTTCCTAAACAATCCCATTTGGGGATGCTTGTCTGTGGAGCAAAGACAGACAAACTAATGAAGTTAAGAAGCACTGCTACATAGTCAATCCTGTATTAAACGTGTCGCTTTTTGCATTTTGTTTCATTTAGGCCGTGTTGTTGCTTTACCCCCTCATGACTGTGTAAAACACTTGACCTTGGCTCAAATGCCTCCAGGTGGGATCCCCAGCATACTAATGAGGGTTAGCGCAGAGGAATGCTACGCCATGGCTTTCTGTGTCAGCTAGTCTGGCTGTGATCCGATCTGAACCACCAGCACCTCTACAGGTGCTGCATTTCAAACTGATGCTTTGTTTGATTCGCTGCACAAGATGGTACTTCAGAGGAAGGTCTAGATGGCAAATGCCATTGCACCTTTAAGAATAGATCCAGAAAATGAAGAAATATCGATGTAATTGATGTGTGTCTGCAGGGAGTCTCTTCCATTAATGGCATCTGGGAGAGCCTGCATTACTTTTGTCTTACTGTTGCTTTTGTTTCTATGCAGCGCCTCTGTGACAGAGCTGAACTTTTATTTGGGTTTTAGACGGTTTAAAGCTCCAGCTCAGCGAACCAGAATTCAGAGACTTTGAACCCGCATTTAATGACTTTTTCTTCTTCCAATAGGGAGTCTGCACTATGACAACCGCCTTTCTGCACTTCTTCTTCCTTGCATCATTCTGCTGGGTCCTCACAGAGGCCTGGCAGTCCTATATGGCGGTGACGGGAAACGTTCGGACCAGGCTCATCCGCAAGCGCTTTTTGTGTCTGGGCTGGGGTGAGTATGCAGTGAATTTCCACCCCAGATCTTCTCCATTGCCTCCCATTATACCTCGCAGCTGCTATTTTCTCCCAGTGCCTCTGGATAAGGTTTCTTTTCCGACAAACTTGACATATTTTCCGGCCGCTGTTCTCATTGTCTCAGTGGGGCAGCTGGATCTCCATCCTGTCAGGCTCTTTGTTGTGATCCTTTTGTGCTCCAGTCAGGCTCTCTGAGGGCTGGGTAAATAGACCAGCATTGAGTCGTCTGTGTGTGTGTGTGTGTTGGAGGATGGGGGGGGGTGCACAGACTGGTGCAGCTCTCCAATAGCGGGTTGCAATGACCTTATGTCTGATAGAGAGGGTGGGAGCTTGGCATTTACAGTACACTGCAGCAGAATCCATTTTATCTAAGCCCTCACTTATAGACTTAAGAATTATCCTGTTTAAACATCTAAGATTTATTGAACGATAGCACAGAAGCAGACCTAATATGAGGGACTTTGATCATTCATATTTACAGTAGAAATGCTTCGCAACATCTATGTGTGACATTGACATGTGGAAATGTTATATATCACAAAGACAGTACAGTTCAGGCTGTAATCAAGAAATGTCAGTTTATGAGCAAATTGGTCAATAAATTTAAGCATCTACACCAAAGTATAAAGATTTTTATTCATGTGATAAAACTGAGTCTGAATCCATCGGCTGTTTCTTTCTTTCAGACTAGTAGAAATCTCTCCCTTAAAAAAAAATCAATTTGATTATGAAAGAGCTTTCTCTCATTCTTCTTGTTACCTAGCAACAAACAGGGTTCTCTTAGTCATTGCAGTGCCACTGCTTGCTGCTAAAAAAAAAAGACAGAAAGAAAGAAAGAAAGAAAGAAAGAAAGAAAAGAGAAAATGGACAAAGAATATGCTGTTATCACCTAGATTTCCGGAGGAGGGGGGGAAATATCCCCAAATTAAAAATGTGTTGCTAAACAGTGTGTTCTTTGACAGTCAGCATACAGTATAACACACACATGAATGCCATTTTACCCGTGATGAAATGGATTTCTTCTCCTCCTCCTGAGATTACAACCTGTATCAGAACAGACCACAGCAAGCTTTTCAAGACTGATCTGTAAAGCGACACACAGCGCACGGCAACATTCGTCTCTTAATTCAGCCGTTTGAAGTGCACTGACTCCGCCAGGCTGTTGCCTGCGCCGTGATTTATGGCGTGCTTGCGTACACTCGGCACACTTTACCTCTTCAGCACTGCAGAGAGGCGCTGGATGGCCACAGGGTCTTGGGCTCGTGCCTCCAGGAAACTGATTACATCAATAGCACCTGCCTGCGCTGCTCGGAGAGGAAAAGCTTTAATATTCTGCGCACACAATAGTAAGGACCGAATCAATTACAGCGATCTATAATGAGGAGCCACACAGCAAAATCCTACCTCGCAAAGGTGTGGAGGGTTGGGAACTTTCTCACACTGCAGTGATGAAATCTCAATATGTGGCCTTCTGTGTTTGATGCACTGCTGCCATTTTGTCTTAGTATCATACAGTCTGTTCTCCTCTGCCTCTTAATGGAATTCTATACAACATATTGATTGAAACGCTGAAATGTATCCAGTTGATCATATACGCTCAGATGTCCGCATACTCCCAAACTGTGCTCTCTAATGGAATCAGTCTCGCTGCACTTTGTTTAATGAGTGAGAGGCACATCAGCTGTTTTTCTCTGCATTGAAGCAGATTCTGTCCTCTGTTTTCTTTTTAAAGAAACGACTCTGATAACAATTTAATGTTCTCTTTTTCTTTGCCTTTCTTTTTTATAAAGGATTACCAGCTTTAGTAGTTGCTGTTTCAATGGGATTCACCAAAACAAAAGGCTATGGGACACCCTTATAGTAAGTTTTATTTTTTCTTATTTTTTCTCCTTTTTTTCCCTCCATTTATTATTCAGAGTACATGAAGTCTGTTCATAACACTTAAGAGTAATGAGTAAGTGTTTCCGCAGTGGCTTACTTATCCTAAATAGAGCCATAAACAAAGTCCCATGAACCCAATCAATTTTCAAAATAGCACAGCAAGACCCCAATTCCATGTGAGTTGTCTCCCTGCTGGATACCAAATGCATAAACACTGCTTAAAATCTCTTTAGCATTTTATTACCCTTTGAAACTTTGGGTATGGACTTCCAGCATATGGCAGCTCTCCCCTGACAGTTGAGGAAATAGGATGGTATGCTGGTGTGCGCCATTAAGGTAGATGTTAATGCCTTACTGCAAGTTAATTGTTTTTCCTTGTTTTTCCTGCAGCTGTTGGCTCTCTTTGGAGGGCGGGCTCCTGTACGCCTTTGTTGGACCTGCAGCAGCTGTTGTTCTGGTATGCCTTGGCTAATAGTGCCTGCTTATGTGCATGATCTTTGGGTTTATTTGCTTGCAATATAAGATAAATTTAAACGAATAAGAGAGAATAACTTTAGAAGAGTCATCCAGCTTGTAAGGCCTAAAAACGTGCATACATTTCTACATTTTTTAATCATGTCAGAAAGAATGGAAAACCAAACATATGGCTGCTTGTTGCAAGAAACAATGTTCAGTTGCTTTTATTCATTATACGGCATAAATTTGGTTGAGCTGCACTCCGTGGAAATGACTAACAGGAGAAACAAGCTCTTTTTCACTATCAAAGAAACAAGAGTCCCATCAGGCACTAAGCCCGAGTAATTCTCTTTCATTTGGCATAATGGTCCTTTATGTAGCTGTGAGATTATTAAATATTCATGTGTTAGATTTGTCCAACATGTAATATAGTAGGCTGTTTTAATCATATTGTATTTACATAGTTGTTCTGAGAAAATTACAAAAACAGTCATTACACTAAATCAATAAAACCCTCAGACTCTGGATGTGCAAAACTATTTCTCATCGTCAAGTTCCTGCTTGGTGGAGGGATTAGAAAGTGACTAAATGATTTAGTTTGAGCATCAGTGACAAAAAAAAAACATTTGAAATCTTGCTGTGCTGCGGTTTTTCCCTTGTGTTAGCCTCAGAGGAGCGCAAGCTAATGTCTGCAAGATAGAAGGAACAACCATCTGCAGAGAGAACTAAACTGCCGTTATCGCTGAGCTGACGCTTTAACATCATCCTCAGACGTCTCGCATTGACAAAAGCTCGTGACAAAGCAACATTCTTACCCTAATGTATTTGCATAAATACGCGAGTTATTTACCTCAACTTCAGGGATTTAGGACAGATGGTATCCAAATGTGTCGGAGTAATACTAATAATCTCCTCAGATACTGTGAAGCTCACTCAGTTTTCTGCTAATAATAGGAGAAGGTGCCTTTGAGAAGACAAGTGCCTCTTGACAGGGAGATCTCTTCTTAAGGCTGTTGTGCGAGGATGAGTGTGTGTGCATGTCTCATCCATTGGCTGAAATGTCACAGAGAAAAAACAAACAGAAGCTAGAGGTCAAAGCTCATTGCTGATCGAGGACGTTGCTGTTGAATAATGATATCAGTCACTGGCTGCCTACAGAGCGTTGAGTGTAACTCTCCTCATATCTCTCTGTTCACAGGTCAACATGGTGATCGGTATCTTGGTGTTTAATAAATTAGTGTCCAGAGATGGAATCCTGGACAAGAAGCTGAAGCACCGAGCAGGGTATGACAGCACATCCTTGTTAGTACCTGTTTTTTTCTTCTACACTTACAATCTTCTCACCATGCAAACATATACATTCTGTGTGTATAGAGTATGTAATATGTATAGATGTTTATATATTTATATATATGGAGATTTAGACCTCCTTTTCTTATCGTTGAAAAGAAATTAGAGGCATAAACTTAAAGAGGTCAGATCCCTCTTGGGAGCGATGTGGCTTCGTATTTCTTTGGCAGAATCAGTCCAAGTTGAAAATCATTAAAAACGCCCACACATTGGTTGCCTCTGCCGGGGCTTAATATGACAGAGTGAATGTAAAGTCAGGTGGCTGCAGGCATTGTTTGTCACCATGTCGTCTCCTTGTCTCTATGTCCCACAGACAGATGAGTGAGCCGCATACAGGATTAACTCTCAAGTGTGCCAAATGTGGTGTTGTATCAACAACTGCTTTATCAGCAACTACAGCTAGCAATGCAATGTAAGTGCCCGTCAGTGTGTGTGAATCAATGAAACGATGCTGCAGGGAGTCTGTATGTGCAACTTGTCCAGCCCTGTAGTCAACTCACAGTCCGCTGCAATGTACGGTAACTTCAAGTCTCAATTGCGTTTTACGGTATATCAGAATTATAGTGCAGCAGTATCTTCTAAATGACTTCCGTTACTGGTGCACAGTGTACTCCCAGCTATCACTCTAGAGGAAGCAGGTTGTCATAGAGATTGGACTTGTCTCCCTAAGCCTCATCTCCTTTATTTCCTCTACACAAATCCTTCCTGTCTTTTTTCTTAGGGCATCCTTGTGGAGTTCTTGTGTCGTCCTACCTCTGCTGGCTTTGACCTGGATGTCCGCTGTGCTCGCCATGACAGACAAGCGCTCCATCCTCTTTCAGATCCTCTTTGCTGTCTTTGACTCGCTGCAAGGTTTCGTCATCGTGATGGTGCACTGTATTCTGAGGAGAGAGGTAGAGGGTGCTTTAAATTGTCCCAATGTTTTTTACTTGCAGTCTCTTTTTAGCTACGTGTTGATCGTTACTTTCTGATTAACATTTTAGAAATTCTGAAAACAAAAACAGTTTTTTGATCAAGAAAAAAGACTAAATAAAAAATAAAACCTTCCATGGGTTTTATTAGAAAAAAGAAAAATGTTGATTATTCCCCTCTGTGTTTAGGTCCAAGATGCTTTCAGATGTCGGCTCAGAAACTGCCAAGATCCAATCAGCGGTGATGCAACAGGAACCTTCCCTAATGGGCATGCTCAGATAATGGTAGGCACAGTTACCCTCTGTTATCTGCAGCCATTACAGCCTCTGTAATTTAACAGACTCAATGTTCCCTGGTCATTGATAATACCCCCCCCACCCCACCCCACCTACCCCCATTCTCCACTAACCTCATTTTAACTTGGAAGCTATTTCTGTTTCTTTTGTCATCATTCTTGTTTCTCTGTTTTACATGGCCTCCAAACTGTGAGGCATCGTTTTTTTTTTTTCCTTAGGTATCTAATTCTTCACACATCTTTTTTTTTTTAGATCTGTGATCACATGCAGCCTAGACACCTAGACATCTGATGAATGGAATTAGCTCCCTTTGGTTTTTCTGAGGCTCCGAGGCCAATCCTTTATTTCAGCCTGATTGAATTTGCAGTCCATGTTTGCCATGCATCTTTCTCATTTCCTCCCATGGGGTAATAGAGGACTATTCGCTGCCTGACCTTTGAAATAGGACACCAGTCTTTTTATCTGGTATGCAGCCACCACTGGCACATCATAGAAATGACCTGCCATCAGTTTTCTAATACCCCTTTGAGTGAAATAGTTTTCACAAAAGCAGAACCGCATCAAGGCCCCGTGATTTGATGCAGGCACTTTTTTATATGCATGCTTTGTTGATGTATTGTTTGGATAAAGCAGAAAAAGAATAACTTTCCATCAATTTTTTCAAGCAAAATGAATGGAAAGTATATACTGTAATAGAGAGATTTTTTCAGCTTGCTGTTGCAGATAATGTGCCCCATTTCTTTCTTGTTGTGTATAAAAGGAATGATATTTGTAGAACAGCTAACCATGTGACTGCCTTCTACTTACAGACGGACTTTGAGAAAGACGTGGACATCGCCTGCCGATCAGGTACAGAACAGATGGTCTCCTATTAACAAGATTTTTCTTGCTTTGCATGAAAAAAAAAAGCAGAAGAGGTTATATGGTAAAAAATAGCTCAGGTTATATAACAACCACCAATCCCCACAGGAGTTTTTTCACAGTTACCAAAACACTGACTTTAATCTGAGAGCAAAACATTATAAAGAGAGCTATTGGATTTTCATTCATTGTTCAGCTTTATTACCATAAATAGCTGCTGTAAATGGCTTTACTAGTTTCTTTTCTCAGCCACGCCTCATATTTGTTTGTCATTCACATGTGGATCTGTAAATGCCTAACTTTGGGAGAATTTTGACTTTAAGCATTTACCAGTGGAAGAATAATTGGTCCTGTGACACAGTAATTGTGTAGAAACACGTGTAAGATAAATAAGAAAAAAGCTAATAGAAATAAAGGAAGATTGTACAAGTTATTTTGCAATTAAGTAGCAGTTGCAACTTACACAAACCTAGGGCCTTGTCTGTCTCCAATCCCTTCCAAACCAATGAAGAGCACATCCTAAATGGATCTGCAGGGAATTACCAAGCTGACCATTATTCAGGGCTTTCAGAATCACAGCTTGTTAAGAGTCTAAAGGGGCCGTCTGGCTCCTCTAACCCGCATTACTTCATGCTTTGCAGTCTCATAAAGCTAAAGTGGGCCTACAGTATCTGATAGAAAAAGGCAAAGGTCACATATCTCTTTTAGAAACTGTGATCGGATTCGAAACAAAGAGAAATGCAGCCCACCGATTACTCCGTTGGTTAGCAGGGTTGTGTTACTTGCTTTCCAGCAGGGGTTACTGTACTGACAGCGACAGAGGTCATATTCTGCAGGGTCACTGTACATAATATATATGCATGCATGTGTAAACACACTTAGACCGTTTTTCTCCATTTCAACACCAGCCTCCTCATACAGAAAGTGGAACGCTTGGTGTTTGCTTATTCTTTGTAATGCCCTTGCTAGCAACTCTTAATGAATCATGAGACGAAGATTAGAAAATGCTGCGTTCTTATGGCCGCAGGGTATTTCTGAACAGATAAGTATTGTTATGCTTAGGATAATTGGTACATCACAAGGTCGTCAGCAATCAGTGTGCTAACGTTAGGATAGCACACCGAGTATGAAAGGGGATTTCAGAGAGAAGATGAAACCAAACTTGCTTATTTACAGTAGCATCCCCCAGAGACTCCAGCAGACACTGGCTGCTATTGTGTTCCTTTGTATTTAGTGTAATGTCACACTTGGAGCATATTCTCAGTTATTCATCCTGTCATCACAGTTCTCCCCCTTGCTTCACAAATTCCGTAGAAAAATCGATTTAAATTCTCTTGTTCTTTTGGTCGCATGCAAGGAAGTCCAGCGCAAACAGTGAAGCTGCTTTCATTCCTGATGCGTTGAAACTAATCCTTGTATCACCCTGCCCCGCAGCACTGCACAAAGACATGGGCTCTTGTCGTGCCGCCACCATAACAGGAACCCTCTCCCGCATTTCTCTCAACGATGAGGAGGATGAGAAGGCCCCTGAGGGCCTCAACTACTCCACGTTGCCTGGCAACATCATCTCCAAAGTGATAATCCAGCAGCCGTCAGCGCTGCACATGCCGATGGGGATGGGCGACCTAAAAGAGCAGTGCATGGCTGACAGCAACGCCGACATGCGCCGCACCGTTTACCTGTGCACGGATGACGCCATGCGCCAGAGCGACCAAGACATGGGGGGCCACGACATGGAGGGCCATCCGGTGCAAGGTCAGATGATGGAGACGGACTACATAGTCATGCCTCGTGCCTCTGCAACAGTCGTGTCAGGGCCGGGGAACGTGCCGACCCTGCTAAAAGATGACACCAAGATGAACATCACGATGGATACGCTGCCACACGAGAGGCTGATGCATTACAAGATGAGCCCCGACTTCAACATCAGCCCATCAGGCATGGACCACATGAATGTGAACCTGGAGCAGCAGTATCCGAGCGCTCCGGAGCCGACGCAAAGCCGGCCCTTTGAACCTCGCACGGCTGTCAAGAACTTCCTCGCTGAGATGGAGGAGTCTGGAGGGCTTTCTAGGAGCGAGACAGGGTCTACGATATCTATGAGCTCCCTGGAGGTACATAATGTAGAGCAAAAATTAAATAAAAGTGTATATTTGCACTTTAACTGAAGTCTTCATTACTTGACTCCTTTATTTGTTTTTTATCTTTACAGAGAAGAAAGTCACGATATTCTGATCTAGACTTTGAGGTATGTATGAAAAAGGGAGATTTGGTTTTGTTTTGTTTTTTTTTTTCCTGTAGTTCATGCTTCTAGCTTGTTTTATGCAAAAAAGGGCCATTTTTGCAGTGATGTTTGTCATTTGATTTACTGGTACTTGTGCCTCTTAAGCTTATTGGAATTACACAGCCTTGGCTCAGCGAGATTTATTGACATGCTGTGCAGTTAAGGTAAAAGCTAGGTTGTCAACTGACAAACAGGGCAACAGTTCTCATCAACATTTTATCCCCCTCCATCTCCTACATCCATTAGCTATATGTTGATTTCCAAACTGTATGCTTTTAAAGTCATTTGCACATTTCACATCAGATTTTATCCCTGGTTTCAGCGATGGTTATATTGGCTTGCAGACACATATTCATTGGCAGGTTTTAGCATTTCCTTTGCATTGTTAAATCAGGCTTTACTGCATATATATTGTAACCTCTGTCAAAACACAGGAAACGTAGCTTCTGGCAGCAGTTTTGGCTCAAGGGTGCATTTTTGTTTTAGCTTAGATAGACACCACAACTTTAAATGGCCGATTTGTGCCAAGACCTGATCAAAAGGATTTCCCTGACATCAACAAAAACTCTGAATCAGGTCATTTATCACTAAAGAATTACGTTCAAGCACTGGGTGTCCTATAACCCGAACTTTAATTATCTGTTTCCTTTTTTTTGGCAGTCACTGGTATATATGCAGAGGCAAGTAGATTTGTTTCAAACCTGGCCTTTAAGTAAACTACCATGACACTAACAAATTGATCAGAGTTGGAGGGGGTGGAGAGGAAGATGCATTTCCATTATTGGCTGTCAATACCAAAAAAAAAAAACCCTTGCCATTGCAGAAAGTCATGCACACCAGGAAAAGACACATGGAGCTGTTCCAGGAACTGAATCAGAAATTTCAAACCCTGGACCGATTTCGAGACATACCAAATATGGGCTGCATGGTGAGTAACAGGAAACCAGGGTGGGTGGCTGTCAGCCAGTTAAAATGTGCAACATCCAAATACCCTATTTAGATATTCAGTGCAGGACACGTTATGTGTGATTGTGCAAATGTGTGGCTGCCTGTATGCAGTGAGCTTGTAATCGACCAGGAGGCTGCCCCTTAAAAACACAGAAGCATTTTCTCCACAAGGCCAGTCTCAAGGAAAAGGACCTTTCAGTAATTTTGCTGCAGTAGAGCGTCCATTCCAATGCAAGGCCATGAATGCACATTTATTTACATGCACATTTATCTACTTAGCAACCCCATCCTTTTTTTTCCCATTAATGCATGGCAGATTATTTAATCTATCAACATCTATACAAATACTACTTTAATGTGCTTTTTTTTCTCTCACGGCAGCTGTTTGGGGAGAGAAACTTCACTCTATCTAGAAGTCAGGTTAATTATGCGATTTCCTTCTGACCTTGCTGCAAACCAAAAGTCTCTCCATCTGTCTCCACACCTGGCTGGAGCCATAGGCAGTAGGGATGTTGGGATTCATCCTTCTGTCTTAGACGAGCAGCTTTTTAAAAAAATAAATAAATAAATAAATTCCCTGCAATAAACGCAACAAATAGAGATTGAGTTTGTGAATAAACACAGTCAGACTGCTAGACCATGTCAGTGTTGCAGTAGCGTTTTGGTTGAATATGATCCTTTTTCACTCACATTTCAATCACTGCTGCAGTACAATGCAGTTAGAGGGCCGTTGCTTAGTTACAGTGCCGGTTCTTTTGTGTAGAAAACGAAACTACTCTTTTCCCTCTTCCAATTTTTCTTTCTTTAAAAAAAAATATATAGAATCTACTGCAGAGCTGGCAGTAGACATTAGAATCCATTTTATATTCCCTGATGGGGAAGTGCTTCTCTCCCTTATTTGCAATAGTGTCTTTGGGACTGTCAGTGAGAGCACATTCAGATGAATGGCTCACATATGCAGCACATGTACTGTAGTGCTCCAGTTTCTGAGCTTGGGATGAACACAGTTCTGCTTCATGATAATACTCTACGCATGTTCACATTTAATACACTCCCATTATGTTTTTATTTGATGCTTCCCTTGGCATTAATCCATTATTTTCAATTAGAAATGGTAGGAAGTCATACAATGCCCTTTGAATGAAGTGAATCCACAGTCGATTTTTAAATTTTTTTTTAAGAAACAGATCACAGCTTAGCTGCAAATGATACCATGCCACTAATGTCACACCTTGCTGGCCATGTTCACAGGACAAGGCAATGCCAAAACAGAACCCATGGGAGAGCTACAATCCAGCCTGTGAGTACCAGAACTACGCCACTATGAATGTACTAGAATCTGACACCAAGGACTCACTGGAGATGACGCCTGCAGAGTGGGAGAAGTGTGTCAACTTGCCCTTAGATGTCCAGGAGGGAGACTTCCAAACTGAAGTCTAGAGGGTGAAGAAGGAGGAAAAATGCAAACTAGGAAAGGAGGAGACAGGGATGTTTTTTGCACTGAATAAAGCAACAGACTTTTCTAACAGCCTTGGCATACATATCTGGATCTTACGAGTGTGGCAGGGACATTATGTGCCAATACAACTATAAAGACTGGTGAGAGAGAAAAAGAGAAGAAAAAGGGATAAAAACATCAGTGTTACTTTTGTATTCTCACTAGTGTACTTAGTGTGGGGCAGCCTGGTGTACAATATTTACCATCATGTGTTTCAAATTATCTGTTGAGGAATTGGCTAAAAAAGGTTCAAACTCTAGACGAAACCTCACAAAGCAAACGACATGCCATGTGGTCCCAGCTTCATCGGGTCTGGTTTTGATTTCCTAAAACTGGACCCGGGAGCACAATGTATATATTTATGCAGGTTTTTAAAAAGTTTATAACAGTCCGTTTGGCCATTACTACACTTTTTACTTTATAATATAAAACATGGGAGGCAAAGAGGATTTTTCTGTCA
>JBBDHI010000017.1:9979869-9990699 GCA_037177115.1 Craterocephalus stercusmuscarum
ATCATCCTACCCACAACTTTTCTGACACATGTTGTTGCCATCAAGAAGAAAATATTAGGGCTGCAACAACTAATCAACGAAATCCATTAAAATTGATTTTTAAAATAGTTGGCAACTAATTTAGTCAATCAGTCGTTGGATCTAAGTGCTGCATGCGCTGCTGCAACGCCTCACGCCGGGGACACACCGCACGCGGAAGCGCCCCGAAGCGTAGCAGTTTCACTTCGGCGCCCATGTTAAAAGCTGGTGTCTTCTACATCTGGGCCCATATTCACAAAGAATCTTAAGGCTAAAAGTAGCTCCTAACAGGCGTATTTAGGAGTAACTCCCAGAAAAAGTGGGTATGTCGGTCTTAAATTTAATATCGGCATTAATATCCATTGGGGCTGGGCGATATTCTCTCAAATAGGGAAATTTCAATACAGCACTCTGCTGCTATAATGCCCAGCTAAACAAGTAAAAAGGAAAAAAAAAAAAAAAAAAAAAAAAGGAGGGGGGGTCATTCTTTGAAGAAAAAGAAAAAAAAATCAAGCAAGACAAAAAAAAAAATCTGCCACCCCTATCCACCTGAAAATCCAATAGAAGAAAATCAATCCAAAGACTTGTGCATTGTTGAATTTCCAGTCACAGGTTCTATTTAATCTCAGTGAAATTCTACCGTATACAGTGCATGTGTCTGGTCAATAAGAATGTTTTTTTTCCACTCTGATGATGATGGTGGAAAAGAAGAATAGTTCTGCCCAAGTACACTATGTAGTATCTGAACTCATTTTGCTCTCCCTTTAGGAATGGCCAAAGATTAAAACTGTACTACATGGTTTTGAAATACAAATTTAAGGGGCAAGTGGCAATCCTTCTGTTGCACAGTCAACAGTGTCTTAACAAGTAAAATGCTAAAAACATTAAGATGTGGTGGCCTTAATGAACAGTTGTCGCAAAGCAGCCAGGAGTGTTATCTAGCAAATGTGCCTTTTCTTTACACAATTAACCTCCCATCTGGAGAGAAAAGAGGTAGTGAATTAGAAAAAGGGACGATCTTCAAATTTCCTCATCAGCTGAGCAATTTCCCCTGTACCAGAGGAGGAAGGTTAGGGAGAGCATGTAGGGTTCCACCATTATGCAGAGAGGCAGATGGTTGAACCTCCTCTCTGATCCCCAGATGGCAAAAGGCCAAAGGAGCACCAGGAGTCCACCTTTTGCTTTAGGAAGAGTATAATCACAGGCACTGTTCTGTTAAACAATAGCTCAAAGAGCGTGTCTTTGCAGTGTTGTCAACAAGCAATTTAAATCATATTTTGACTGAAAAGCCTCTTTCATAATGAATATTTTACCATATCATTAACAAAGTGACCAAATACGGTTCTTTACCTGCTTAACACAACCAATTCAATGGCTTCTGTTTTCATATGTCTTGTGAGCACAGCCCATGCATGCTTACATGTGTGGCAGAATTAAGAAGAAAGATGTGGAATCAACATGACACAGCACTGCTGACTGAAAAAACTGGCTTCTTACCAATTTTTTCACCCTAAAATTTGTTTTTTGAGCAGTAAGCAAAATCTTAATAAAACCCATCAATACTGATCCTAAAACATGTATTTTTTTAAATATCTTTTAAAAATCAGGACTTTGTGGGTAAAAAGTGAGTGTTTGTAGTCACTGTGGAGTGGGCCAAACTGGTGGCAGCTTCTGCAGACACAAGACTGGTTACAGCTTCAGACAGACAGCAATAGTGGCTCAAACTGATCCGGTCCAGGTCAGGAGCAGCTTGTTCTGCCACTACTGTGGTGTCTAGTTGAGGGGATTCTGGAGGGAAAGTCTTCCACCTCATAACACAGCGCTGTGGTGCAGGCACTTTGTACTTTGTAAACCTGTATCTCTTTCCATCTCTTGCCAGACCTGCTGACTGTCAATCAAAAGTTTCTGCTAGCTGACTCCACCCCCTGATATCACCCCCGCCTGCTGAACCTAAAAGCAAGAGGTGTACTGTACTTACACTTTAAGCTTTACCATTCAACAGGAGATTTCTGGAGACCATTGTATACCACACTATTCTTATACTAGCAAGATTCACCCAAACTACCCCACAAAATTTGGAAACCACAACAGAAGACTTGCTTGAGCTTGTAAATGCACCCAAACCATGAGGATGCCAGTGCTAGTTTGTTGATGGAAATAATGTTACTTAGACACTTTTCATTCCATTTATAGAAAGCTGACAGGATAGGGTTATACTCACTCAGTCATGCTGTTGTAATGGCTTTCTCAAACCATTTTAATTTGAACCATTAACATCCACAGGTGGTATTCTTTAATGCTCATGTTTGTAACTCACACGTCAACTTGTTAACAGATGCAATATCTTGAAAATGGGGTTTTAATTGCATATATGTTCCCATGGTTACCCACTTCACATATGGGCTGAGCAAACACAATAATTTAGATCAGTTTGCATACAGACTCAGCTGGTGTCTCTTATCAGGAAATGAAGAAAAACCCAGCAACTGAGGAGGATCAAATATATACTGAATCTACAGGCCACAGTGCGAATAAAAATAAGAGACATTTGCCTGGAAGATTTTATGTCATTCACTGTCTTGTATGCATTTTTATATAAATTTCTATTATTTGACAAGATCTTCATGATTTCTGTCTGAAAAAGGTGCTTCATAAATAAACACTTTACTTTGCTAGCCTTGAGTGATGTGTTGTCGTTTAAAGAAGGGAATCTTTATACAACCGACCAAAGCAATAAAAGGTGGAGTAAATTTTATTGATTCGAGTTGCTTTCCACATAAGACACATGATTTTGCCAACTGCATATGAGGCATTTGGATTCAAAACGCGGAGAAAAAAAAACAATCTGACACGCCAACTTAACAAGTTTGAAAAAACATCGCTTTTAAAGATGACAAGGAAAGTAATATTGACATTATACTTACGACTGCTGCCAAGCTCCTCAAAGAGATACTGCACTTTTTCCCACTGGGTTGAATTCTGCCCAGGTGGCGCCTCAAGTGGCACAAACGCTCTAAAAGGGATGAAACAATAATTTAGAAGAAGTTTAAATACATTTGTTTATGTCTAAGCATTCTAACTATATATGTAAGAAAAAGTTCATTATTCACTGCACTTTCTGTTACACTGATTCCACACAAAAAAAGAGTTTGAAATTCTCCATCTAAGATGTAGGTACAGCTTTTTGCTATTAGGGAAATTTAGGTCAGGGAAATTAAGGAGGAATAACAAAACCTTCAGCTTAACACGGCTTACGGTGTGTGGATTTCGAGGTGTTTTGTATCAAAGTCAAATTCTTTTTCTCTTTAGTTTTCTGTAGCAGCAGTGTGATAGTAATTCCCAGAATTTGCTGCTCTTTAACTGTATCCATTTTTTCCTATACCAGTAAAATGTTCCTTGTGTGAATCTGGCTGCAACAAAAAGCCAAAATATGATCAATACCTCCTTGTATTAGAGAGATCCTCTACTACACTCTTCTCCTAACAGGAGCTACATCTGCAAACTTTCCTTAGTTTCTACCGCTCAAACTGAACTTAATCCGCCCTTTTTAAATATGCTTTCTTGTATTTCAGTATCAATCATATTAATTCAAGAAATGGCTACCTGAAAACTATTTGGATACCTGTATAGCTACTGTAATATTTCAACAAACAAATAAATAAATTTGCTTCTTTAAATAGGAGTTGCTTAGACAGTAACTCAAAATGCAAACATGCATCACTTAGCTTTTACTCAAAAAGACCATGAATGTTGTGTAGCCCAAAAAGCCAATTAAGGATTGTGCATTGGGTTTTATCGACTTTTGCTCAGATCTGTTGTGGTGTCTCAACTTATCAGGGAATTCACTCATTAATTTATTCCATCATAAATAAAAAATCCAAAAAAGTAAACCACAGAAATTTGCATGTGACTGTTCAAATTTAGAGTTTTAAAATATTATTTTTACAGACCCCCTAAAAAGAGGTATCATATGAAAAACTAATAAAAAAAAAAAAAAAGACAGTCATTGGGGTGACAGGTAGCTTTCTTGCCTTGTAACATCAAGCAAATACCGGCTGACTGAACAGTCACCACACAAAACCGTTCTGTCTTCTGGCATCAGAAAAGCAGTCTAGGATAAAAGTTATCATTGTTGAAAATCAAGGGACCAAAGCAACAATTACCAGAACAAAGTGGCAACAGTTCCACTTCATGAGGTAAAAGAGCAGTTAAATTGCTTCTGTCTATAAAAACGTCCTTACCTCCAAACTTCATGCTGTAACAAAGTATAGTCATGTGTCCCTTATTTTCCCAAACCAGATAAACCTTCTTCCAGGGCACCATTTAATGGTTGAGAGAGCACATTCAATTGTATAAGTTGGACTCCAGGTATGCTGCTGTGACAGCAGCAAAGGAAATCTATTAAGTTGCACTGGCGCTCCTGAACACAACAAGTGTAAAATCAGCAGATAAATAGAACGCGGCTGCGCGTGTGCATCAGTACATACTGTATTTGTTGATTCAATATAGATTGTCACAGAAAGGATTCAATGCTGCCTCCAATGCGTTGTATAAAGAGAAATGAATGGTTTGAGTTTGTCTCACATAAAGCAAGATGAAACCTATTTTTAGACAGAGACATGTAGCTTTTTCTACTAGATGGTTTATCACGGCCAGACAAGCAGTACCGTAGCTGTTTGAACGGGTTCTCCTCTCATTAACTCAACACAATGATGTATCCACACTCCCTTTACCTGTCGAGTACTGAAGCAGAAGAAGCAATCCATGTCTCCAACTCACCCAATTAAGAGGAGCACCACGCAGACAATGGCGAATCCAACTGTGTACTTCAGAGCATTTTTCACCTGCTACAATAAAAGAAAAAAATTAACTGGTCAATCATGGCCACAAAAGTGAAATATTATTATTCTTTGGGAGTGGGGGAGGGGTGGTCATACTCCCATTTAGATAAGGACTATTGAGAGAGCGTCAGTGAAGATCCAGTTTGACTGTGCAGAGATAACATGTCACTCCCAGCACTATTCAAGGTGCTTTTAAGTGACAATACAAAAGACCTCACTATCTGTGAGGGAAAGTGCTTCTGTCAGCTCAAAACTGACACATGCCAAAAAGAATGGCACTATGCAATGGCTGCTGTTTGGTACAATTACTGAGCGGTATCATCACTTGCTAAGCTAACTTCTACAGAAAGGAATCTAAAGTTTTGTCAAGCCGAAAATGACAATAAGGGGCCTCCAATTCATGGTATGAATGCAGTGGCACAAAGGTTGAACAATGTAACCAATTTCATTGCGATAAGATTAAATATAACTTTTAATTGGTTTTCAACCATTTTTTTCTCAGACACGATAACCATGAAGATGTACCTCTAAATAAAACTACCAGTTCTTGCACTGCCCCTTCTACCTGATATGGCTCACATTTTAACTTTTAATATGTACAGCAATGTGTATCCAGTCCAGCAAATGTGCATCATGGAACTTCTGTACTCCCGAAGGCCATGTGTGAACAAAAAGCATGATGGCATAATGAAAAACATTGCTCTACAGCGCCACCAATGCTCAAGAAGTATACACAGGATCCTTATTTCCTGGGAGAAAAAATGTTCCACTATGTATTCGTAGATCCGGGAAATGACAAGCAAAGCGATTTTAAAGAACATAACAGGAAGTAAACAAAGTGAATAATGGTCTGTGACAAATCAGCCAACTGTGATAAGTGTAAATAAAAGAGAGGGAACAAAACGAGGCGAGTGAGAACATTATATGAAAAAAAAAAAAGATTCAGATGAATATGGATTTGTTATGTCCATCAATACATGCAGTTGTTGTGCTTTTTAGCACCGTAGTACAAAAACCAAACAACACATTAATGCAAAATAGCTGAGGTAATGTATGATCTGTCTTGCATATTGCTGATAGAATTTGCATTTTAATAGCTGCATTGGGCAGGTTTATGCAATTTTCTGAAAAATATGGAAAAAAAATCAAGTCTCACCTAAGTAATAAGGAAGGATAAACATAGTTTGTCACGTCAAATGTGCAAACGTGATTAATATAGCCTAAAATGGTTTGAGACATTCCAACGGAAAAACTTTGAGATACTTTTGGAATTTGCATACCGGCCAGATTACCCGAATAAAATGTGAATTCCACAGCAGCACATCAACACAGAGCTACTATGTGTAGTAGAAGAAAGTTTCATTCTTACCGAGCACTTGCTCATGTTGTTGTCATCCTTTTCTTCATAGTAGAAGTAAACAAAAGGGATCCATAGGAAGACACAGAATAGTATAATGGAGTAAAGAGCTGTGCAAACACAAAGAAAGAAGTAAAAGAGTTAGTTAAAATTGTTTTTTTGAGAGAAGTACTTCCCCAAACAAATATCACACCCTCCTATGTGAATTGTGAATCTTGCTCCACTGTGGCACTATAATATCAAAAGAATGAAGCAAATGTTTCTGTATGCTGATTTCTTGTATGCTAACATCTTTATTTTTCATGTTACTTTGTTGTCACTGTTAAGTTATTTTGTTAAAATTCTTTAAATGATGCTGAAATTCTACTGGCTCATTAAACTTATTAAACCACATGGTCAGATTATATGTCAAAGAAACACTGTTTTGAGTTTAATTCATAACTCCGACATGTTCACAGTTATATGAGAGAAAAGACAAACAATGTTGTGTTATCTCTAGTGTAGATTGGAGAAATAATTCCCAAGGAAAGGCAGAGGTACAGCAGGGGGACTGACGGAATGCTTAAGCAGTGTTAACCAGCCTGCAAAGTTGCAAAATTGTATCTGATCATAAATGACAAGACAAAAAACCGCAGCAATTCATCTGTATCCGGATCTATTATTTGAACTGGAACACAGAGATCAGAATGGGATGGCATCTCATCCAGCCGTAAATATAATCTGTGCAGCATGAGAACATTTTTAACAGTTTCTCCCCGAAACGCAGGAAAAACAACCTGTCTTTATTTTTTCCTGCCAACTCAAGCAAGCCTGACAGAAGCTACTGTACAGCAGGTTATAGGAGTGACAGTAGCTTGGCAAAGAAAATAAAAAGACTACAGCCTACTAAAATATACAGCTGTACTGCTTCCTTTAAATATAAGGAGCATGTGGTTTGTTGACAATTGAAGTTAACCCCTCGTAACTAACAGGCATAATAACACTAAAATGGGAAAAAAAAAGATCTAAATAGAACAAATCCTTCAAGTAGGTACAAATATCTAGATAATGTTTGCAAATGAATATTTTTACAAGTCTGAACCACAGGCCTTCTCTAGGTCAATTCCAATGTCAAGCTGCAACGAAGAGCCAACTCCAAGCCGCTGTTGAACATTCACATATCAGCCAAACAAGCTACTTCATCCCATAGCCATACCCTTTCACAACTCATGAAAATGTTGCGGTGTCAGAGGAAGCATGATGTCAACTTTGCTAAGTTTTTCTGTTGTGTGCCAAGTAAAATGCGTGGCAGACGTATTCCACAAACCATGTCCTCAATCAGCCATGAGTAGCAATGTTACACATGATGACCACACCATGGTAAAGTGGTCAGACTTGCATTGTAGATTTAGTGTTGATTTACTCTTTTAAATCCTGCAGCGTAGATGCTGCGTTCATTATGGAGCCAGCACAACTTCTACAACCTCCCCATGCTGACTCGGAAGCTTATCAAAAGTGGCTTAATTTTGCCCCCGCATTTTGTCTCACTCTGCCCTTTCATTTATCACATCAATCTGCAATGAAAAAGCATCGGTCCGGCCCGGAAAAGGTTTATGAAAGAGACTAATGTGTATTCTCCATAAATATTGAAGGGTGGCATTATTGCTCAAATTATTATCCGAAGCACTGAACAATTGATTCAATTAAATGGGAAGCATCTAAGTCTTCTGCCACTGCTTTGATTAATATTGATTTTAGCATAGCAAAGCAAATAATAATCATCAGCTGTGCAAAAGGACAAAGTCACCTGCAGGAGAAAAAGATTCTATCAGAAAAAGGCTGTTTCCCTCAAATTGAACATGAACTGTATGTCCTTAAACAAAGTCAGCACTTTTCACTGATCCAAGATCTTCTATGTTTGTTGCTTCCTGTCTCAGCAGGACACACTACATAGCTCAATATGTTCATCTTAAATGGAAAAGAAAACACTGAAATTCCACTTGATTATTAATTTATTTATACCACACTTAAACTTCAAAGTAGATGTGGAAAACAACAGTTCCTATCAGTCAGAAAAAGCCTATCCTCCAGCTTGTATAATGAACCATCTTGTATCAAAGGTTCTCTCTGCTGCAGACAGATGAATCCTGCTTCTATGTAAGGGTAGCTTTTTGTTGGCTGTGATTGTTACTGGGCATTACATTCAATAAGCACATACTCATTGCTCCACTATGTATCCATCTACACTCATTTACTGTTGACAAACTGAGTTTGTGACGATGCCAGGAGCAATAAATGCAATCAATGCACACAGCATGTAGCTGCTGGCATATGCCTGCTGGTTAAAGCAATGGGCAGGATTAATAATAACACCTTGAATATTAACATAGTAAGAGAAGAGGTCAAATTGCATTACCATGAGTCGTCCATTACTCTGTATGCAGATAATCCACTGGGAGGAATGCATCACCAATATTAAAAGTTAAGCACATTTATCCTTGTAACAGAGAGTAGAAGGCTAAATCATTTAACGTGCTTAACCTTTTACATATAGTTTGTGTTTTTATGCTGCATTTTTTCTCAAAAAGAAATACTGCAAATAAAGAGAAAACTGAAGGACTGGAGGATATAAATACTACCAATGGAGTGGGGGTGAGAGCAGAGAAAAGGATGTGAGGTCAACTCTTATCAACAGTGTGTTTTAATAATTATACGTGGATTTCATCCATCAGCCTTTTACTGCAAGTGAAAAATATTAGACACATTGTCGTGTTCAATTGCTGTCCAAATGGATGTTAGGAGATGGACGCATGTCCTTGGTAGACAAGCAGAATGCATGATGGTTTATGTAAAAATCTAATGACTAGATTTGTCACAAAAACCGTTGCTGACAATGAGACAGATTAATATACCTGTCAGTACAGAAACTTGCTGATTGGTCTCATTTCCTGTTAATGCCAGGGGACACTCATTTACGAGACAGCTAAACTTGGAATAAAGCACAATTGAATATAACATTTTAATTTGATAAGTACCCTGAGGGACTCCAGCTTGATAACCATTTTGCCCTGTTTCTGTTGGATATGAGAGAAAGCATGTTTGTTTGTTGATGGACAATCAGTGCTTAGTGCTGTAAGCTGCTACTGGAATCATTCATGCAGATTAAAGGGTCAAAGTGAGGTCTACCATGGAAGAAAAGTGTTTACTTGCGATCCTGACTGTATAGTATCTGTTATGCACAAATATGGTATTTATGGTGTCCCGCCCATTGAGAGGGACGTTCAAGAGAGGAGAGAAAATAAAGGGCTGCGCAACAGCTGAAGTGCTTTATCTAAGGCCGGATATGATTGAACAATGACTTTAACAAACCACCTTTAATAAATCACCCCTTTAAAATAAGATGGAAAGTTTTTTTCTGTTTAAAAAATAAAAATATTAATATTCAACCTACCCTATATTCATCCAATGTAGTGGTTATTTCAAAAATAACACATTACCCCATTTACTTGATTTGTGAATAGTTTACTTACAAATAGTTTGTGTCATCTAACTTCAGCTTTTCTGTTTGGAAAAATGAACGACGTTAAGCATTAACAGTGCCTTATTACTTTAATCACACCTTCTGGAATCAGACTTTATTGTGGATGTGTATGAAAATTATGTACGTAGGACATTGGGGGTACCATGAATCACAACTTTGGTTTCAGGCCCCTCGTACCTCGTCACACACCAAAAAGTAGATAACTTATTTTACGTGCATATACACAACTATTCCTTCCAAAATGGTTTATGTATTTATTTATTTTTTTTTAATTTTTAAAAGACGCTATAACTAAAGTTTTGCAACCCACTAGAGCCCCGTTATGCTATGCTGTTGGAAGTGAGGAAGTGTACTAGAACCAACATCAGAATGGATTTTAAAGCTGGCGAAATCTAAGAGGGGAAAAAAAACAGGATAACTAGCTTTGTTACTGCTATTGGAAAGAAATAACTGATTACCTATCTTGTTTTGTGTTGTGTAAAGTTCTTTTATATGGGGTTTATAATGAAGACAAAAAGAGAGTGATCAGTTCACCCTCTGCTCTACATAGGCTGTAAACCAGACGGGATTAAAGCTGTGGTTGAGTCCACTTTGATTCCTATAATAAAACTAATTAATACACTGGAAATTTACTTTAGTGCCTTGTGTTACAGCTAACGGGAAATAAAACACCGGAACAGCAGTATGTTGATCCACGTTATCACAGATTGTGAAAAAAAAGTACAACTTTCTCATCATGTAATTTTTTCTTTTTTTAGAAAAGAAAGATGTGTTGCTGCTTTACAGATGAAGCCTCAGTCAGCCACCATGTGAAAACACGTACAGGCCCTGTTTTAATCCTGAAAGAAAACCTACAGACCCAATCAACAAAAAAATTACAAAGACATAATAATATTTAAAAAAGCCAAATTCTCTAAATGCTTTAAATGTTTTTTGTGCAAGGTATTAAAGCATTAGCTAGATATTATATAACCAAATTAGATAGAGATAGACAGATAGAGAGACAGATAGATAGATAGACAGACAGACAGACAGACAGACAGACAGACAGTGCTTAACTACAAAAAAGATTTACAGAAAACAGGAGCAAAAAC
>JBBDHI010000017.1:10035010-10045475 GCA_037177115.1 Craterocephalus stercusmuscarum
TTCATGATCACATTTTTATTTCATAAAAATTCTTAATATGTCATAGTTTATTTTCACAGAAAACTTGATGTATTAAACTAATAGTACACTAACAATGTTGTTCGAAACAATGGGTACAATGAATATGACTGAAATAAAAATGTGATCATGAATAAGAGATGTATTTCAATTTAAATTGTAGTTTGCAAAAAACTAAGTTTATATTCTCTCTTATGATGTTAACTGTTAATTTGTTATTCCTTTTTTGTTCTGCGATGCCTACAGAGCTACATTGTTAAGAAAATAATATATTTCTTCTGGTGCATTGCCTTTTCACTTTTTGAATACAATGCAGCTAGAAAGAGAACTGCCGCTAACCTTTCTAGCAGTTGTTTGGAAATAGCGTCATGATCTGCAGCTGCCGAGCCACTGTGTCAGTAACAACTTGTGGAACAGCTGTAGCAGCGAGACCACTCATGAAATGACAAGCCTTCATGAAGCTTTTCACTAATGTGTGAACGAGAGACCTTTCACTAACTGTTGTCTGCGTTGTTTTTCATCACAGGGCGACACCGGGGAGGCTGGGCTTCAAGGAAACCCAGGACTTAAGGTGAGTCGCTCAGTATGCCCCATTAAAAGCAAAACAGACAGGGGGTCAGCTGTAAACTTAATTTTCAAAAATGTTTTTCTTTTCTAATAAATGTTTTAGTGAAATCAATTTTTCTTGACAGCATGATTTGAAGATGCATTAAATAACCGGTTGCTCTTTTGGTTAATTGATTTCTGAAATATTCTTCGGTCTCTTTCTGTCTGAGATGACTTTCAAACATTACTGGAAGGATTTGTTGGCTCGCTTTTGTGAGCCTATCATGCACCACAGAAAACAATGTAGCATATTAATCAAATTTGCCCAACAAGTGAGCGGCTGCTCGGCGCAGAGTGGCCGGTACCGCTACAGAGACACATATTTAATTCCGAGCACTGCTGTTTCTGGCTTGGCCATGTGCCCCGCTGCTGGACTTAGTTGGCTGGTGTCCTGGGTGAATGCCAGTAAGGAATCATGTCCTCATCACTGCAACAGCAACTTCTGAGATGTTTGAGGGGCGTCTGGATCTGAGTGTGAACAGAGCTCCATTTGCCCAGGTGTTGAAGCTTTGTGCTGCTGTTTGGAAAATAAATGACATCAAGACTGACGCACGATGAAATGTATGCAAATTTATGTAAACATATTTGTATAAATAAGAGATGAGGAAAATTCCTAAATGCTTGGGAAAATATTGTTGTCTAAATGTTTTTTTATGCTTTTTTATGTTTTTCTTTCTACTTACCTATCAGTCATTGTATCTCAGACAGGCATCTGAAGAACAAGTTTTTTGTTACCTTGCTTAAGTAGAAATTTGGGGTAACAATGCTTTATTTTTCAGCCAACGTTTTACTTCTACTCCTTAAAGTCCTATGCAATTATTTTCAACTTTCTACTCCTTGCAAAGAAAAAAAAGCTTTACACTTATTTATGGACTATGTTTTTATTTATTCATGCATATGTGGCCTAGTAAAATTATGTCTATGGTAGAGATTCAAGAGAACAGGAAGTCTATAGTATCCCAAATTTTTCAACAATAATATTTCAAATGTCAAAATATAGTCATTATGTCCTTTCGATAAATATTCTTTTGGGCAAGGTGGGGTACATTTCCTTTACTTCAATTCTTAAACTAGTTTAAAAAAAACAGTACTTTTACACTTTTACTAGAGTAAAGAGCTTAGGTTGATATTTCAACTTTTACACAATTCTCTTTAAACCCTGAGTAACCCTACTCAAATAATGAATGCTAATACTTTTGACAACTCTAATGCTCATATCAATCTACTTGAGTGAGGCAGTCCAGGTCTCATAACCATCTACAACCACTTGTGGCAATGCTGATGCAAAAACCTTTGAATGTTTTAAACAGAGACGGTCCTGCAGTGTCTTCATGTGGTGGAGAGAGAGGACATGGCATTGTGATTCAATCCTTAAAGAAATTATGAGAATAACCCCCCCACACACACACACACACACACACACACACACACACACACACATTTTAATGCATGCAATCGATTGTGGTGTAGATTGTTGCAGAAGCTGTTTCTGCTCTGGCAATAAATAGGATTATTCCTGGATGTGAAAGATGGCTTAATCCTGGGCCTGTTGCCACTGAAGATGTTAAGCTCAACGTGGGGTGATTTACAGTATTTGCTCACAAACCTTGATGTGTGGAATCTGGAAAAAGTCTTCATAGCATAGCTTCCTCCACTTGTGCTAACTAAGAAGGAGCCAGAAAAAAAGCAGTTCTTTTTGCACAACAGTGCACAAGAATAGCCTGGTGCAGTAGTGTTGATGCAAAACAGCAGCATGCCGCATAGCATTTCCTTGATGTGCTCAGCTTCCCCTTATTAATGCTTGATTGTTTTCGTTTATCCTCCTAAGATTGTTTTTTTAAACTAATTTTCTGGTATTTTTGTTGCAGAATGTTTGTGTGAGTGTTAGTATTGTGATACATATTTGGCCAAGACACGTTTTCACATACTTTCAGTAGTCTTAATGTGAGAGCAACAATTTCCTGCACCTGTCGATTTTACAAGAGTAGAGATATGGTTGCCCTTGGACACTGCAATACAGCAGCTTGTTTGAGCTTTACGGGCCGGCCGGGGTCATTAAACTGTGTAGGTTACATTCTAATAACAGAGCCAAGGAGTTCCAAGTCATCTCACACATTTCTGGCAGCGTGTTTGGAAAACAGACAGCGATTAAGCCTTGTTCACCGGCTACATACAGTCTCACACATTATATACTGTGTCTGAAGATTGCAGTGAGATCACTGGCAAACAGCCCTGTATGAAATGTGTTATTTGGGTGTGTTTTACTGCCAGTGTTGCTGAAATCCAAGAAACTGGGATTTAATTTTGTTGCATCAAAGAGAGAAGGTCTAGAATTTCTGTATATTCAGGAATAGCACAATCAGCTGCAGTTAATAGTTGTTGTGTTCTGTCATCCCTGCATGCTGAAACATTTTTAAACATACCCAAGTTCAAACTGAAGTCACTTCAGTTATCAATGAGCCAATAGCATCTGTTCAAATTCAAAACATTGATTATATGTAACAGTAATCCATGTAAGATGTAGCATGTAACAAAATCAAAGATCAAGGTTAAATCGTCTTTCTTTTGACAGCTTATCACTTGAAATTACTGTTGTGTTTTTATTCTCTTAGAATGAGAAATTTGTAACTACTTGCTACTTGAGAGAGAGATAAAAATAGAAATAGATATAGATAATTCTTATTGAAATTTTATTTTCTATGAGGAGCACAAACCTTTTAAGGTTAAGGATTTTTTTGAACAGCTGTAATTCCGCCTAATCTCGTCTGACATATTGTACACAAGGTACAAAGGTAAAAAATAAAAGAAAGAATTTAAATATGAACTTTTCAAGGATCCTTTCTTGGCCTTTTAACTTTCAATCTTGTCATTGCAGGGGGAACTTGGATCAGAAGGGCAAAAGGGAATCGATGGAGAGAAGGTAAGTACTAGTATCTCCAGCAGACATATATTCCATACATAGCACATCAGCTCGATCTAGTTTCGTCAGGGAATCAATTCTTATAGGCTTTTCATTTTCTGTGTGATTCCCTGGGGCTAGGAGCAAGGCAGAATTTTCTGTGTGGCTGTTTTCTGGCACCTGTCATATCTGCCGAAGGAGATCTAACAGTGTTCCACTGCGGGCTGCAATGTCCTTCTGCAGTGGAGTTAATTGATATGTACTGTATGCAGCCTGGCATACTAATGGACTAAGCTAATTTTTAAAATTCCTGTAAGCCCACTTCCATGTCATTTCAGGTCATTTTTTATTGCATGCACTTAAATCTTGTTGCTGTGATTAAACTAATGTACAGTAGTGCTTGAAGGTTTGTGGACCTTTTTAGGATTTTCAATATGTCTGCATAAATCTGGCCTAATTTCAGATTTCCTAATGTTTCCTAATGTTTTAAAAGTGGATAAAGATTCATCCATTAAGTAAAAGGAGGGAATGTTTTAGCTCATTTATTTAATGAAGAAAATGATCTGATGTTAAACATCTGTGTGATAAAATATGCGAACCTTTGTAATTAGGAGGTAATTTGAAGGTGAAGCCTGGGTCAGGTGGTTTCAGTGAGTGTTGGATTTTGCTCTTCTGCCAGCTGGAGTGTTGCTAAGCTCACGCAGACAAACTAAACTGCTACTATATAAATGTTTTATGATCAGATATGACCAATATAGAACTTTTTAGTCTGAATGAAAAAGCATTATATTTATAATTATTATAAAAAGGGAAGTGCTACATTCCAGCATACACACCCTATCAATCTATGAAACAATTAGCTTTTTGTGGTCACTGTTGGAGCCTGCTTTGCAACATCTGGGTGAGGATGCATTTATTATACTGTTCCTTAGTGAAAAGACATTATATGTGTCTGGAAACTAAATCACAAGAGAAAGTGGGGTCATGTTTCAGGAGGACTCTATAACCACATGTCCTTCTGTTAGAGATTGCCAGAATGAAGTCACTGTTTTGAAATGACTGAATCAAAGCCCTGGCCTTAATCTGACAGACAATGTTGTGGAAACTTTTATAGCGAACATGTCACGGGGGAAAAAAAGAATCTGCCAATAATGAAGCAGTTTTGTTGCGTGAAATTTTTTGGAATTTTCCTCCGAGTTGTTGTAAAGGACTGATCAAGAGTGAATAGAAACATACAAGTTGCAGTTATCACTGCAGTTTGCCACGCCTGAAATGGAGTGAAGGTTTTTGCCTACTTTTACCATTTATGTATATATAATATTGCTCGCATTCATTTAGTTCAGCTTGTCTTCATTTTCTTAGGGTACATGAAAAAACTTATTGGAGTTCTAAAATCTTTTCAAATTAAAAGCATCGCTGTGTAATATGACAAAAAACAAAGTTCTAGTAAATTACATTTAAAAAAAAAATGCAAGACTGATTTTATTTTGATGTAATTTGGAAAATGTATACCTTTGAATATTAGCTAAGTTAAATCTTCGGATATGTACAGGAAGACCCGTTGTACTTGGATTTCGTGATTTGAGTAATTTCATCACCCTGTAATTTGAGAAAACACTATCACTGGGAAAAAAAAAAGAGAAAAGACAAGAAAACAGCCGAAACAAAGCCTCCACACAGGCTGAAGATTTGTTCACGGAAGTAGGAAAAAATAAACAAGCAAACAAAAAAAAACACTTAATGCTAATGCTAGGATATTTGCCCAATACTGTGCAGATCCCCTTTGTAATAGGAACTGAGCTCTGACCCATCGGGGCATGGACTCTGGACCTGTTTGGCTGGCAGCAGAATGTTGGCAGCAGGTCCTTTTGGGGAGGTGGGTTTTGGAGAGGAGGGGGTCAGAGCTCTTTGTCCTGCTAGGAAAGGCTGCTGCAGTCAGGGAATGCCGTTGCCATGGGGATGAGCACTGGCTCTGCAATATTGTTTAGATGGGTGGTACGTGTCAAAGTAGCATCCGCAATGCCAGGACCCAAGGTTTCCTGGCAGAGCACTGCAGTGCAACAAAGTAATCGGTGTTACTCACATCACCGTTCATGTGACAGCTCATCAATTTCAGTTATGCTGCTGTGGCTGTGTTTACTGAGATTATCCAGCAGAAATGGACTTTGCTTAATTTTCAACAGGTTTTATGACCAGATCTCAAAATGCCCTATTCGTTTCTTTTCAATAGGGTCCCTGCTTAAGATCACTGAACGACATGAATGTAATACTAGACGTCATCCAGTGATTTTAGGCATTATACACTAGTGGAAGTCTAGTTATTACTCTTATTGTTGATGATGATTAAGAAATACCAAGGCTCACCACTATTGTTCTTCCCAAATATCCATTTATTAAATGGATATACTAATCATCTCTGACAGGACAGATTTTCTACTTGTTGATTATGAGCTTTCTTTTCTTATCAGCCTCCATCTGTTTTTCCCAGCATTAGCTTGAGAGGTGTACCCCAGATAAAAGTAATTGCAAATGAGCAGAAAACCAATTAAGGTGTGTATGTTTAAGGGGTAGGGGGGGGGGGGGACTGACAAGGTTGTAAACTCGAGCATTAGTTTGTCCCTCCACAAACAGCATGGGTTCTTTTGTTCCACCATAAGTCGCCGCTGACATCTTGAAAAGCCAGCTGACGTCATGTGATTATTTGCATATGAATGCCGTAATCAAGTTTATTTACATCCAAATTTGAAGGAGAGCAGGACCACCTAACTGGAAATTAACTCTGTTCACATCAAAAGCTGGCTGATTTGTAGTCATAACATCACGCAAACTGGAATGGAAAGCTGCAAACGCATGTACACGACTCCTCGGATCATGCACAGTGTTTGCTGATTGCTACTTGTGCCCTCAGCACTCAGCGGTAAAGAGAGGCATCGCTCTTCTCTCGCTGGTTCAGTCTGGGCTCAACTTGTCTTGATATCAGTGATATGAAAACTGGAAACAGCTGGAAGCAGGTTCTCTGTGGAGAGACTGAGACAGTTATCAAGTGAAGCAGCTGCTCAGAAATGCTCGAAATCAGCTTTTTAAACCCAGTTCTGTCTAAAAAGGAAAGGGTCCGCCCTGTGGACAGAAATCAAAACAACCTAGATGATGACACGTTTGTTTTGTTCATGCTGATAGTAGATTCAGTTTTTTTTGGTTTACAGTAGGTGTGTAGGGGTTGTTTTGAGAGTGTGTTGAGCTTCTTCATTTACAGATTGGGAGCAAGTTTCTGAAAGCTGCCTCGCTCTCTTCCCTCTGTGTGGCAGGCTAACAAAAATAGACCTTCAATAACGTGGAGAGGTCAACAAGGTAGAAATGAATACAGTAAAGGGGTGATTACAACTATTTCCAATATCTCGCTACTACAGTATGAGATGAGTTTTGCTAAGTACATATTACTCTAGGAGAAAGAGCAATGTGTTTGCCTTGAGAAGTTACTGTAAATTAATCTCTGTTGGACTTTCTTTTGTAAGGCAGTCTGTACCAGGCTGGGATTTATTCTGCTGTGCACTGACTCACTGAGTCATCTGAAACAAAGACAAGTTGATAAATTGCCATCAAATTAGAGAAGCGTCGGCTCCATCAGATGTTGTTTGTCCAACATTTCAGGTATCCGTTATGGATAACAATGAGATGATCTATAGCATATTTAGCCCAACACAAATACAGCTGCTCTTGTTAGATCAGGAAAGTGGTATCCACCCCGTCGTATCATGTTTGTCAAGCAAACAAGTGACTCAATACAGTACGTCTGAGAAGCTGACATATGGTAGTTCAATATTTGTGCTAAAGAACAAAGATGGTTGAGCCTCACAGTTATTCCACAGATTATTTTTAGTAACCAAGGAATAGCAGCAGATTCATCCTGATAAGAGCAGCTGGAGTGAAGCAGAACAGTGAAGGTGTTGCGCATCAGCCCGAACAACAACCTGGTAAACTCTAAAACCATGAAGAATCCATTCGGTCCTTCTCGTATTTTGTTTTCCTACAGAAAACTTGAACTTTTTCAAAGTTTTATGTGTAATGACAACTGTATTTGTGATGATGAGAATGGATAAAAATGTTAGGAACTCGTCCGATACTATTGGTTGTAAAACCGATTTTGAAGTGAATGTGCTTGTTCAGATTGTCGGGCAAAAAAAAAACCGTTTAGCTGATAAAATGACCTCCACTCTGTCTGCAGCAGGTGTCCTCAGCTGTTAAAACAGTATTTTTCTTCCAGAAATTAAGCTTTGATGGGATTTCCTTGCCTACATGACAGATTTCATCCAAAACAAACTAGTTTCTGCACACATGAGTGTCTGCTGTACAGGAGGGATTTCATGTTTTTGAAACAAAAAGGGCCTTACTGTCAGTGGAAAGACAATTCCGGGCCAAAGTACAATAATCTTACTGTGATTAACAATACAATCAGTAGATATTTAGAAAATAATTCAGAAAACAATCAATCGTACACTTAACATTTATGAAAATGTTATGGGTGGTCACATGTTCAAACCACATGCATCAACCATAAGCTAAACAAAGAACAGATAGTTTTTTCCAAAAACCACTATGACCACAAAGACGCATCCAGTAGATGAAAAGTTGACATTGACAAAGATATTGAGCAGCGCGAGCTTACAAATGAAATTATCGTGCTCTGTTATTTCTGATGTTTGACAATCGCAGTTGACAATTTGCCGGTGCCAGGTTTAAAGTGAAACCCCACTTTTTGTGGAGCCTGGCCTCATCTACTTCAGAATCACTGCATTGCCTAATCACAAGCAGCTCTTAAAACCGTCTTTCATTAACTCTACCTCTCGCTGAAAAACACAAATGTAGATTGCTCCCTCCTTCTTGATTGGATTAGCATCAAACAGCAGCAGCAGGATCAATACTGTCCCCAGATTCAAAGAGGTTCTGTGTGCATTTTATGCAGCAGGCGCAGCCGTGGTAATTTAATTTATTATTTATATTTTTGGACTTGCCATTGTGCTTTTACTAAGCCAAACTAAATGCTTTTCTGCCTAAGAAATAGCTGCGCTGCCACACTTACTTACAGTTCATAGAGTGAAAGGATTTGAACTGAAGCAGCAATGTTCAGAATAAATCCAGCACTCCAGAGGTGCCCAAAGTATTTTTTCATTAAAGGTCCAAATGTTGCTTCCTTACCCCTCCCCCAACCCACCCTCCCTCATGTATCAAGTTCATCACTACAGAAAGATTTCCGTTTTGATCTAGATTCAGTATATTCAGCTTGAACTCCACTGCGGTAAATAAAAAATAAGGAAGGGGATAGTCAGCTTGATGATAAAATTTGTTCAATTCAAGCCTAAAAAGTTACTGCAGATATTTCTGTTAGCTCTGATTGCATTTCACATCTGAATTGATACAGCTGAGGTGAATAGAGTTCAGCTTTTCATTAAAAAAACCCAACAACAAATCAGCTAAATACAACTGTAGCATCTCTGTACAGTAAATGTTTTGTTGCTCTCTTTAATCTGGACCAAAAAAAAACAGAACAAGTGGAAACCATAGTCTCCTGTAACATTGCTGTCTGCTCTAAATCTGTCCAGAAAACTTGGAATTTTCTTGAAAAAAAAGTTTGTTTGTTGGAATTATTCTTTCCTGAGTTTAGTGCTGTCAAGGAAAATATTGTTCCCAGCTGTAATTTCAAACCAATATGATACATTTTGCTTGGCTTTTATTTGCCCTTTTTAAAAACCTGTTGAAATTCGTTCTACTAAAGAAATTACACTTCTTTGTGTGATTATTTGAATTCCTGGTCCAAACCTGTATTGGATTCAAATTTATATGTCGGTACTACAGTAAAATGAAAAACAAACAAACACGATCCTTGTGACTCGTTAGTGAAATCAAGTAGAGCCCCGATTAATGAGTTAAAACCAGTATCCTCTGTTTCTCCATAAATGAGTGGATGAAATCGGGCCTCATCGACTCAATAAGACCGCGTCTTAATCACTTCCAGTAATCAGCTCTATGAGACTTGAATTTCCTGATGACAGAAAAGTGGATGTTCTCTAGCACTGAATATGTAGATGAGATCAAATCAAATCTGATTGATAAAGCACTTTTCATACAAAAGAGCAGCCCACATACCCAAGAATACAACCCAGTCACATCAAATAACACACACTTAGTCAGTATCTCACACACCTCACACAGGTAAAGGACACAAACGCTTCAAGTCAAATTGTTTTTCTGGGTATTCTAATTAAACTGATCAGTCAGGGAGCATTTATGACACAGCATTTCTTATATAAGGACCGAAAGATTCTTTCCTGTCACATCATTTATAGCACAAAGAATGAAAGTCTCAGCATCACAGGCTTTTTTTTATTATTCTATAAATATTTTTATTTTATTTTGTTTTTGTTTTGCTTTGTTTGCCTGGGGAGTAGTTACATTTGAGTTATTTGCTTGAAATTGAAATGGTATGTCAATTCTGACTCTAACTAGAGTCTTGTTCTTAATGAAAATAGTTTTTGACTGTAAAAAACTATGGCATACTAAAACTGTAATAAAAAAAAAGAGTAAGCCTCAGCATCATCTGCAGGCCGTGCATTGTTTTTCTTCTATCTAGCACACACCTGAACAACTCTGTAGTGATGACAACAGTCATATTCCAGAGCATGTCATATGAAGAGAATAGAAAGTATTAATGTTGACATCTTATCTGAGTAAAACACTTTATATGAACCGAGAATAAGATCAGCCTCAACACACATGTAGGACATCTTCATGTCTGCATCCTGAGACTGTTTCTGATGCTCTTGATTCAGTTTAACTTGTGTAAGTATTTTCTGGTTTGAATTAATGATAATTTAATGATATCCTCCTGGTGAACGATGCTGGGGATCACTTAGTCCTCGTTCTGCTGGATCTGTCATCGGCCTTTGA
>JBBDHI010000017.1:10070049-10080699 GCA_037177115.1 Craterocephalus stercusmuscarum
ATAATCATTGTAAAGCTGTGATTAGTCTTTTGTCTTACAGCGCATAGATTTGGAATTTCTAATAGACCTACAAATTTGTCTAAATCCACTTTGTCTACAAGATATAAACTATATTAAACTTATAAAAGCTTTCAGTAGGGTGAAGAAATAAATCAACTTTATTTGAATTAACTTTAAACTAAATCTGCTGCAGATGAATGAAAACCAGGATCCTAAAAATGAATAACTATGTAAAATAAAAGAAATGCATAAAGACCTTGGTGCCGAAAAGTAAATGCAACGAAAAAAGACAACAATCTAACAACAAAACCTTGTAACATATAAATTCAAGGAACAAGATGCAGGTGAATGGCTTTAAATAACTGGACCAATTAGGAAAACAGGGACAGGAGGCAAAACTAAAATCAAAAATCAAATGCATCTGAAATAAACTAAGCTTTGAAGAAATATTACATGAGTTTCTGACTCGTTATGATCACACATTCCTGATTATGCACATTCCTGACGATGTTTTTGCCCTGCAGCATCCCAGGATTGAGAAACCGCACTTTGCAACTTTGTGTTCCAGCCCAGAGCAGTATGACAGCTGCGCTTTGCTAAATGGCGCCACGTCACACTACACACTGGTTGTTATTCTATGCACATCATGGCTGATTCAGCAAAGACACCCAAGATGACATTATTGGAGGAAGCGAGGAAAAGAAAAGTAGAAAGTGGCAGAGCAGGAGAAAACACAAAAGTCACGACACACTGGCTTTTACTGGTACTGGAGGAGAGAGCTCAGAGAAGAGACAGGATGCAAGACTAATGCCAAATTTGGTAGGATGTTCCAAAGCAATTAAATTCTGTAGTGCTGCTTTTTAAACAAAACTAAGACTTAAAACTAGTAAGATTAGGTAAGGATAAAATTTAAAACACCACATCAGGCAACTGTTTAAAAAATGTCTGTTTCTCTTGGTGCTAACAGACAATTTTTCACAGAGACTTTTTAGATGTGAAGGGGAATTTGTAAACAAACTAATTTACCTTTATTGGTTTTTAGTTGGTATATTTAATTTGTTCAGCATGTTGAAAAAAGTGCAAATAAAATCCAGGCCTGCGGAGTGAACAGAGTTGTTTTCATTCCACTGGAAGAAAACTTGGCAGCAGTATTTATTTATTGATAGTATGCAAATACATGGATATAAAATCAGTCGGTACTTTAGAGTTAAAAGAGATTTTAAGGGCAACTGTGGAGAAATAATTCTGAAAACTGCATAATTCATGATCTACTTGGAATAATAGCACATGAAATATTCATTAGCTAAATTACTTATCTGTGTAATCTGCTTTTGTTGTTGTGTTCAGAGGGGAAAGGGCAGCAGTGGGGACTAAGGCTAGAACAAACAGTCTGATCTTTTTGCAGCCGTAGTGATGACTCAGTGCCAGCCTGTTAATTATGAGCAAAATATGAAAAAATAACACCTTCCACCATCACTTAAATGCTTCCTTTTGAGAAATAGACCCCGCATAAAATTCTGTTTTGAATCTGCACATTGCAGTTTCATGCATAAACACCCACTGAACACTTTGGCTTCAGCTCTGATAGCTCATTCAGTGCCACAAAGGTAAAGCAGCCCTTCAAAGAGCCTTCCAGAGCAATGTAATATCAGCCATATGAAGCAAAAGATTTCAAGGTTCAAACATGCTGCTCCTACACATCAAGGTAATTTTAATTCTTCCAGCTCTTTCTTAATTCATGCTCACATTAAAGCGCACGCACCAAGGTCCTAGAGGTGCATTAACCCACATGATCAAAAAGATGCTGGTCAAGGCTTTGTCGGTACATCAAATGGTACAGAAGAAGAAGAAGCACAGTTCTCGAGAGGACGCACCTATCGGTTTTATTGTGTCATTATTAGGGTTAATATTTACTGTACTACACCTTGGCTTCTCCTCTTTTCATAATCCTGTAATCCGTGGACTACAAACAGAGGCATACACACACAGCCTACGAGCATGAGCGCACATGCAAACAGATGATTAAAAGAGATAGCGCTTAGTGCAGCGCAGTTCCTTCCTTTGTCTTTGTTGCAGGCAATCGCATATGTCAAATTCGACCCAGTTAATCAAAGTCTGCGTACAGAGAGTGTCACAGGGAAGAGTCGGGGGCGTCGCTTTGTGATTCTCAACTTTTCTTTCGGCAGCCAGTGAGCCTTTCTTTTCTCACATCTGCACAGCAGCTAGCTCAGTGGAGGAAAGGAGTGTTTTTGTGTCACCCATACTAACACATACAGTAGAAGAGAAATACAATGCTTCAATATTGCACTTCTGTCAGATGATGAAACTTGCACTAAAAAGATGTAATCCGATTTCATCCGAATACAGGGATTCACATTTCCTGCTTTTTGCCATTGATTCGGTTGTCCTAGAGTGGAATGACAATAGTCAGGGTTTTACCATCTACTAATTGAGTAGATTCTACATCCATCTGTCCATATGTGTGCCAAAGCCAGCTCAATGTAGGGACTCCTCAAAACAGAGCCAAAGACACTCTGTCAGTGGATAGCTGTGCAAATATCCAGAGAACGTTATCCTCTTTTCCCGTGAGGACATAAACCTTTTTCATGTAACAACTTTGCTTTGGCCAAGACTACATTACATCTCATTAAGATGTCAGCCTTTCAAAACTACCTACAGTGAGGCTTTTTGTAATTTACAAAAGATTTGGGGAAAAAAAAAGACACAAACAGGAAACCTGTTTGTGTTGTGTTTGCAAAGTGGCCACATACGATGGCTTCAGTCTGACCATGTTTTGTGATGCTGGGCAGCAAGGGTTGGCTTGCTATGCTTGCTGTTGTATGTGCTCCTCAGATTGATTGATGCACTGAGCGAATCACACAGCTGGAAAGGAAGCAGTAAACCAAAGGAAGGAACAAAGAGTAGTGGGCCACACGGGGTGCAGCAATTAAGCTGTTTTGTTGTTCTTAATTAAAAGTGAATTAGAGACTGCGACAGGAATTGCTCTCACCGCATTTGCAGCATGCATGTTTTGCAACACATGTTGTTGCACATTTTCTTATTGTGGAATGTTTATGTTTTATGTTTATTTATTATTTTATTTCTTTGGGTGCCTTCCTCAGGGGCGGAGAGGAAAAACTGGGGAGCCTGGATCCAGAGGCCTGCCTGTAAGTCATGTTTTGTATCAGATAAACAAAACCTCGTATAAAGACTTTTAACATTGCCCATAATCTAGTTTTTGATGAATCAGTCTCAACCCAATGTTGTGTTTTGATATGCACATCTGCCCTAACTGGGGGACAAGAAAGATGTGCTCAGAGGCAACACTTTGAACAGATTCTTTTTTAAAAACAAAGCAGGACTTGAAAAGTAGGTGGAAATTTGGATTGAATACACTTTTCAGGTCCCTCCCTCTCCCTCTCTGCTGTGCTTTAGCCCTGCTTCAAATGTGTGTCCCTGCAGAGGAGACTGCATGGCAACTGTTGGAACGGCATGACTCACACTCACATTTGCTTTGAGTGGTTGTGTTAGAAATGGTGGCTTCTTCCAGTTGCCAAAGGCACACAGGTTGCGCCGTTTCATTACGACGGCAAATTAATTTCTTAATTTTCCAAATGTAATGGAAACATGTGTAATTCCTCTGGAAAAGAGCACATTAAACATTATTTAAACAAATTTCATGTTTACTCTGTATTGATCCTTTTTTTGAAATCTTCTCCTGTGCTGCTCCAAACAGGCTATGTTATTAGCAAGAAACCACAAGGGGTAGCACTTGAAAGCGTTTGTATTGATGACCAGGACAGGTCTGTCTCATAGGCTCATTGACTTCTTGAGCTATGGTCTTTTCCTAAGGTGTTCAAACCAATCCCAGGCACTGTTTGTGTGTTTGTGTAGTGACCCGCACATTAAAGGGCACGAACACGCCGATGCGTTAAAGGAGACAACTTGTCAGACTCTTAACTGCTGATGTCAGGACAAAGTGGAGCGTTTAGGCATCACGCAGCTCAGATGCTTCGGGTGTGCAATTAATTTCAAGCACGATTGCCCTGATTACAATCGTGATCAGGACACAGGATTTGTTTTTACTTCATCCTTAAATAAAAGATACGTATAAAGACAAACTGTTCAGATTTTTAACACTGAGGTGCAGTTGGCTGCAATCTGTTTCCTGCCAGTGATGATTTAGTTGTAGGACACAAAGTTGTAGGAGAAAAGAAAGACAGAGTGGATACAGAGTGACATTTCTAAATGGCAGTGTCCTGATGATACCCTTCCAATGTGCCAGATTTGCCCTCATCCCCTGGTATTGGCATTTATGAGTCACCTGTTTTTCTGAGGTAGATCTCGGGGGCAGAATCATCTATTCAAAACACACTCCGGGGCATCACTCTCGCTTGTCCATTGGCAGCAGGACGTTGCGTGCAGTTGAGGGGGCAGCCGTTATTTCTCAAAGTCAAATTAGCATTTCACAGCGACAGTGGAGTCTGTGAGAGGTGCATAACAAAGCAGCACTCAAAGATTATCTGTAGACTACCGGGATCCAGCCATGTCTTTATGATAGCTAACTCTTGTGCAAAGGTTAGAAATATAAAGCCATGAGCCACTGCTGCTAACAGGAATATTTTCATGGCAACATGCCTGAACAAGGTGCTGGAGAGTAAAATGAGTAACATATTAAAGTTTATTAAGTGTATTCATGTAGTCTTCTTGTGGTATTTCTTGCAGGGCCCCCCAGGAATCTCGGAAGGTGCATCAGTCAAGGTATTATTCCAAACACTGTTTGTCACAAAACAAAATACTGACATGCCGCATTTAAAGTGGATATGAGCTGTCTCCCCGTTTGATAAAGTGACCCTTACCTGCACTTCCAGCAAGCGCGAATTGTCAAGATGACTGAGCAGTGTTCATTGTAGCAGGCCTCCGTATAGGCAAGGAGGTAAATCATCTACAAAGCGTCGTCTATATTAAGATGTACCCAACTTGTTGTCCCAAGAAGCCAGCCCGGACGAGCCGACGTATGAGTGAGCAGAAACAGAAGCTGCTCTGTCCTTGACTGCCATTTTGGTGTGTGTGTGTGTGTTGATCAGTCAGGAGCAGATCTCCCTCGTTGGAAATGGCACCTTTCAGTCAATTGCAGCGTATCTGCTGCAAGTTAAATAGCCGCTTCAACTCTGCACCTCCTGCAACGCAGCACAGCATGACTCAGTGCTCACACTCCACGCAGACAGATGGCCATTACATACAGTGCTTCTCCTGAAAAAAAAGAAGTATGCAATCATTTTCATGAAGCCCAGGGGTGTTATAGCTGTGCCAGCAGTGCATGAGACGTAGTGTGTAAAAAAAAACAAAACAACTTCAGTTATAGACCTCTATCACGTTTCCCACGATCTTCACTACTTCCTTTACAAACTCACCTATACTCCTTCATCCCCCACCCACCACCCACCAGGTCTCCGGTGGCGTACTTGTAATCATGCTGGGAGTGAAAGCTATTGTGTAGGGGACAGTCTCTTGGCGGCACCTGTTCGTTTGATATATCGCTGCATTGTTGGCAGTGGTGTCCACTCTGGCCACGGGCTTGCTCCTGCTTCCTTCGCCTAGAGGAAGGAGAAGTGTCAGCCTGGCCAACCTTGAAAAAGAAAGTTGTCCCTGTGTGGTCCTGCTGTCCCACTGGATACTGGCTTAGTTTAGATGAAAACTGGCATGCAAGAGAAAGATTAAGAAAGAGCTTTTGTTGCCATTGTAAATTTACAGCAAAATTTCACTGGTGACAGTCAAATAGCAGCAAAAGTAATTAAGACATAAGAACAAGATATAGCCATATGTACAGATATTCAGCCCTACATACACACACATACATATATGCACAGTTTCACTAACAGGCTCAGGCTCATGTCATAAAATGAAGCCATACATCTGAAAACATTACCCACTAGAATGGGGAAAGTAGCTCTGAGATTTTGAGTTTAGGATCACTTTTCCATTCTCTGCTCTTAGGTCTTTTTTTTTTTTTAATAACTCACTAAAGAGAAAGAACAGGAAGATGAAAAAGATCCATATTGCAAATTACATGGACCAGAAGCAAATAATTATAGCATGATGGTATGTTTAAGTTCCAAGTCTTAAGTGCACCAGCTGAGTGAGTGTAGTGAATTTATATGAAAGGTAAAGTAATACTGGAGACAAATTCTGCAGGAGACTAAAGGTTCCCTGCTGAGATTAGATTAAATGTAATTTTATGATTAAAGACGATTTAAGCGTTCATTGTGAGCCATGTGACTCGCATTAGGTGAATCACATGGTGCTAAGAAGCACTGTTTTTTACTTACTAAGACTCACTTTAATGTGAATGCCCTCCCCCTCCTTTGCTATAAATCAGCCATGCCCCCACATCACAGCTGCATCTCCACTTTCTTATAATAAATTCATGTTGTCTTTCAATGACGAGCAAACTCATGTCCCGGAAAATTACTTCACATTTCAATTTAGTGTCATGAAAAAATGTCAAAGCCAAGCAATCACCGACATTTTACAGAAAAAAATACAATAAGTGAGAGAATATAAAATATTTGCACCAAGAAGAGGAAGAGTTTTCCAATTAAATAGCATCACCGTACCTCTCTTTGCCATCCTTGTACATGTTTTAACTTTTGCAAAATGGATGCAAGTTCAACTAAACTGCTGCTAGTGTAACATCTGCAAGAGCTGAACAGCTTCCACTCACTCAGCACAGTGTGACTGCTTCAAAATGAAAAGGAAAAAAAGAGGGGGAAAGTGCTGGGAAGATGGTGTCTTCATGAATTAAATCTCCATACCTGGCACCCCCACTGACAGTTTCAAATAGGCTCTGACAGAACACTGCAGATATTGATGGAGAATGTGATGCTGACGATCTTAAATGAGGTTTGATGACTCGAGGTGGCTCAAAGTCAACATATCACCCCCAGACAACCGCAGGTGGAGCGGCTCCCTGGGCTTTATCATTGGGTAAATATAATGATAATCTAAATAAATACTGGCCGCGCAGCAGTTAATTTCATCTCAAAGGGTTATTAACTTGCTGTGTAGTCTCATGCTAATAAATGAAATCTAAATAATGTTCCAGGAAGATCTAACAATGATAGTGATCACTTCCATGAGTCTATGCCATAATGCGACACAGGTTTTCTGTGAGGTATCAGGTAATAGCAACTTTTCTCAGGATGTGATTTATTTTCAGTTTCAGATATACCTCAGATATACTTAATGTATGCCTCAACATGTGCAAATTATTGTCAGTGGGTAGTATCTTGAAAAAACCTGTGAATAAGCTGACACCACATATATATATTAGAGCCATGTTATTAAAATAAATTGACTTAAACAAAGCCTAAAATGTAAGAATATGCATGCTAACTGTTTAAACATTACATCATTTTCTAAATATCTTTAGATAATTTGTGATTGGAACACACCTGGCAGCATCTGAATCTCAAAACAAGGAGTGAATATGAATCTATCAACAGTATGATATTGCAGGGAAGTTGTAGACATTTTTTGCAAGCATGCCCAGACATTAGCAGTGCTGCTCATATCCCAGAAGCGCAAATCGTACAGGTTATACCTCATGAAAGCGACTAATCAGGCTTAGATGTTTACAGCGGTTACTATAGTGTTATTAAAGTGAAGAAATGATAAACCAAACAGAAATCCCCTTCCTTTTCATGCAAAATTTATAAGCAACAAGAAAAAAATGCGTCTGCCCGCTCTAGCCAGCCATATTAAAGATGAACGGCCGTGAAGTAGAAAATGTTTAATGAATCAAAACTGTGGGTTATTTTTGGAAATCGTGCATGCTATTTCCTCAAGTCTTAGCAGATGGTTCGAAAGCTAGGTTCACCAGAAGTGAGGGGGGTGAAACATTAATGCACATGGAATGGTGAACTTGCACACATCTGGAAGGCACCATTTTTTAAATGTGTATCCTCACAGATGACATCTTTGCCAGCAAAGACCAAAGACAAAGCATATTCTGCTTCCCTAATGTCTGCGTGGTTCCTCTCGTCTGATTACTAACCTGTGCTGTCCTCTGTCCAGGCCTATCCTGTACCCCTGAAAACAGGAAGCAAACAAGAAAAAAAGAGTCTGACAAAGGGGGCTTCAGCTTTTCAACTGATGAAATCCTTAAGACAAAATGTGAAGCTTTAAAATTCAGCCTGATTCAGCCTGCAGTAAAAAAAAAAAGAAAGAGCAACCCTTGATACAATTCAATACAGGCATATGTTTTTTACAAATAAATCAAGCATTAATGTTTCAGCATTCGATACAATATGTTTGGGCTATTATTAGTTAAATAATGGATTTAAGTTACTTATAAACCAACTCAAACTTTCTCATACAGACGCCAGCTTGTAGTTAGATTATTGTGTTAAAATCCAGCAGGTCTGTGTGGCTGATATAGCTCTTTAGAATTCAATTAGTACTCAAAGTCAGTTTTGCTGCAAGCCCCTCCTCTCTGCCTGAAATATTAATAAGACAATCCATCTGTTCATACATGGCAGCAGTCTACTGACTTAATAACAGCTCCTAATTTGGATGAGGAAACAGTGACTATATCTCATTAAATGAATAGTGCGGTATTACGGTGGCTGTCATTAGCAAGTCGAAAGAATGGGGGAAGGGCTGTAACTCACTGGCAATTATTGTCTGTTAGAGTCCAGGCGCCACTTAGGAGTGTACAAATATGCTTCAGTCTTTCTCAGATGTCTCTCTTTCTTATCAGATTGCCTAACAGATGTTCCATAATGTCTCCAAACAAAGTATATGAAACAGCCTCTATAGGTCTTCAAAGAAAACAGTCATCTTTGGTAAACAGCCTGAAATGGATGTCATTTTTTTTGTGTGCGTCATTTGATGGACGAAAAACTCATCTGAGAACCCTGTTGAACCTGGATGTGGATGAAACTGGAGACCTCTATGCATTACCGTATATTTGTGCACCACAAATAAATGAGATAAACCATAAGAGTCAGAGGTATCACGAAGCATTCGGTTGTATCGGCTAAAATGGGTAAGTTCTCCAGTGTGTATGCCTGTAAAAAAACTTGCTTTCCCATCTCACAATTATTCACTCATCACCTGTCTTCACCAAAGTGAAGGTAAATTTGTCTTACTGTTCGGTTTACATAGAGTACTCTCCACACAGCTGGCTGGAGGAAAGCCTGTTTAAACACTCTTCCAGGTCACTCGCAGTCATGAAGTGCCATCTATTGGCCGACCAGGGAATGATGTTAATATGGAAATGTGGATAAGTGCTGCAATGCAACAGGGGCTTCTAGTTTTTCATTACTATCGCATCCTAAAATCCGGATGGGACTCTGAGATGACACAGGACTGTACATTTTTCCGCTTACTTATTCATAGCGACTGCCCTTGCCCAAGTTTCCCTCTCACAGCTCTCTGTCTTTTCACCCTGACTTTGCTGTCAGTCACTGTCAATGATGTGCTCTGTTCACATACAGGGGGAGCCTGGAGTCCCTGGGGGAAAAGGGGAGAAGGGGGATAGAGGAGATCCTGTACGTATTTTCCTGCTGTGACATTTACAATGCTGCTGTGTTACAGAGTCATTAACCAAGGCCTCCTCCCGCAGGGTCAGCCAGGTGCCGAGGGGACCAGCGGCATGAAAGGACAAAAAGTAAGTCACATCAATGTCAAGTGTCAGACATGATGAGTCCCTTAGTTTCCCCGAAGCTCAGTCTGTTAGTGTGTTGAGAGGGTCTAAGTAAGTTCAAGCAGTTTAATTGGCAACCTAGTTTAGAGGCTAAACTCTTTGAATTAGTTATCTTCTTCGAGTCTGGATATCCTCTAAAGGTCTTTGAAATCACCCAGCAGCAAATAATGAATCTGCAGGTGATTATTTCTTGTTTTGTTATTGTTTGTCTGCTTCGCCCCAGTAAGCATGATTCCCATAATTTTCTTGCTGCTGACAGGGTGTGTGTGGGGGGCTATTAGAGCGTATGTGTGAGTTGTTTTGTTCTTGTATGTGTTCATATAATTGTGTCCAAGTGAAGGTGTGAGAAGGAAACCTCCAACCTCTGGGAATCTCTGACGAGATTCTCAGATTTGAATATAATGTTTTTATGATCTTTATATGTCTCTTTATTTGTCCTTCAGTGGAGTGTTGTATCCATAAAAAGAGTTCAGGAGAATCTTTAGGATAATTAGGCCATCTGCCACATAATAAATGTTCGAGAAAGCATTTGTTTTTAAAGTATTTTCTGGCAACTGCTTTGCGAATAATTTCTCTGTAGACTGCCATTATAGACATTCGGCATTCTCCCCAAGGCGGACTGTTTTGTGTCACACAATTAACATGAGCAAGTTAACTGTATTTCTTACAGGACATCAGCAGTCAAGATAGTGAGCGATTTTATTTCACATTGAATTGTTACAGTTTACTAAGCGATCATTCATTTTTTATACACATAAAAACAACATATATGGTAAATCCTGAAATTTTACTCACATTTCAATCTCACTTGAACTTCAATATTTGATGTGATCACTTTCATATTTCAACTTCGATTGGGCCCTCTTAAAGGTATCGTAGCATGCTTTTAAATCCTTCTTTTTCACAAGTAAATCATTAATTTATGGTTTATATAAAGTAAA
>JBBDHI010000017.1:10113736-10127573 GCA_037177115.1 Craterocephalus stercusmuscarum
TTTTATATATATATATATATATATATATGGAAAAATGCTGTTCAAGTTTGTAAAGCCTCTATGATAACCACACTGGACGACATAATCCCCGCTTGAGACAAAGTTGTAGTGTTCGCATGATTTACAGACACAGCAGGAAAAGTAAAGTACTAATGACTCCCTATAAATTTTAACTACAATAACTTGTATCCGCATGTCATTTCAGACGGTATTTATGATTTTTATGGCCGCGGGTGTCACATTCATGAGGGTAATCTGTTCTGTTTTCTTCTCTCTTTAAAGGGTCCCAAAGGAGATGAAGGACCTGCAGTGAGTCGAAGCTTTTCATTCTGGAGTATATATTTTGAAAGCATTCATCTTTTTTTTTTTTTTGCTGCTGCTCATACAAAAGGAGAAGTCAGAGCTGCCAGTTGCTTTCCATCATTATCTCTGTGGTTTTCCACTGTACAACACAAGTCAATACGGCCTCAAGCATGAGCACTTAACCACTCTGAGAATCCCAACACACAGCAGAAAAAAGGCTTTGTCTCCAACAAATAGAAAACCTATGTAACACATTGTCTTGCCAGTGCAATCCCACAGACCCATACTGCTCTTTAAATGTACCCCTCTACAACAATGGCTTTGAATCCGCACAAAGTCTACAAAGACATGGAGCCAACTTGACATTTTTGTCATCAACTTGAATTCCATACCCTCATGGGACCAATTGCATTTTTTATTGTTTTGTTGCAAAGCGATTTTTCACCAGGATGTTAATTTGACATTTTAATAAATTGTGTGACCGGCTCCTGTGCTGTGCTGGAATTGCCCCAATCCGTCTCACAGCTGATCCTCCGGCTGGCCCGCTCTTCCCTTAGCCACAATACTTTATTCATGACAATCTACATGTGTGACAATTACCTGGACAATCCGTCTGTGTCGGCATCGGTTGCCCTTCTGTCCTGGGTAATGACGTTTCTCCATGGCAGTTTGAGTAAGATGAGGTAGATAAAGGCCATCACTTGCGCAAGCAAAGGGAATGGATCTCTATTTTTAGAGCTAAAAGAAAGCCTTAGTGTGAAATGGGGATTTTTGTTTTCTTTCTTTTTCTTATGGATCCGCATCCTGTATGGTGTGACTGCATGTGCTTATCTTCATATAGCTGCATAAAAGCTTGCATCAATACCTAGATAGGAACACTGAAAGGAGGGATGAAAATGGGAGAAATAATGGCTCACACAAAGTTGAATTCATGTGTCTCTCTGAACAACAGTATTTTCTTTTTATCCGTACAGATTTTAAGACGTTTAACTGCAGTTTTGTGGCAATATCTGTTGCCTTTAAGAAACTTTACTGTCCTATTGCCAATCATGAATCAAAAACATTCTTTGTTGAAAACTATGGAAAGTAGATGCCCATTGTGCATATTAGGAGTGACTTCATCAGGTGGTGCGCTGTCTTCTTGCAGGGGGAACCAGGGGTCATGGGTTTACCTGGTCTTGAAGGGCTGCCCGGTGCCAAGGTAAAGAAAATAAATATTTCTCACCTTTCATTTAGTGGAAAAGTTCTTTCTTTATATTCTCATCACAGAACATATAAAAAGTTTATTTTTATATGTTCGGGAGATATCCATCGAAAAAAAAAAGACAAGAATGCCTGCCAGTGTGAGTTGTACACATTAAGGTTTCTAGTTGTGAGTCAGGTTGAGGGAAACCGTTTTTAGAGGAATTCAATTACTTTGGTTTCTGTTTAAGTATTGCCTGAAGGCATTTTTAGGTTGACATTTCCAAATAGGATGTAGAGCAATTTGGAGTATAAGCATTAATGTGATAGCTAACAATCTGGGGAGTGAATTCCTTGTCCTAGATGCATTTTCCTTAAGAGAGCAAAACTACCCAGATGGAACTTTTCACAACTGCCTGCGTTAAAAACCAGTATGAAAAAAAGTCTCCACTGATTGGCAGCGTGTGACTGTATGTTGTGTGGAAGTTTTGTGGGGGTGGAATAGTTCACTTTCTGTGACTTCCAGAGTAATTTATCCGACTGGGAAATACTGTCAGAGATTTGATATGTAAAGTGTTTACGGTTGGAAAACTGTAATTTCTTAAGGAGCTTCTTTATCGTTAATCTATATGTGTGCTTTTTATGAGTAGATATTTAAGTGTTACAGACATTTTTCCCTTCCACGTTTTGTCAAAAACATAAGGGAGCCTTCAGCATTCATCATATCCCTGCTTATGCAGTACAGTGATATATTACTATCTACTGTACGCGTCTATGTCACATGACAAGGATGTATAGTTTCATAATGCAACGAGTCTTTCAATACACCTGATATGTAATATGTTTTCAGGGTGATATTGGATTGCCTGGTCCCCCTGGGATTACAGGTCCTCCAGTAAGTACTATTATTTTCTAAAGTAATTAAGATGATCATTTTCCATAATCAATCATTGTGTTTTAAGTCTGCCGCCAACAAGTCAATGCTCTTTAATTATGTACTGAAATAGCCTTCAAAAAAGCACGTCCCATAACAATCCATGCCTTCGATTAAGAGCTCTGCAGACCTGAGATCTGTTCAGTGCATTCTCTGCGCAGCTGTATTATAAACGTGAGCCTACACTGGCACTGCAGATATGACACCATGAGAACCTGTCAAACAAGGTCTGTTCTCTCCCTATACTTGTGATTGACAGGGGAAGCCCGGCACTCGTGGAGAGCCAGGGATCCCGGGAGAGCCGGTAAGCCGCAGCCTTCTAACTATCTTTGAACTGCCAATCTGCGCGTCATTCCTTTGTCAGCGCCGACTGACATGCCGGCTGTCTCTGTTCTCTGACAGGGTGAGAGGGGGCCAATCGGAGAGACAGGATTCCCGGGACCCGAAGGTCCCCAAGGTGTCCCTGTAAGGACATAAATTTACCCCCTTTTCACTTTATAATCAGTAGTAGATGCTGCTAAAGCCAAGTAACTACACATCCATTGTTGTTTCACTACTATAGTGTGTATGTGGATGGGAGGAACATGATTCAAGGACAATATGAATGAAATACGTATGTTTGCCCCCGCTTGTCCCGTAGATGATTACATTCTGCTATGTAATCACCATCAGAGGTAGTTTCTGTAATTTTCCCTGTAAGCGGACAATGGAACAGTGTTCGCTCAGCAATCAGGATCATTATCCCTTGGTTGAGATATCTCATTAACTGTGAAGATTACTAGGAGTGCAACAGTGCTGATCCAATCGAAGGTGGGAGCTGATACAAAATGTCTTTGTTTGTGTTGCGCTCCTTGAGCAGGGGAGACCTGGAAAAGATGGAACTCCTGGACTCAAGGTGAGTTGTGCGAACATGTTTCAAATCCCCTTATAGAAAGTGCTTTACATCAGCCGAGCTCCAGAAAGATGGCACAGCAGATTTTTATCCCCCCCCTCCAGCTACGGCATGCTGACTGCATTAAACCTATTTGCATATTTGAGATTTGAACGATAAAAACTAAATGGAATCCTGCAGATTTAAGGCTTTGTTGACTTTTAGTCTTTTTAGCCTAATTATACAGCTAATGCTCTCAGGCAAAGCTAAAATGTTTGTAATAGAGGGCAGTAGACATTTCAATTTAATTATGCATTGTCTTGCCTGGTGACTCTGGCAGAAGCTGAAATAAATGCCGCAGAAACGTCTGCTTTTAGGTGACTGATCAAATTTATCGTACATTATTTACTTTCTGAACACAGAATTGTCTTGCATGGTTCAGAACAGATCTGCTTGAATAACCATTCCAGGCACATTATGGGATCCAACACCCAAATTTGACTGATGATTATTACTGTTTTGCTCTGATATACATGATTTCTTTTCATCGTATACCTTAATGACAGCCCCAACACTTTATTGTTTGCTCATTCTACTTATTTAATATTCCTCCACTATAATCTAAGCAATCCACAGAGGCTGTTTACACAGAGGCTGATTTTTCAGTGTGGCAACAGTGCCATCTAGTAGGTGGCTTTGCTCCTCTGCTTAGAGTCCTTGCACACTGCTTTGAGGTTTAATGTAATGCTCAAGGAAGCACATTTCAGTGGGCAAGATGATAGATTTAAGCTTCCCATCAGACAGTGGGGAATACAGCATACTACAGATTAAAGCAGGCAAGGGAGACTGGCACCACAAAGCGATGCCAGCTTTAAAACCACATCATGCCTGATTGTCTTTTGCATGGCTTCTGTAATCCACCGGGAAATTGATACAAAGATGCTCCCAGAGGTATTGCTGTGAGCAAAGTAAAGGGAAGCAATGAGGAGTGACAGGAAGAGACTGGAAGACACAAGATGTTGTGACATGAAGCTGGAGACAGGTATTCTCTTGCAGCTCCTCTGTACAGTAGAGACAGCTGGTGGGGAAGCAGGCCTTTGTCAAACAAAACAGGAGAGATACAGAGGAGCCGTGACATTGCAGAAGGTGAAATGCTGTACTGGGAGATAATATACAAGCGATACACCTGAGCTGGGTTAGAAGCAATCAATGCACAGTCATCTGAAAAGTGTACATTTCTCAAAGTCAAGCAATTCAGGAAAAACTTGCTCATAGTTTTCCATCAGGCAACAAAACAAGATCTTTTTTGCGAAAATATCGGGTGAATGTGCTGATCGCAGCTTCCCATGAACAGAAATGGAGAAGCAGCCCGTGATTGTAAACTTACCTTTTCTCCGGTAAAACTGTCTAAAGGTATATTTTGTTTGTTTGTTTTAAAAGGGCGTCACAGGTAGAACAGGTGACAGAGGATCCAAAGGAGAACGTGTAAGTAACCTCGTTCCTTTTCTCCCTGCCCTCCCTCCAAAAAAATAAAATTTCTCGAGTCAAACTAAAATGCAAAAATGTGTTGATGGAAAAAGTAATGAATAATAATGAAAGTCCTCACTTCAGCACAAATATGACTAATCCCTACAAGCACATAAGCACTAGAAAAAGGCATTTAACGCTCAGTGCAGTTCTCTATTGTATTTGCAAAAGCTCTGTCACACTTGTGCAGTAATCTGTGGCAAATGCTGGTAATGGAGGATACAAAGTAAGGCTTTTAGCTTTGCAGCTGGCAACAGAAACCTAAGACAGGTGACTGACACTGGCGCATTAAAAGAGCGGGGTCGCTGTGCACAGTGGGTTAAGTGATACAGTTGGGCCTGGCAATTATAGTAGCAGTGATGCTGCCAGGAAAGCTCGTTTGTTACACAGCAGAACTTGCACATTGCACTTTCTGCATCATACTGAGCTGAGATATAGTCGGGCCTCTTCACCGCAGGGAGATCCAGGGATTCCCGGAGAAAGAGGTGTTCAAGGCGAAAGGGGCCGCATTGGAGATCCCGGCCCCGTTGGACCGATCGGACCACAAGGCGCAAAAGGCGATCCTGGTCCTCCAGGACAGTTTGGGAGCGTAACCCTCCTGGTAAGTAGTAAAACTGCACATACCTCAGCATAAACAGATTATCCTCCTAGCTGATTAAAATTTCCATCACCCAGCTCGCTCCCGCAGCTTGTGTAACTCGTTCAGCCCTCATTCCCCTGTATGGAAAATGGTGCGGCTGCAGCTTTCTGCATGAAACATCAAACAAAGCTGTGCGAGGGAGCTCGCTGTTCTCTTTCTGCTCAACGCTTCCCACTCCCGATCATCTAGGCGCAGCAGAAGGTCAGAAAGGGAGAGAGACGGAAGCAGAAAGACAGATACATGTGGGCGTGCCAAGAGCTCTGCAGAGCAGAAAAAACACCTCCATCTGTCACAGACATTTTACACTCACTGCAGTTATATAATGTTCACAGTGATGAAAACCAGTTTTGAATGCAAAGATTCTACATTCACGCTGACTATTGTTTTCTGGTGTTACTGCTGCCATGGAAAGTAATGAAGTTTAAAACAGTTTTAATGACTGACAAAGTTACGACTGGAAGACTAAGTACTGGGTGCAGTTAGGTGCAGTTAGGTTTTGTCAATGATAATCTATTTGAGGATATTTTGTTTTTGTTTTTTCTACTGTAGCTGTTTACCAAACCATATTAATGTAATTATACGATAATTAAAGCACAGACTCCCACATTTGTTTACAGATTTATATTGAAATTTGTGAAAAAATGTGGGAATGATAGCATTCGGTATACTGTATGTGTGGTCATCTTCTTCACTGGCCCAAATGTCATTTGGCAGCTGTTTCGTGGACAGTGGCTCTATTCATTCACTAGTTCTTTATCAGCGAAGCAGGTAAAAAGTCTGGAGTCGATTCTAAGAGTCGTATTAACATTTAATCTCTTGCTGTGAACCCACAACTTGCTGTAAAAGGAGTTCTCAGTTCAAATGAAACAGGTCATCTGTGGTCTGTAAGAACAGAACAACTCTGAAATAAAGTATATTCTCAGTGGCAAAGCCAGCAGTTTGTTAAATTCTTAAGACAAAAGCGTTAGCTGAATAAATTGGCCGCATAAACAGGCTTGGGTGAACAGACAACAGGATGGGAAACGTGAAAAAAAGGTTTGGAATGGCTAATGATCCAAAGCATAAAACAAGCAAAGGATGTGTGATGTTGTTAGCTTCTATATCTTCCAGTGTCACTGGGTCATTAGTGTTTATTGATGATGTGACAGAATGCAGAGGCAGTCATATAAACTCTGAGGTGTACTGCTGTAGGTTCAGCCAAATGTAGCCGAGGTGATGGACGTACAGATGGACAATGATACAAAAACATACTGTGAAAGCATTCCAGATTATTTGAGGGTAGGAAGATGGATATTTACTTTGACTAATTGTGAGGCCTTATCTTACCTCGACCAAGCTGCTCTTCACAAAGCCGTAAACGGGTCTACAAACACAACATCACTAAGTGGCAAGCGTCTTAGCATTATGTCCAGGTGTTAGCATGCTAGCGTTAGTTTTTCAAACTGTATTTGAACACATTAAAAGAGGCTTTTCCATGTTTTAAACATATTTTCCCATCTATCCACATTCCAAATTAGGATGTAAAAGCTCTATTTGAGCTGACTGCACTGTTTATACTATATGAATGCATTTTATGGTGGTTTATCTTGTCATATATTTCAATAAACACAGTTATAACATCTCTGCTCTCAAGCACAGGCTGCATAACTCTAAAATTGGACATAAAGAAGCATAACTTTAAAGAGTTATGAAATCAAATTTAATATTCTTTACTGAATCTGTTGTATTTCTTGCTGGGTTCAGATCTTATATTGAATTGCAGTGGAAGTCACTGAGTTATAGAAAAGATCTTAAAACTGATTTTATGGGGTACTGGCTTCTCTTTCTTGTTTGTAACCACGTTTGATTTAAACAGTCGAAATATATAACAACTATTCATTCTCATACCATGAGAGCTACAGTCTTTGCTGTACAGTATATCCTCTGCAGCCAGTTTACTGTGAATGAAAGTTTGGTTTCTTTTGCTTCTTAATTGGATTTCTCCTTCTCGCTGGTCTGTGATTCAGTAAGTACTCTTTTATTCTGCCCACACACAGGATGATCCCAGCTTCACAGAGGATCTCAAAGTGTTTATCCAAAAAGAAGTAATGAGGATTTTTGAAGGTACAAATTGCTTGACATTTAATTAAGCGGACATGTTTCTGTCCAGCTTTATCCTTTTGCCACCTCCCAGCATTCTCTGTGTGAAATCTTTCTTTTTGGGGTTTCCTGCCTTGTAGAGAAAATATCAAGCGCAGCCACGCTGCAGAAGACACCTGCTGGCATCTTAGCTTCACACGTCCACGGGCCTCCAGGACCCCCTGGCAAGGATGGATTACCAGGCCCACCAGGAGAGCCCGGGCCCCCTGGACCTCAAGGTATGAGATGAGTAAAACATGCAGACCACCTTAAGAAATATAACCACCTCAGTTAAAATAGGACAAATCACACTCACGACATTTGATGGCTTGCTGATGAACATGATTAACCATTTGTTGTCTCATTTAACTGAATGTTTAGTGAGGTTTGTATGTGTATACCACTTTCACAAGTCCAACTAGCCTTCTGTATTGTCAAAGTCACATAGCCTACTAATTTAATAGAGACCAGTTGTATTTCAATGCAGGCTGTAGGATTACAACAATTACCCACTAAAACATGTTTTTTGATTTGAAATACAGCAGACTGGCTGGATTGGGGTTGGGCTGACGCTTATACTTTGTATGGATTCATGGGTATTTCTCTCTTGCATAGACCCATATATCAATGCAGACTGAGGGGCGGGGAGCAGAGGAAAGGCCAGCAGTCTGGTGCACAGCAGCTCTCTGGGAAATATGAAGACAAACGAAGAATTGGCTGTGAATAAGAGAAAATGATATCAGTGTGGACAGGAAAGAGCTCCGGTGTTGATACCTCACTTCTGGAGAGAAAGCTTCTAAAATACAAAAGGAGCCTAGTCAGGAAGGAGGGTGGACATTCTTTATCAAACTAATAAAACTCTCCGACTGCTCACTCAACACTAATGGTTTCCTGGTCAGGATTTGTACCTTAGACTTGCTCAGATTTGTATTGTGTCTGTAGCAGAGCCTACGGTATCTTAACTTTTGAAGAGGAGTGTTTTATGTGTCGGTGCAGATCAAAGCACCACTGCATTGGCCTCTTTCTTTGAGCTTTGTATCTACCTCACATTATTCAAGACCATTTACATTTTAACCCACTGCTATGATTTAAATGCTGCTTTCATTCATGAATAATGTAGTTAAAGTAGGCAACTACTCAACTCTAAATATTTGTGCTGTGTTAATGCTACAGGCATTACACATGTCTTGGATTTTGTTTTTGCTTGTTTTACTTTTTTTATGCTTCAAAGGAGTGTTTTATAGGTGATTTATAATGCAGCTTGGCAATAAATATTTATAGAAAATAAAAAAGAAAAGTTATTTCCCTTGATAAATCAAGAATTCAACAACTTCTTAATTTTTTCTTGTTGACTTGTGCCTCCACTCAGCTGGTGAGAGTTCGGGGTAATATTTCCTCATTATTTCTCGTCATCCTCCACTGGAGACTGTGCTCCTCTGGAATATCCCATTTGACTTCTTCTCCATTGTGCCAAAATGAATTGTTTATGGAGAAAAATAACTCCTCTGTTGAATTCACTGTCTTTTTTTTTTCCAACTTGTGGTTTGATTGCACAGGGGAGGAAGTCTCCAGCTGTTAGAGCAGGCCCACAAGGACTTAAGCTGAAGAGCAGCACTTCTTTTACTTCCTCCCTTGTTGTAATTGAGTGCTCATTTATCACTCTATTCATATTTTGCTTTGAGATCCAAATGAAAAATCTCTCTGATGTTAGTCATTGTGTTTAAGTGCATATTTCATGAATTCTGCATTTTGTTGTTTTTCCATTCTTCTTTACATTTTGTAATTCACTTACTTCTGTATGTGCTTTCATGTTCATTTGTGTGTGTGTGGGAATGTGTGTTTTTTTAAATATGTCTATCAGGCTGTAAATTCTGGTTTCGAGCTGCTCTGCTCGTTCTCCTGTACAACATGGCTGTCTCACTAAATATCTCCCTGTATCTGATGGAGCAGCTGCTCAGAAAAAAACTGTTTTGTTTTTCTTTGTACGGCATGCTTGTACAGTGATGTCGGGGTAATAATGTTTATGACAGTTTGTAGCAGGTGAAGGTCTGCAGTCCTATCACTCAAGCATGACACAGCACTCTTTGGCAATCTAATTTTTTTGTCAAAATATTTTGTCCATTAGTGACCTGAAAACAATTTGTTTTTGACCAAGTGCGCCGTATGGCATTGTCGACTTTATCAGAGTGCACCAACCCAGCGTGCCACCCAAGCTTATTGCTCTGTGTGCTACTCAGTATTTTTTTTTGCTTAAGGTACAGTGCGCTTTTCTCCATGGAACGTCTCCTTCCCGAATGAATGCCCCAGGCTCTGTGAGTGTTGAAAGAAGTCTCATTATTGTGGCAATGTGTGGATAGCCCCTCTCTCTTTGAGATTCAGTTTTGGAGCATTCATAAGCCTTTCTTCTGAGATTTTCTCTGACATGTAAGCGTTGAAGCGTTTCCCCTTTGGGCCAGGCAGTGCAATGCTTGATACTCCTGTCAATGTTTCTGATGCACTCGATGCAACCGCTGGTTGTGAAACTCCATTTCTTTAAGTGCCTCATGGGGAAATATTATTGCAATCCCTCACATTCTTACTGGTATGCTGCTGTTTTGAACTATAAAGACTTAGCGGCTTTGCATGCAGTGGAAAAGCCTTTGAATAATGTTTGTGTGCATATTCCTACAGTATAAACAAAACACTGCCTGTCTGACATGAAGATTAGTGCATATCCTTTTTTTTTCTTACTTATGAGTCCTTTCTTGACAGATTAAGCATGTGCTTGTGATTGTCAGTTGTTTTCTGGCTTAGACGTAATCATGTAGCAACTAGTTGGCACCATAAAAAAGACTGAATGACATCAACATTGGAGTTTAGAATCTATGAATACGCGGCCATCACAGTTTTGTGCGTCTGTTAATTTTCTCCAGAGTCCATTTTTTCACACGTGATCCCTGTGTCTGACCTCTGGTTGGAAAAAGTCCCCTCTCTCTGTTGTTGTGAGCTTGTCCATGACGCTTGCCTTTTTCAAACAAAGGACAGAAACTTGAGATCCAGAGTAGTTTCTTGCAACTCCCTTGAAACCTGCAACCCTCATGGAAAAACATGAAATAACTGCAGACTTGATATCTGACATTACATATTTACATTTAGATTTTAACCATTTGTGGTATTTATACTAATCTTACTAACGGTACTACACACTCCTTATATATGAAAACACAGTTAGACTTCACTTTTTTTCCGTATTTGCTCATTGTCGTGTGTTTGTGTGTTCTCAGGATACAGGGGTCAGAAAGGAGAAAGAGGACAGCTGGGGCTGGGGTTAACAGGAGATCCTGGACCTACGGGGCCACCAGGTATGAAAGCCACTCAATAGGCATCCTAGTTTTGAACTTGTTACTGGATATTCTCAATTGGATGTATGTTTTGATGTTTGTTATCTGTTTTGTTAAATATCATGGTCCATTAAGGGCATACGAAAGAATGAAATGATGATACTTACATCATTTCAAAGGAAACCCCCACCTCATCCATCATGTGGAGACTATGTACTTTATAAAAAGAACGGAGACGATGAAAACCCTTTCCAAGGCTTATAGTCCACTTTTGAACTCTTGCCATGCAATGCAGTGCAACTTCATGTATAAATGCACTTTAAAAACAACGAAGTTAACCAAATTGCCAAACTAAGCTGGGTTAAAGGTCAATAAAATTTAAAGTTTATTCATTTATAAAGTAAATAGCATATAAAAATGAAAATTAAAATACAGTTAATAATATAGGATAAAGATAATGAAAATAAACTAAAGTGTGATGTGCAGCGGCATTTTGTACAAGTTGCAGTGAAATATAGACGACTGACTCACCCCAAAGGGCATTGCAGTAATCCAGCAGGGTGGTTTCAAAGGTATGGATTACTGCTTCAAAATGGTGTTGTGCTGGATTTTGGACAGCTGCCTCAGGTGAAAAACTAGATTTAACTACTGACCGAATCTGGCTTTCAGACTTCAATTATGAAACCATTTTAAAACCCACGTTCACAGTGTCTGGTTGGCAACATCTCAGATGATCCAGAACTACAGCTGGACACTAGGAGGAGCAGATCTGAACATCACTACCTGTTTTGATTTTTTATCCATGATATGCTTACATGTCACACCCTGTCATAGTATTGCTAGTGTTTTTTTGCTTGTTGGTGCACCCCTAAGTCCCAAAAGTTTACTTGAGAAAAATGTCTGACAGTTTGAAATATTGACAGATGTTTGAGTCTAGAAACCTAACATTGTGTAGATGGTGAAACTCTGCAAAGGCAGATTCAATTCTAATCCAACAGAAATCACAATAATATTTCCAGTGTTTTCCCTCTGACTGTGCTCCATGTTTCCCCACCAGGGGAAATCATCGTCATACATTTGGTAGATTTTCCTACTTAAAAGTCAACAGATAAATATGATTGAGGAAAAAATGTTGATATTAGTCAATTATTCTAGCAACAATACAGACTATTGAATCAACCATGAATCCATAGAGATTAAAACTCAGAGAACTGGCAAAAGAATCCCTACCAATGACCAAAAGATTTATCTGACTTTAGGTTTTTTTTCAATTTTAAGATTGATATTCTCTTATCATCTGAGCATCCAAAAAACCCATCAGCCACAGACCATTAAGGCCGAATGGAGTAAACCATTTGTGACTATATATAAGAGCCCTTACTTGAGCTGCCACATTTGTGTCATAGTGACCAGGCACTGCACTGACAGCCATTCCTCCTCCACATACACCATTTCTTATCAGTTTTTCTTACCTGTCCACCGAAAGGAAAGAAGTGTATTAGTCTCTTGTCAAGACTCAAACCCTAAATCCTTTTTTAGCCCTCATTTGTTATCTCAGCTTGTTAGCGATAAACACAGCTCCCAGATTGCATTATGTTTTATAGCCTCAGCTCAGCTTTAACAAAAACGGTGCCTCGGTGGAAGACAAAAATCTCCAGTGGTGAAAAATAAAGTCGGCTCCAAAAACTAAAATCTTATCTTACTATAGAACCAACCCATGATGTCAGCATGTCCCTGGTGCCGGTGAGAAGGGATTACTTCACTGACTTTCAGCCTGTGACAGTGGGAGTTTATCATTTAACCTTAAGTCACTCATATCTGTGAATAATGCATGTGTAGGTGCACAGGAAAGTTAGCTGCAGCTCCTCGGGAGAGGATAAATCACAGCTGTTGAAAGACATCATCTCTAGAGGTGCGCAGTCGTGGGAAGCACCTGCGGCATAACTGGTGGGGGTTAGACTTAAGCTGCAGCCACATCTTGGAAAGAGCCGGAAAGTTCTTAAACAAACTGATATGAATGCAGGTCCACGGATCTGCTGTTCCCCTTGCTCTTAGATTTACAAGTCCCTGTAGCTTACAACAGAAGATTATTTTCAGCAGCCAAAATTTCCTCCACTTGGCCGTCATAATGAAAGATAGCAGCGCCTTGGCATCGACACAGAGCAGGTTCCCCTCAGACTCATGGAGCTTGAAACATAAATATATCTCTGTATGAACAGCACACATGAGATTCATCTTTGTGTTTTCTGTACAAATGTTAAGGAGTTCAAATCCTCGTGATAAACCGCATTGTCAGTGCTGCTCATGAGCATGTCTCAACAAGAGAGAAGAGACCAACTTAGTGGATAGAAACTACTTCATAATTTCAAGTCTTGTGTTACACAGCATCCATCTGTGTTGTTTTCTCTCACCTTACATCTAAGACGCTGCTAACTAACAGGTTTAAATGTTTTCCTGAGAGCAATAATTTCACAAACCGGAAAACAACAACATGTTGGATATTTGTTGCTCTGTGTTAAAAGCTGCTGTGTACAGTGTGCGTGTACTTAAGCTGTAGACGGACATGACAGTGATGGAAAGGAAAACTGTGCTTTCACACTGAGGTAAAGGGTAAGCAGTTCCCTTGGTACAAAGTACGTAGGCCTTTTGTCAAGCTGTCACCAGCCTGACTGATGGAGTGGACGCTCTCGTGGCAGCGCCGCGGTGAAAGTCCTTTGTTGTGTTACTGTATTGTTTCTCTTTTTTTTTTTACTGCTTTATCAATATCATTGTAAACGACGGTGGTATCAGCGGCTGCTTTGCCGACACATGAGCAGCGCGTGTCAGAAGCCACAAAAAACAGTGGACTGCTTTGCCACTTCAACGAGCTGTTGCTAATTAACATGGGACACTATCGTCTCATCTTCCAGGATGACCCCAACATTTTAGAGAATGAAGAAACG
>JBBDHI010000017.1:10160194-10170701 GCA_037177115.1 Craterocephalus stercusmuscarum
GAACGGAGTTAATCAGTACGTTTTCTTACCAAAAGAGGACTGAATATGAATTAAAATCGGTTTGAATCGAAAATCGATTAAGAATCGAATCGTTACCCTAAGAATCTGAATCGAATCGAATCGTGAGTTGCTGCAAGATTCCCACCCCTAATAAATATATACATATAAATCTTGAAATTGACTGTTTTCACTGTTTTTCACAATCCTCAGGTGGAAGAGTCCCTCAATGACATGGATTTTCAGCTCTTACTGGATTTGTATTTCACAGATGGTGATTACACGTAGGTGTTGAAACATCTTAACTGCATTCACGGTTATATAAATTCAGAATGACAAATTACTTAGATCCCCTGTCTTTATGTCCTCAGGCCAGATGATTCAAGCTCTCTACAGAACATCAGTGGCCGCACAGTTCGTCTGCACTTTAGCCTACATCGAGGCATTCACCAACACATCAATGTCATGTTTGACTATTTCCACCTGTCTGTCATCTCTGTAGCTATCCACGCCTCTCTTGTGGCACTACATCAGCCTCTTATCAGGTCAGACAAGCAGCCGTTTTATTTTTGCATTGAATACTGAAGAAAGATTTTCAAATTGAAATGGGGGGAGGGGGTTTGAGGTTTTGTTTTCGGTTAAATGTGGAATCACTTTTTGATCACCTCAATTTTATTTTAATATGTGCTTTCCCAGTTTTCCTCGGCCTGTGAAAAGCACATGGCTGAACCGAAATGCACCAGCACAGAGTAAAGACTCAGTCATCCCACCTCTGGAAAATGTAGTGTTTGGCAGCACTTATGTCAAGCAAGTGTCACCAGATGTAAGTGGACCCCTTTTTACAGAAAACATTTAGAGTATTTTCAAATCCTTGTCCTCAGGCTGTTTAAGAATAAAGTATTAGAGATGCCTTTTCATGTTGTCATTCCCATTAAACTTGCTCTCATATATTAATGACTATCATTGATAACAAAATATTTACTGAAAATCTGGTTATTTTACACATGAGGGTCAAATAAGCTTCAAGAAAAGAAGAAACATGGACCTGAGATTTTACCAGTTCTCTCACACCACGTTTCATTTGAAGCATGCAGGAGACATGTCAAGACTGTCAGATTCACACGTCGGGCTGTAGAAGAGTAAACTTATCAGACCACAGCCATGTTTGGTCATGAGTAAATTGACACAGAAAGGCAGACATTGAGTGCTTCCTTTTGAGATGTAGTAGCATAATTTTGCCAGAGTCATTTGGGCAGGAAAGAAATGTCCATTTCTTGATGTATCACTAATACATAGGTTGAAGATTACGTTTGGTCACCTTTTAGTTGAGTGTAGAGGTTGCAACAAAAGCTGTAAATGAAATGTGTCTGCAAGATGGTTAAGCTGATTGAGAGCTGCAGTGCCTCCACCTGATGTTAAATTAATCACTTATGGCAAAATCAAGAAAGAGGTTTTACATTTGAAGGAGGTAATAAAATGATGTAAAAAAAATCTGTAAATCAAGCACATTTTATTTAGACATTTTCCTTCTTTATGCTATAATTCTGTGGGTAAGTTGCTGGGTTGATTTCAACAAAGAGATTGTTTCAACATCCCCTATCAATTTCAAGTCAGAATGCTATCATTCTCTTTTATTTTATGGCTACTGCCTGCAGCATCAGTCTGGTCCACACTATTTAAGTCAATTCAACTTAAAATTGGCATAAACCTAAAAAAGACATGCTTCTGTGTTTGAAAGCTGCCTTTTCTTGTGGTAAACTAAGGCCAACAACAACTGTACTGATCAACTATATTATTTATGACTTTTCTTGCATTTTTGATAAAATCAAAACATGTCTGCTAGCATGTTAGTATTGATGGATAAGCTTGGAAGTCCTTATGGTAGAGGATGCTCAGCTCAGAAGTAATTACGTTTTAATGTATATTTGGGTCCATATATGTTTTTCTTTTTTATTTACATTTGGTGAAGGTGAACATTCATGGACTCCTTGTTTATCTATAATCACTGTCTTTTGTGGCCCATTAGGGGAGGACCTTCCTGGTGTCTGACCACTGTCTGCAGCATGCCATCAATCTGCACCATAACCTTTGCTCCAATCTGCTATTAGCCTACAAGGGTCTGTTTGATTACTTCACCTCTATTACTAAGGACCTGCCCTCCTCCCAGCGAATGGAACTAGGTACAGTATGCTGCAGTATGGCTTTCAATCAGCTTGTCTAGCATAAAATAACGGCATATAAACACCTGGTTTGTTGCTTTTTATTTTTAGCCTGTTAACACAACAAAGAGAGTTATCTCCTTTAACAGTACCAGCTGTTTATCTTTCTTATTTCAGTGGATTGTTTTTGAGATTTGTGTTTTTGAAAATAATGTGATCTCATGTCATCTCATTTTATCCCTTAACATCACCATAATGTACCCTTCAAACAGCCAACACCACACACTTTAGGAAACTTAACTGAACTAATCTCAGTTCATTATACTTACAAAGTGGTAGCTACTATCAGTAGAGAAGTCTTCTGTGCAGTAGACTAAAACCAAATTGCCAAGCTGAACTATTTCCAAAGCTAATACATACTAGTGGGCAGGTACTAACCCAACATGCAAGACCAAATAATTAAAAGAAAAGGTTAAATATGCCTATATGTGCAATTTTACTAGCCAAGCCCAGCATGCAAGTCCTATATGAGAGAGTTCTCAGAAGACCCTATCCCCGAGGTCAAAGGCACGTCTACATAGGTATGTCCCAACCCTTACAGTACCACAGATCAACTTTCTCTCCCTTTTCTTATTCACTTCAGTTTCCTTCATGAAGAAAACACCACGCCCTCTTTGACCCACTTTCCAAAGACGACATGTTTAAACTGCTGTCATCTTATCTTTCACTGCTGCATATACAGTATACTCCTCATCTTTTCTTTCCATCTTTATAACAAGGCCTTGGGATCACTCACTGAATTTCCCATCACTCTGGTGCATAAACTTTGTTTGCTTTCTCTGGTCATGTAGAAATACTGTAGATGCTGACACCTGTGCTGTCTAACTCAACTTTCTGACGCAGAGTACCTCACAGATTCTTTGAAATGTTTCTGCATATTTACATGACAGCTCACAATAACTCTGCCTTCCCAGAACAACTTGACCTGGAGGCCCGTTTAACAGAGCTGTGTGAACAAGTTAAGGTAAGACCTGTTGAGTGCTTTTGATAATTGTTCCTTTGTGGCCAATGATGGAAAACACTTTCTAGAAATGTCAAGATCAGCACATGAGCGGCTGTACTTCAGGAGGAAGAGCAATCGTCAACGAAATGGCAAACTGTGGATTATGCCCATAACTCCATCATGAAGTGTCCTTGTGGAAGACACTGAACCCCACATTGCCTACTATGTGTCAGTCAGGGTATGATTGTGATGGGTCGAACGCACTTAGTATAACAAACAATAGAAGTGCTGTTTGAATGCGTTATGTGTTGTACAAAAGCACTTTGAGTGGTATAAATACTTGAAAAGCACTCTATAAGTACAGTCCTTTTATCGCATTATTTCCACATAATATGTATTCAGCTGTGTTGGTTTGTCCATTTACAAGGACTTGACAGAGGTCTATGCTCTCTGATGGCTTCTTGTTGATGATAAAAGTAGCTGTAAGAGGGTATACTGTGTATGTGCATGGATAATGTTCATTTTTGCCTTTCAAAACTAAAATGTATCTGTACTTTTAAGACATACTTTTATTATTATTATTAAATGAAATATTAAGAAATGGGAAGACAGAGCTAGGTTGGCTCTGTCAGCATTATTGCATGTTGAGGCTGTAAGAAAGAGGTTTTAGTAATGATTAGCTGTAGATTTTCCATAAAAGCGGTTTGTAGAACATTTTCAAAAATGCTGAGATTGTAATGGTTTAACATAATCGACTCAGAGTTTGTGAACATTATATGATAAAGAGCTGCAAATGAATGCTGCCAGCAAATAAGTCAGCAGCTTGGCAGGTATTTAGATGTTACTTCAGAGGTAGTAGAACAACACTTATAACTTAGCAATGCATTTCAGAACTACAAAGATGAGTTAATTAGTCTTTGAGTTCAACAAGTCCAGGTGGCTAGAAAACTGTCTGCAACCAATTATTAAATTAACAATTGAGGAAAGATAAAATCTGTTCTTTCTGTAATTATTAATAATATTATATTATCCATCATATTCGGGAGATATGCTCATTGAGTTGTGTCCTTTTCCGTTCAGCAAAAAGCCGAGTCACCTGATGAGCTGGCAGAACTAGTAAATATGAACCTGGCTCAACTCTGCTCTCTGCTCATGGCACTCTGGGGACAGTTTCTAGAAGTTGTATCCTTGCAGGAGCATGTTGCTGCCCTTCTAGCCATGGAGCACCATACACTAAGAGTGAGTGAAACTTCTTAAATCGTACCGTATATAAACCTCAGATATGTTTTTTTATTGTTAAATTATGTTGAAAATGTAATATTGCTTTTTCAGAACGCCTGATTGGAAGCACAGAGATGTTTACAGAGAAGCATATATATGTTGTTGTAAAATTAAGAAGAGCCCTTCTATATTAGTAAATGGGATATTTGGTGTACAAGTATAGGTTTAAGTAAAATGTAAAAAGAAATACAGGTTTCATTAGATAATACAGCCCACAACAGAAAAATGTTAAATCATGAATTAAGTAGTTCATGTTCTCTTACAGGTTAGACGATTTGCTGAAGCTTTCTTTTGTCTCGAACATCCAAGACAATCTGCGCTGGCTTATCAGGAGCTTCAGTAAGTTGTACTGACACGCTTATTTTCATGGTTAAATAAAACACTGATGCTATCTGTCAGGCCTGGGGAGATGTGTGTTTTGGTTTGAAGTAGCACAGCTATTTATTTTCTCCGCCTAAGTCGCTGTCTCCTTTCCTTTTTCGATCCTTCCATCAGCGCTCACAGTCATCAGCAGATGACTAATGCAATCAAAAGCTCCAGCTACTTCTTGTCTTTGCCTCCACTTCCAGTGGAATGTGCAGAACTTGATGGTGATGTTAGTTCCCTGCCAATCATCTTCGAAGATAGGTACCTGGATTCTATCACTGAAGGTCAGTAACAATATATTACAATTGTTGCTCTGTGTGTACATCCTCACTTTTGCATTATTTAACACACAAATTGAGCTTTCTTTGTTGTTTTTTTTGTTTTTGTTTTTTTCTCAATGTTTCACATTGAAGACCGTGATGGACCTTGGCTTGGCATTCACAATGTCAGGACTGGCTCTGTTTCCAGTAAAACAGAAAAGCTCAACACAAAAGACCATGGCGCAGGAGCAAGTCCTAATCCTGACTCACGTTGTGCCCCTGTGGATAACACCTGGCCAGATAGCTATGATCCACCACCGAAGTCCAAAGGCAAATCAGTAAAGCTGAAGAAAAATTCAAAGACTGAGAATTCCAAGAAACTGATCAGACAGGGTTCGAAGGACTCTGTGGTTTTAGTGGGCTACAAGAACCTCAAAGCGTCCTATGGCGACAGTAGCACAAAGTACAAAGAAGGAGAAGCTAACCAAGATGAGGAACGAGATACCATCCAAGGGGATTCGAATAGTTATTTACGGACTAATGCTAGTTTTGTTTTCGATTCTGGTGCCACATCAGCGCATTCTGGAAACTTTGCCGATGATGCTGTTGCAGATCATGATATCACTACAGCTGCTTGTCATGAAGCTCTTTTAAAAAGTCTTTCTACTCTGAACACAAACAGTTGTCCTCAGGCAGGTACTGGGGCTACTGCTGCAAGCCAACAAACTCATAAAGGTGAGCAAGCTGACCTTTGTAGCCAGAAGTTGCCACAGCGGCCTGCTGGGCCGAAGCAAAGTGAGACGAAACCAAGTAACAGAGACCCATTCCAAGCTGATAAAGTAACGGTTTCTTTCCCACACCAGACTGATGGGATTCTCGGCAGTAAAACTCCTCAAATCAGCCAAACGGACTTTGAGGACTCTCATCGGTCCATGACAGAATCTGTCTTTGAAAGGCCGAGTAAGGAAGCGGCACAGCGAGGCCGATCCTGTGTGGTCTCAGTTCAAGTGAAAGGCGATTGTATCAGGATGCCGGATGGTGGAGCCCCCAGTGCCTCATCCCGCCTCTCAGACTCGGGCATCGAGAGTGAGCCCAGCTCCTTTGCCACTCAACTTGGACTAGGGCCACATACCTGTGCGGGGCCAGGTCCCACTGAACTTTGCATCACTGCTCCACAGCCTGAGAGGACCCTTCAGAGTGCTGCTCCCCGGCCTGCTCAACAAAGCCCAGTACCAAAGCCGAGCGGCACAGGAGAAGCTCTGTGCCCAGAAAGTACCAGTGCTGTCAGTGGAGTCCAGTCCTCGCTCACTTCCATCAACTCCCTGCCCTCTGATGATGAGGGTGAAGGCTCCTCAAAGAGCGCCAGTGGAGCCGATGCCCGTGCTGGCAGGAAGTCTAGTGTTTTGGTACAAGAGCAGAGTGTCGTCTTTTCTGCCGATGCAACTAAAAGCCCCGACGTTGCCGGCAACCCTGACACCGAGTCAGCTGATCACCAACTTAGAAAACCGGCATCAGACATGGAAACGGACTTAACGGGCAGTTCTGAATTTGGAGTAGAGGAACCTGGTGGCCATGGGAACCTGAAAGAATCCCGTAGTGACCCCCATACCGCCTGCCCCTCCAGCAACTCTGCCACTAGTAGCACTGACTTGGTAAAACGCGGGATGGTGGAGAACTACTTTGGCTCGTGCTCCAGCACAGATGTGTCAGAGATCAGCCCTGTGGAAACATCTGCTATCACCTTAGGAATCCAAACAGGAGCCCAACTTGAGGAGGATGAGGATGAGACGGAACATGAGATGATTGAGAATGGATACTATGAAGAGGGTGATGGTTACGCTTTTGTAAATGGTGTCACCGATGATGAGCCAGCTGTGGCAGTGGATGCAGCTGCTCAAGAGCCAAGTCACCTGTTTGAACAGCTTGGCATAGGAAACGTCCACGTAACAAACGATTTATCTAAAGCTCCTATGCGCCCCAGCCTAGCCTCCGGCAGTGTTGGATATAGTTTGGGTAGACCTTTCTATTCCTCCACCTCCTTTTCTTCCAGCCTGCATTGGTATGAATGTGCACCCACGCCACAGATGAAAGCGTGAGTCATCATCCAAGTTCTTTTTTTTTTTTTTTTTTTTCTAAAATCCCGTACAAAATCAGTGCATGCATTTCTGATGTTTTATACATGACAAATTAATATTCCATCAACCAATTTCTTAATAAATTTGCAGATTTATCAAGGCCAAGGAAGAAATGAAGCAGCTAAAGCTCCCTGGTTCCTTGTACAGCGAAGTCCCGGAGCTTGCATCAACTGTGCCCTATTTCAGCTTAGAGGAAGATGAGTGCTGTGAAGAGGGCATCCATCTCATCGTTTGTGTCCATGGCCTGGATGGTAGGAGACCTTCCATCAGAGTCTTTAACAATGAAGCTGTCACTTTATAGTTTTTAGCTTTGTATCCAAAAACACATTATTGCTTTTTGTTCCCTGTATTGCTGAAGGAAACAGTGCAGACCTGAGACTGGTGAAGACTTATCTTGAGCTTGGTTTGCCTGGTGCTCGTATCGACTTCTTAATGTCTGAAAGGAATCAGGTTAAATTCAGAGCCTTTTACTCACAAGTTCATGCAACTCAATCAAATGCACATTAAACACAATCTCTTCTCTGTTGGTTTTATCTTCTTTTCATCTGCAGAACGACACCTTTGCAGACTTTGAGTCAATGACAGACCGACTGCTGGATGAAATAGTCCAGTACATTCAAATATACAATCTTACTGTGTCAAAGATAAGGTAAAGTGCCTCGAATATCATTGTGGATTATTGGGAAAAAGCTTGTTATGTTTTACTCCCCTCAAGAAATACCCTGGTGATTAATGGAATAGCAGCATGATGCAACAAAGCATTTATAAACTGGGTCATATCATGAAGTTGTGGAAAAACTGCAGCTTTTAGCAATGTCTTATTTTTATATGTACAGCAAACTAATTAAACTCAAGCAAATGTTGTCAGACTACTGAAGCGAATGCTAAATCTTGTTTGTTAATTCATGACGTGCCAAATCATCATTTATTCACAGCTTTGTGGGTCATTCCTTGGGGAACCTCATAGTTCGCTCAGTGCTGACCAGGCCCAGGTTTAAATGCTACCTGAGCAAGCTGCACACCTTCCTTTCCCTATCTGGACCTCACCTGGGGACACTGTACAACAGCTCGGCTCTGGTCAACACAGGTGAACATCAGAATCCACCTGATTGTACTCACAAAGACGAGCATTGCTGTATCATTTGAATGCTTTGGAACTTTGCTTCCAGGCCTGTGGTTCATGCAGAAGTGGAAAAAGTCTGGATCACTGCTGCAGCTGACATGCAGGGATCACTCTGACCCTCGCCAAACTTTCCTTTACAAACTCAGCAAAAAATCCGGTTAGCCATGCTCTTTTAAACACATTTTTGGCTTCTATATTTGGAATACAGTATAAGAAGCATAACTTTGCAAATTATCTGCCTTTCAAGGTTTGCAGTATTTCAAGAATGTGGTGCTGGTGGGTTCACTGCAGGATCGCTATGTTCCCTATCATTCTGCTCGAATCGAGATGTGCAAAACTGCATTAAAGGACAAACAAACAGGTGGGTGGAAGTAAGATCCATAATAAGCACATTGACAGGATAACTGCTTGAAACAGGGTTTCTTCTGTTGTTAAATTCTGCACTGCAGAGTAGTGAGAAAGTAGAAGACTGTCCAGAGAGCACGTACACACAAAGTCAAGTCTGTTTCCCCTCACTAACAACATTTTAGTTAAACTTGTTTTTTTTTTCTTTGTACCAGGGCCTGTGTATGCTGAGATGATTGAGAACCTGCTGCTGCCAGTACTTCAGAACAAAGACTGCAATCTTGTACGATATGATGTCATTCATGCTCTACCCAACACAGCCAACTCCCTTATCGGCCGGGCGGCCCACATTGCCGTCCTCGATTCAGAGATCTTCCTGGAGAAGTTCTTCCTCGTCGCAGGTCTAAAGTTCTTTCAGTAGGGCCGAATCGAGTCACAACACTTGACTGGGACAATAGGAACGTGACTCTGATACCTCACAGCAACTAAAATGTTCTTCTGATGGTGGATCCGCATTATCTTTTCTTATATGAAAACACTTTTAAACTACATTTGAACAAAATCTGTTACTTTTTGTGTTATATTGGAATCATGGTGGACTTGGAGTTTGCCTTTTTTATTTTTCTACTGCCTTTTTTTTCAACATTGTTTTTTGTGTTTGGGAAATTCTTTTCCCCATTATGTGCTATATTTTTAGTGTTATTTATGTTATTTTTTCACTTTAAACTGTTTTAACCAGGTTGGTTCAAGGAATTTTAGATGCTGAACTGGAAATGTAGCTGCTACGGATAGGAAATTTCTGGTGAACTGGCCCAAGTCATCTGCACATACTGTCTTCAACATTGCAAATGTTTTTCCACAAACTTTAAGAGACACTGCATTGATTTGCACCACAACTGCATTTTACTAGCTTTTGTACTGAAAATCGTCATTTGTACAAGTTACTTTTTTAATCAACAATTTTCCATAATTTTTAAGGGCAAGGATTGCATTTGAAATAGGATTGTTGGTCAGATTTTGCAGCTTTGGTTATGGTCTTAAAACTTGATGCTGTTCCTTGCCATTGCAGCAGACTGCACATTTACCCAGCCTGGTGTTGGGAGAGTAAAGCTTTGCCTATGACAAGGACATTTTATTACAGGGGTTTTAAGCAATGGTTGTTATTCATCAAAAGCACATGATGTATGAACTTGTATTGAAAGTATTTGCTTGATCAATTGGTGATTATTTATGTTTTAAACTGGAAAGTATTGGTTGGAATTAAGAAATATTTCCTCAATGGCTGTTTATATATATATATCATTATTCTTTGCCATTAAATATCATATTATAAAGGTTAGAAGACTTTCTTTCTTTTCTTGTGTTCATTGCAGGATTTGGAGATTTTTACTTTGCTCTGTTAACTGGGGTAAAAAAGTTATCTCAATTCATGCCATGTTGCCTGTGAATACAAATCTAAAAAGGGGTACCTTCCTTGTTCCTTGCATACTGCAAATACAGCTTTAGCTGCTGTTATTTCATATTTAAATGAAGTCTAGTTTTAATCTGATTTTTTTTTATTACATCAACATCAGTGTAAATTCTGTTTATTGGTTTTTTATTTAAAATTGCAACTTTAAAGTTTGTATTTTCTTATTATTCTGGTCAAATTTGTTTTGTAGTTTTGTTACTGCAATTAATCAAATAACCCTGCAGGGGGCATTATAAACACAGACCAGATCCTTCAAAGTCCTGCAACAGATGTTTGAGGTTCAGTCGTTCTTAACAAATGACGTTCAAATATATTCATTACACATATATTCATTACACAGACCTGCACATGGTGTATAAAGTGTTTT
>JBBDHI010000017.1:10213562-10224000 GCA_037177115.1 Craterocephalus stercusmuscarum
TGATTAAACTCATACATTAGCATATGCTCATTTGTTGCGACTAAAGCAGAGAGTGATGATTTTCAGGTAATACACTTGTTTTAATGTGACTAATAGTACTGTATCAACTCTGGGCGCTGCTGAGTAATGCAGCAGGGCTGAGCTCATCGGGGTGAGGGTGCTGGGTCAGTGCTGTTAACATCGATTTCAGCTATTATTACTTTAGATCAAACACCTAGAAAGACCCCTGTGTACATGCTATTGGTTAACTGAGAGCTCTGAACCTCATCATTTCATAATCAAATATATACGTCAAGGTTGGCAGCAGGACACATACTGTACGGCGCAGGGAAAAGCCTGCGTTGCCTCATGAATAATGTATAACATATTTAGATTCATTTTATTCCTGCATGAAAATATCTTTTTTTATCCTACCCATTATATATCGAAATGCATTTAGGTGAATCCTGAGGTGAATCACAGAGACGGGGAGTGTCGGACCAACACTGATGGGATCTGGCAGCTGTGTATGTCTTCTTGTTCTCTCCTAAAATTATAATTTCCCAGCCACAAAGTGAATCAAAGCATCCAAACACCACTGGATTTTCTATGCAGAGGTCAGGGAACTCTCAGGAGGAGAGCATTTTAATGGAAAACTTTGCTGTGGCACTGGAGGGACTCACTGGACTCGAGTGGATCACATTTTTTCACAAGGTTCTTTTAATCTTTTATTAAATGAGCGAAAATGGTTCCATCGCCTTAAACAAGGGAACATTCCACTTGTTTATGGCGATGTGTAGAGGAAATATCAGCCTTCCTCAAACTAAAGGTGCAGTATATCGATCTTTATCATATCTGCTCACTTGTCTGCCTTTAGCATTCTAACTCATAGAACACCTCATAAGCTGTTCATTGAATGCGTGCCGTCCTCCCAGTGGAGCGCTTTAAATGATGAGCAGATTCATCTTGGCCATTAGCTGGACAGTTTTCCAGCTTTTTCTTCCTCCTGAGTCCACGCTTCCCTGATTCCCGATAAGCCTCGCTCCTGCTTCTGCTCTCCTCCCTCCCCCTGCAGTCTCTGCAGTGCAGATCTTGCCTGCTGATAGCTGCAAATCCCAAATGTGCCAGCCAGTCCTGCTCTCTCACGTCACACAACCTGGCAGGGACAGGCCCAGAGCGTCCCTCTGTCGCACCCCCGGGCAGGCCTCCGCCCACACCATCCACCCGCCTTTCTGTTGCCCCCCCCCCACTTCCCCCAGAGCACGAATGAGAATCCTTGCCGGTAGCTTTTAAGGTAGTTGTGCGGGTTTTCAGCGCAACACAATGAAGAGCTTGATTAGGAGCTCAGCTAAGAGACACAGAGTTACAGAGTTTTGTCTGCTTCACTTATCTAAACAAATCAATCACACACACATTTCAGAGGACCTCGTCTCACTGCTGGCTTGGCTTGATGATGAACATGAATTGACTTGTACAACTAACTGTCATGCTAACAATCAAACACAGTGTGAAGTTTCTGTGTGGCTGCGAGGACATTTTTACATCGATTAAATCTTTACCGTCAAAGGTCTCATTGTGCACCGTTTTCCCTGGGCATCAAGCTGAGATGAGACATATGGAAGAACACTAAAAGTAATTTTTGTTTATTGAAGTCATTGAGGTGAACTTAACCTTTAACTGAAGCTCTTGGGTGAAAATTTAAAGATGGCAAAACAGGCAGACAAATGGAAAAATCATCAAACTTGTCACACCGCATCAATCAATGAACTGATAACATAAATAAACCCTTCAGTTCCCGGTTGGCTTATCAGCTTTGACATCTCTTGACGTGTAAATCAGAGGCTGCCTTTAAAGACGGCGATCCATGTTGGAAAAGGGAGACACACTTTACAAATCATGAATAAAATACATCTTTCATTAAAGAAGAGCAGGAGTTCCTCCATGCCAGAGATCATTAGGCGGACAGCACACAGACAGACAGCAGTCGCCGTCTTTGTAATCTCAGCCTCTGACAGACAGTGGGAGTTTGTGATACTTGGCCGTGACAGCTTGGTCGGGCCGACCTGTCAGTAAGAGGCCGTTCAACACACCAGAGCAGAGTCCTCTGTCAAGCCTGTCTGACTCAATAACGCCAGAGAGGAAACACACCCTGCTGTGTCATCCCCCTGATAGGCTGGACCACATGGGCTGTGGGGACAAAGGCCCCAGAGGGCAGACAAGGGTGGGACAAATGTTACTGATCCCACTCTCCTTCAGACTGGATCGCTTCCTACTTCAAACTCACAAGGACGACAAAAGAACTTCCTCGCAGAGCAACAAACTTTATATGTCTCTGCCTTGACCTGCAAGGCCACCGCAACAGATGCTCAGGGTACAGGTTGATGCCGCGACGGAGCGGGTCTGCACCCACACCTGTGTGTTACTGCAGAATAACAACATCAGAGTGATATCATATTTGGCATCAGGTGTTTGAAGCATCCCTCCCTCTTTCTTGCAGTCCTTTAAAAGAGTGAATATAGTGTGATTGACCTGCACTTTAACAGACTGGCATGAGTCCCAGCGCTTTCTGCTACAAATCAATATTTAACAGATTGGCCACAGGATAGACAACCACCGCAGGTGTACACTGAGTGGTGGCCCAAACAATAGTTTTACTTCCTCTCTGTTCCCCAAGAGCCACTGATAACACAGGCCCTCTTTTAAACTAACATTAACCTGAGCTAGCACTTCACAAACCAATCAGATGTGTCATTGATCAGAAATTAACCCGCCCCCCCCGCCACAGTTTGATGTACGTGGTTTTTTAGTGGTATCTAAGGAAAAAAGTAATTTTTACCAAACAGATGCCAACTCAGACATATTTGCGGATTAAATTGCAGCAAATATTTTACACCCACATTTTTGCTAACACATTTCGGTACATTTAGAGGAGACGTGTAGTCGTCTTGCAGCCTGAGTGAAACGTTAAATCAACTTCAGTCAGTTTATGATCACAGCTTAGAGATTCCTCTTTCTCCTTTGCTTTTTTGCTTTGATGGAGCACCATGATACTGTCACATAATCAAATTAAAATAAAGCAAAAATAAAATAAAAATAAAATTAATTAAAACTAGTCTTTAAATTCATTTGCACACACACTCACTGTATCTGATTAACCTAAGCAAAGAAAACAGCCGCATCATTGTGTATTATCAATTTATAAAAAGGGTTTTTAACTGAATTTGCAGGAGATTTAACCTCTATTCATCTGACAAGCATCAAAGCCAACTCCAGTCACACTGCGCGGTTGAAAGCAGCATTTGGATGGAGTTTCAATAACATGAAAGTCCGCCTGATCTACTTTATGCTGTCACATGTGTACATGCAAGGTTTGATCTGTTTTAACTGATGGAGCTTTGTTTCCATACTGAGGCTGCTTGTGGTCAAGCTTAACCCGAGTGAATACTGACCAAAAAAAAACAACAACATGCAAACAAATGTTGGTGTTCTTCACTTTACAAGACAAATGTTTTATTGGTCAAAGAGATTCATGCTATAGGTCTGTTTTTGTAGAGTGCATCTTAAAGGCTGCTTCTGTTCACTAAATACACATATTTTAGTGCATAAAAAACCAGGATCAAGTTCATAAACTGATGATAAACAGACGCTTGGGTCTATTTCTTTCAAGGTTTGCTCAAAGCATCTTTAAAGTCTGGCAACAAACATGTAGCAAACTACAAGGACATTCCCATTAAAAGGAATCAGGCTAATTTCAGAAAACAAACAGATTTCTCATCCCGCCTGGAAACAGGTCCAAGACTACTTGTGATGATTTCATTATCTGTGTGTGAAGGGGTTATAATTTGCTATCATCCGCATGATACTGTGTAACTCAAGGTGCATAAGGCCCTTGGGGGGGAAAGGTTCAGTCGTGATGAGTCCCCGCTTCCTCTGGGGTTTATGAACGCTGAATCACCTTTAAAAGAAGCCTGTTCTGTTTAACAGCATCTATAATTAAGTTAAACTAATTAATGTCTATGAACTTCTTACCCCTGCTTTTTGCTACACAGAAATAACACATTTGCTCTCCAGGGACACAGATTCATTTAAAGAAAAATCAATAATTATTGTCCACGGGCTGTTGCTTGGCACATTTACCACAACCACACACAAAAGAAGCAGCGATTATTTCAAAATGATGACATGTAATCAAACTCCAGGCTCCAGGAAACAACAGCGTATATCCAGGATGCATCTCGGTAGATCTGTCAAAGATGACAGTTTCTGCTGTGGCTGATTGGGGACTTTTCCACCTTCTACTCCAACGAAGGTGCAACTGCTTCCAAAGAATTGCTGCATTCAGACTCTCAGCTTGCCTTTAGTTTTAACATTGAGCACTGAGCCTCCCCTCCACCCCCTCCTCCCCTGCTTTTCATCACTAATCTTTTCTATAAAACTGTGCATGCTAACTGGGCAACATACAGTAAATCAAGCATGAAGAACAAGTCAGAAAGAGGATCCAAAACGGCCAAAAAAATGCTTCTCAGTCAGCTGGGTGCAGGTTGTTAGTGAGGAGAACACAGGATTTTTTGGCGCTGCTGTTACATAAGCAGCAGAGACTTGGAGAAGATCGGCTGTGGCCCCCCTGCGATTCTCCCCTCCCTTTCAAAGCAGCCGCTGAGACAACGAGCTGAGGGCTCACATCATAAAACTTTACAGCTTTGAGTCATCGCACCAGTTTACAATAGTTATAATCCCCAGACACATTTCTAATCTTTTCTTCATCCACCACCTTGTGTCACAACACAGCCTTGGTAACTTCTGCACACAGAAGCTTATTAAATAACCCTCCACATCAGCTGTTCTGAAAATAACATGTTTCTGATCTGACGTTTACACTAATAAGCTTCAATCTCTGGCAATCCAGCAGCGACAACAACTCTGAGGTGATTGAAGAATATACATAGTGTAAGCAGCCATGGTGTACCTTAATATGTCTTTGATCAGTTTCTGCAGTGTCCGTATACATCTGCAAGAAAACTCATTTATATTCTAACAGCTGGAATAGTCATACATTATGGATCAAGTTGTTGAGATATACTCACATTAATAGCTGATATTGTTTTGAGCGTCCAAACAAAAGGAGCACCGAGTTGAGGACTGACAAGTCTTAGTCAGCAAACAGGCTAAAATGACTGCGTAACAGTGCTGTAAACAGCTTTATGAGGATTCACTGACTTTAGAAGTAGGTCAAACATTCATTTAAAAAAGCTTTTGTTGAAGCAACATTGATATTTTGGCAAATAACTGTACAATGGGTAGATGATCTTTTACCATAAGGGTTTATTTAATCCTCCTTGCGCCGCCCAGAGTACACAAAAGCTGATCAAACGGGGATTTCGAGGATATTTTTATCATGTAAAAATAACAGAATAATTTACCGCTTTAAATGGCACCAATGTTCTGTTTAGGAGTGCCGTGAAATCAGCAGCCAGTCTCTGCTCAGGCTTAACACTGAAATTTTCCTCAGTGCTGAGGGGTAGATTAAAAAATGCATTACATTGCTTCCTTGCACAAGCTTGAGGCAGGGGACAACATCAGACACTGTAAAAGGGAGGCACGCCACTCCGCTTGTCCAAGACATGAGGACGGGGGTGCTGGGGATGCAGCAGCAGTAAACACTGCACATCAGTAGCTCCAACATATGCTCACAAGAAGCCAAAGAAGTGTCCTCCCTTTGTAATGTTATCAGGAGATGCCCGTTTTTTGCTGTGGTCCTGCAGAGCAGAAAGATGACCCCTTTAGAGGCTGATTGGAGGACTGAGTCACAGAGCATGTCCAGGCAGCATTAACACGTCTAATGCTGGCTTTATATTTCACTGGAAATGCTTTGGTATTTTTTGTGACTTGCAGCCGGTGATGGGCGGATGAAGGGGAGCGCAAGGGGAATCCCTGCTGCAAAAACAACTTAAAACAGACACTCCCTGAGGACCTGCGAAGATTTAGCACATCAGGCCACCACCAGTAGCGCTTTTTTACCCCTTTCAGTGCCTCTGTGAAATAAATGATTGGATCTATTTGAAATGCTGTTTTTATTGGGCTTATCAGCGGGACATGGTAAAAGTCCAACTAATAGTTAATATGATATGTATTCAGGAAATGACTCAGAATGCTGGCCGATAAAAAAAGACTCAAATGCATTAAATTTCAAGTTGCGCGCTTGGTTTTATTCCCTTGCCGTCTCATCTTATTGGCACTTTATTTTTTTTATTATTATTTCAAGTTGATCCCTCTTGACTGATATCCTAGACGGGATCATCATTTAGGAATCTCCGGTTAAATTTCTGCCTATTAGAAGCTGTTCTGTCACGAAAAGATGCGCATCAGAGGCAGCCTGATCGGACACGAACTCTGCCTACCTTCCACTTTGGTGAGGGTGAGCACCGGACTGTTGCAGGCGGACAGCGGGGCGACCCTTGCGGAGTGCTTCTTCATGATGAGCTCGGATGGGCTGAGCTCCAAACCGGTTCGGCTACATCCCTGAAGCTGATTTGGTGCAGACACCAGACCTCTCGATGGGACCTTTACAGCCGGTCTACCGCTCTCTGTCCCCTCTCATCCATCCGACTCCCTGTTGATAATTTCTCTTTTCTTTTCTTTTTTTTTCCTCTCCTGATTCTGCCGTATCCCCCCACCCCCTTCCTCCACGCGCCTTTCCCGCCCCAAATCTGCTGTATCCACTGCGTCCCGGCTGCTCTCTCCTTCACGTACAGTTTGGCATTTGCTGCAATTCACCGACGTCACGCACAACGAGTCTCACACCCACGTCCCGCCACGCAACAGCCTCTTTCCCCCTCGGCGCCCCCAGGGAGAAAGGAAAACTCTGCATGGAAGTAAGAAACTGAGCAGCTGACCCAGAGGAGAGCAGGCAAAGTGTCAGACTATAAATGGACTGTGTATGACAGAAATGGGACTACAGCGGAGGTGGGAGGGTGATGCGAGGTGTTTCCCCCATAAACACCATAAATGGGGCGGGTTATGATGAATAAAATTATAATTAGCTTACACAACATAATCCTGTCTGTCAAATCTCCATAAATGCTGTTGGAGCTCTTTTTTAACGGTTTTAATTAAAGTTTAAGTCATACACAAACAGAGTGGAGATTTGTCTATTCTCCCGTTTAATAAAAATAGATAATAAAATAATGTGACTTTTGAAAGTCCAGGATGATGATGCTCTGCCCCACAGAGCCAGGGTCATGACACAGGACCTCCACCCAACGGAGAAGCTTCCTTGTGCTTTGCAGGAACCAACACAACCACATTGGTTAACTTTCAACAAGTCCAGGTAGAGGATGGGGAAGTCATCCCATAGCTAAATGTGAAAAGGCCGGTTGCTTATTACTGCAATTCCTGGAACTTCCGCATAGGCTTCATAATCCTCCACCTGAGATTGGCACTTGCTAAAGACAAATTGCTGAGATGCAGCCTGCAATATGAAATCATGAACCTCTTTGCCTGACTGAACACTCCATGTACTATTGGATGAAATTTGTCGGTAGTGTTGAGTCTTTTTGACACACAGCAGCTACCATACATAAATCATTGCATTTCTTCATTTATTAGGGGATATATAATATAAAATAATTGATTTCTCTTTAGATATAACAACTTATTTAGCCACTATCACTTTTAGCTATTTTTTAAGTAAGCAAAGAAAAATTAAAATTACTAGTTGCCAGCTAATTTTTTTTACACACAGAGGAATTTGACCTCTGAGTTTAACCCACATGATGCAAGCACATTACAAGCACTGAGCAATTTAAACACACTCTAGTGAACACACACTAGCCAGCAACAACACCTAGTGAGCAATTCGGAGCAGTTTTATGTCTTGCTCAAGGGCACGTCAGCCACGGCCGAGAATGAAAATGGACAGCGGTGATTCTTCACAGCCAGGCCCACATTTTTCCAAGTGGATCAATGAAGCATACCAGCGGCCTTCAAGTCCCAAGCTGACTTTCTGACCTTAAAACCAAAGATGCACCTGGTCTCTGGTAGACGAATAACATTTTCAAGATCTTTCAGTGAGAGGTGCTGAAAACTGTACTGAGTTTCTGCAGCTCTGTAAGAGCTTTAATTCAACAACAGAAATTGCTTTTGAAGCATCAAGTGACAATTCAGACCTTGATATTGAGTTCATCGCACCTAAACCTTGAGCTGTCAGACACGCGCTGACGGCAGCTTAGCTCTCATCTGATAGTGGACCTGAGGCCATTTTAATGGTGTCATTCCTCATGTCAATACTATTTCACTTTTGAAATGTCATTATGAACCAAGAGAGGGAAGCAGTAAGTATCCTGCTCAGCGGTGATCTGAGGAAGCTGATGCTTTGCCTGCGACTCTTCCTTAATGTCTTTACAGACATATCCGTGTTTCTGCAGAGGGCCTGCATATTTGTGTAAAATCCACCGAATGTGGGCATGTCTAAAGGAAACTGTGCTGAATAATTTACTGCTTAGACTGTACCTCACACTCAAGTATGAATCCCTTAACTAGGACAGGGAGCTCTGAAAACACTCTGCCTGGACCCGTTCTGGTACCCCTCTGTAACCAAATCCACTGGATCCTTTACTATTTTCCACTGCTTTCTCCTATGTCTGTGTTTGGGTTGGAAAATGGGAAATGTCAGAGACAGCGGATGGGAGCTAATGGATGAAGTGCATGAACTCACAGTGGATGGTGTAAAGGAGCAGCACAGGATGGATAAACATTATAAACATGTCACCTATGAATTATATTTCTATGTGTGTGTGTGTGTGAGAGAGAGAGATAGAGTCCTAGCTCTGCACCTGCTGTTGAAGAATTATTGCTGTCAATGTATAGCTTAGTGTGATGAGAACACGACGATTTAATGAGAACGCACATGATATTGTTGATAGCAAAGAGAAGGGAGACGAAAAGGTGGAGGGTTGAGATCATTAAAAGATGTCAGTCAGTGACTCAGACTTTTATCTGCAAACACGGAGGAGGATCAAACCAATCCACACTTTGAGCCGCCTCATGACAACTCCCTCTCTGTTACGCACTGTATCAGGATCAGTGTGGATGAGCAATAGCGAAGTGTAAAAAGCCAAATCCTTTGAGGTCCCTGCATAAGCAGAACCTTTTTAGCCAGAGACTGAAGGGAGTAAATTTGGAAAAATCTGTGAAGATTCTCCCGCCTATTCTGGAATAATATGGTGCACACTGAAGAACAGCAACTTGTTCTTGTCTTTCTTGTGTTTATTTATGTTGAATAATGAGGAAAGCTGCTGTCACAACTTTACTGGCCACGCAGCCTTTTGCTAAAAGAGTGCCTGGTGTTTCTTTTGATTGTCAAACATGGAAACACATGCATTCCTCACAGTGCTGCTGTGAATACTGGCCTTACTGTATAAGAAAAAGGAAGGATACAACATCTGATTGAAGTCATGAAAAACATACTGAACATGCTTCAAGGAGTTATTTTTGCTTCACAGCTCATTTTGTAGACAACTTAACATCGGTTCTATGAGCTGAAAGAAACATGATTCACTCATTTTCTTTACACTGAAACTGAACTACAGTAAAAGTAAAAGCTATTATAACTTTAAGGTTAACATACAAACTCAGGAGATTAGAGCGTATGTATGAAATCAATCAGATCTAATCCAGCCCAAGACAAGCATCTGCTGATCTCTCTTTCATACTAAACTTTCACAGATGGATATCCGCTGCATATCATAATGTTAAAGAGGAGCATGGGAGGGAAGAAAATGGAAAAGTCTGAAAACCCATCGTATTGATAATGCATAAAACACCTACAGCTGGAAATCTGTCTCCAGATCGTTTGGTGTCTCAGACTGCGAAAAGGTGTGTGTCCAAGTGCTAATGATTTCTTACTGTTTGACCCAAATGAACCAATAATGCCTGTGTGAGTAAATCTGCCTGACTTAATTAGTGCACAGTAGCTGAAAGGCCTGCATCTCTGCCAGAGCATTAATAGATTTGTTATCAGGATTTCCAGTGCAATGACAGAGCTAATCCCGATTTAAAACAAATCAATTCCTTGTTTAACAACAGTAACAACTACTTAAAGTCTGTCTTTTTTTCTGAAATCAAGAATCTTTTGTGCCCTTTCTTGTCTGTGTGCTCCATGTCAAATCTGATATATACCTAGTATATGCTCTGCTCATAGAGGTATGAACAGAAATTAATCACCAGAGACATTATGCATTATCTGTCCAGGATGGAAACAAAAGTGTGACTGTTCTGCACTTCTTTCATGCTTAAACATTTTTGGCTAAATTGCTACAAGCATAAACACAACTGCTTTCCTTTCCTCTACTATTAGGAACTTTTGCAAATCACAAAAAGCAATTGTTTTAATTAACTGACATGTAAACCGGTTGATGTTTTTTATTTGTACTTGTAAAAACTGTTTAAGCATGAAAGAAGT
>JBBDHI010000017.1:10237916-10248381 GCA_037177115.1 Craterocephalus stercusmuscarum
ATTATTTTGGAATTTAAGGATGGGGTTTTTGATATTGCTTTGACTTTTCAAGTGGGAAATCTGTGTTAAAGTGCCTTATAATTGAATAAGCAGCCTATAAAAAATTAAGTATAAAAGCCTTTGGGTTATACGATCAAAAAGTGAATAAAGAGAATTAAAAGAAATTGAACAAAACAGATAGACTGAGTCGAGTGTAAAGCTCTATTCCAATTAAAAACCAGTATGGGATCGCTGGTATTTGTGGGTGGCTTAAAAGTTTCAAGGGCCTAAAAAGATCTTCAGTGAAGATATTATCTCTTTCACCGGTTGCAGTAAAAACCAAAAGCCACTGTCGTTCTAGCTCTGAACCATGTTTTTTGAAACACCTGAGAAAGTGTAGTTGGTCAAACTCAGTGCTGTAATTGGAGGCGTTATGAGTTCAGCCAGGCAATCTAAAGGCAGCCCTTAGAAAACCTCAAAAGCAAATATCCTGGCACAGAAAGAAACACATGGCAGATGGCCAAAATTGGCATTATGTAATCCAAAGACCAGCAGCTCCCTACTGTACCAGCTGCAGATGACAAAATGACAACAGCTTTTTATCCTCATATGGAGAACAATAATCTGGCATAAAATGTATGCTAAAAAAAGTCTCAAATAAAAGACTAAAAATATTTCATTCAAAACTGAAACATACCATTACACTCATGAGTTGGATTATTTATAAACTCAGACCAGAATACAGTGACATTTTCCTTGAATATTACTCAGTAAAAACTGATGTATAAATACAGTAAGGCAATGTGGTGGTGATACAAAACTGGAAGGAGAAGTCATGAAATTTAGTTTAATGCGAGTGAGAAATGAAAACCGAGAAGGGTGAAATTGCTCTAGTTTTGGGGAAATAGGAACAAAGAAATGATAGCATTGCCTAATATTTCCAAACTGTATCAATTTAGTCTCAAAACATCATAAAAACCGTTGAACTGATAGAACACAGCAAACTTCTTCTATTAGTCCAAAACTTTGACACTTATAACACCATTACGATACTTGAGCAACACAAGAAAAGCTACATCCATGTGTATCAGTGTTAATACTCATCCTCGTACACCAAAAAAACTCAAATAAACTTCCTATAATTACCCGCACAACCCCATTTACACGTTGCCCTCCCTGTTACTCAGCACTGCTCTTCTGTGGCTGGCACAGACAATGAGGTGCTGTGTGGCCACATCAGACCCTTGATTAATTACACAGAGGTAGGAGTCATCACTTCACAACTTCTAATTAACAGCAGATAAAAGGAGTGAGGAGGAGAAAGGGATGGCAGGAACACAGGATTTGGCATTAAATTGGCAGAATTTCCATTTCAAGGGAGACTGAGCACTAAGAAGAAAGCACTGAGGCCGTAATTTAGTAAACACTTTTCTTCTGATTAACAGCAAACTCAGTATCTGAGTGAGACAAGAAGTTGTCTGAGCTAACACAAAAATCATAATCATGCACATACTCTCAGCTCCTTTACACTGAGCAGAGTCCCAGCAGGACACACGAGGGAGTTTTCTAAGAAATGTGTTCTGAGAAAAAAAAAATCCACTTTACTGTCTGCCTGGTTTGCTTCACTGCCTCCACCGCTCCATCCAGTTATCTTCAGCTCCCTGAGCTTGGATGACAACAGATTGACTCACATTGATTGAAGTGCCTTGAGATGACGAGATGACACTGTCGTGGATTGGAGCTATACAAATAAAGCCGAATTGATTTCGCCTCTTTGGATCATGCACGGACCCGGGACGAGCAGCTGTGAAAGACAAGATCGAAAGTTTTCTTCTCAAAAGTGGAACTGCTGATCTGCAGCTCCTCCAGTCCAAGAAGCACAAGTGGGACTTCAGGAGCAGGTGTGTGATGATCTATGCATCCTCCTTAATTATAGATGCAATGTTGCGCAACAGAAAGTGTGTCTACTGTACTGGAGAGAGTAAAAGTGCTCAAAATAAACTCATACTGGGTAACCATGCCAGCATCATTCAGGCAAATCACAAAACTAGACACATTCAGGTCAAAGAGTGTTTTTGAAACTCATTAGGAAAATTATTTAAGATTTTTTAAAATAAATTTTAAGAAATTGATGAGGACGCAAACATAAAAGAGATGCAATTCTCTCTGAAGCATAAATGAATCAACCCTACTTTAATCATCTCGAGCCAAACTAAAAAGTTTGTATTAAACTCTATCAGACTCGGGCCAGTTTACATCACTGAACTAATTATTATTAGTCTTTACATAAGGATCAGCTCCAAAGGGCTCTGTAGCGATCGTGCACCGAACTGCGTGCAAAATAATTTGCTGTCCAGTTCGTTTACTTGTGCAGTGACAATGCTTCAGCTCCATTAGTGATGAATAAGACTCCACAGTAATTGACACATTAATAAGCACATGTGAAAAAATACTGGATGTCTGAATGATCACTCTGTGGCAGCGCGTCACATGTTGGTATGTGCTCATAAATATATATATGCCCTCAAGTAACACAACCCACTTACAGAAAGTGATCAAATATTAAACTATCCTGATGTTCAGGAACTATGGGTATCTTATTTTCTTTTCATGTTATGTATATAACTAAATCATGCTGCAGCATTTCTGAAATGAGCGCTGCCACAGTGTAATTCTTTCGTTATCTATGATGCTGCTGCTGTTTTGTTTTCTTCTTTCTTTTTTGAGGTATGTGGGAGCAAGGGAGCATCCAGAAATATGATCATAATAGCAGCACACATGAATGATTTTGCCCCTTGTGCATACTTTGCGTGTGTGGCTGCTTAGCCTGAAACAACTACAGATATGAGGGAAGTTGATCAACAGGAGATTTAATTTCCCATCTTAAATACTTGATTTTTTACAGACAAAAGGAAAATACAAGCAGTTCTGTCTTATTATTCACCTCTTAAAACGAAAATTATGGCAAAAATCTACACATCACCATTAACATTGCAGTAAACCAGTCACACCTTCCCATGGCTTTGACCCCCCACCAGATAATGTGCTCCACTACACAGCAAACGCTGCTCAAGTACAGTTTGAACAATATGGCAAAGGGCCAGAGAGTTTATTCCAGACTCCCCGGATCCCACGTTGATTAAGCATCCACACGGTTCATCAAAACAGGTCTAATTAGCAAAGACCTCTGTCTGCAACACACAGAGCTCATCACAGAGAACATCTGCACAGCACCTGAATCCACACCTGGAAGGACCTGCACGCCTTTAATCATTTGATAAGATAGGACACTCAGCATTTGAAAAACTAAAATGAGTACACTGTAGTCAGGCACATAATTTCAAGTCTGTGTTTTTGTGTCAGATCAATCATGTTAGATGTAACTCCAGTCAGCCATGGGTTAGGGAAGTATAAGTAAGTGGAAATCAATCAACGTTGAAAAATAAGTATTTGAAAAGCAAAAACTTACTTAAAAATGCATATTGCTATCCCCTCTAAACTGGTGGACAAACCAATTGATTATTCGGTGTCACATTTTTTTTAACCCTATAGCTGTCAGAGATCCGCCCAGGAGCAATTTTTCTAAAATAAAGTATAAAAATATTCAAAAGAGAGAGAGAGATTCAGACGGTTACACTACAAAGAGACAACGCTTTTGCATGGATTCTAAGAAGTTCAAAAACAGCATCTTACTCAGTTAGGTGACGCCTTTTGCTGGAAGTTTGGGGGATTTTTTTGGTGATAATTAAATCAAAAGCTCTTATTTATTTCATCACTGTTTCTAACATTTCCACTGCATACTTCAGCTTGTAGTAATCAGCTGTGGGTTGTACTTACAGTGCAGCAGTGATAACAAAAAGCCTTTACACATAAGGAAAAAAAAAGTTTTTTGGCATCTGAAAAACTGCTTTACCTTTCTGATTTGTTCCTGAATATGAACTCTGGTGTAAAATAGAAGCCAGAACAGGTATTTACATATCTTCTACCTCAGCTTCACTTGAGCTGAAAGGAGGCCGTAACTTACCTGTCCCGTCCAACTGTCCCTTGACTAAAAACATACGTGGGTACATTAACTCCCTCAAACTCGCACCACTGTTGTGTCTCACCATGCACAATCTCTCAGCTCAAAATAGACCACAACCTCATTTCATGCCTCGTGAAGCTCTAAATTTGCACCAGAGGGGATGCTACATTTGTGATAGATAGTGTGAGTGAATTAGGAAAAAGAACAAAGTCTGTTTGTCTGATAAATGGTTCACTTCTTGGAGGACCTTTTACAAAGAAAAAAGCTATTTCACAAAGGAAATGGCCTAATCTAAAAGAAAACCATTTCTATCTATGAGGATAAAGTGTACAACCTTTTCAGCCTCAGTTTGTCCTTGGACTGAGCCAAAGGACCAACCCCAGCTTTATGAACACATTCAGGGTGACACAAAAGGCTCCAACCAACTCCTCTTTTCAGGTAATGTTCTAAAAATAAACTTTTGAATACACAGAGAACCTCAACTTTTATCTGTCGAAGTCAAATGAAACTGAAGGAAAAGTTCTACAGAAGAGAACAGGGAGGGAAATAGAAAAAAATGGGAAAAGAAAAATAGGAAAGGTGTAAGAGAGTTCAGAAGCTGAAGTGTAAAAACATGCTGCAAGTCCAAAACGTTACCAGAGCACAAACTGAAAAAGAAATTTAAAAGAGATCCATGTGTTTATTTTTCTATATCCACCAGGTATAGAGTATAGAGTAAGGTAAGAAAAACTTTTGACTAAAAAAAGAAAGAAATGAGAAGACGATGAGGGGCTAGACTATAAATACACAGTCTTAGACTAATCAAATGCAGGTGATTGCAATTAATCAATAATGAAACCAAGAAAAACACACGGACAGGAAATTAAACAACACATTTCACACGAGGCAAGAAATGCTCCAAAATGAAACGGGCCAAAGACCGATACACTGCTTCAAACTGCCACCAACATTTTACTGAGATGATGAATTAAGATGGAGATAAAATCTACGTAAACTGTCAAAGTTTTGAAGCTGTTTCCCTCAAGCTAAAATGAGTTTGCACACTCCTCATGCCCTTACTATCTCCATCATCGTGCCTGCTGAAAGGACTTTTTTGTATCTTTAACTGTAAACCTGCAACAGTGATATCAGACTAAATTTCACTTCAAATTCTAATCAGCCTGAAAAGAGGGCATTCATATATGTTTTATTAATCTGGATGTGGATAGGTTTAGTGAGATGACATTTTGTTCATTTTGTTCTGCTAAAGTAATACCCTGAGGTAGGAGGACAAAAATGAGATGTGTCAGAAATTCTGAGGAGCTGATTTTCTAATAGCTCTGCCACTTTAAGACAAAGCCGGAGCTAAAAGTTTCTTCCCTTGCTCTGAGTTGTCTCTTTAATTGAACTTCTAAAAAGTGAATCTTTGTACAGTTCATATAAGGGAAGAAAAGATTAAAAGAAAGAAAAAAATGATTGATGTCTTTGGATGATACAGGTTGTGTTATCTTTCAAATGTTTCAGCCAGCTATATTCTCACTGGTAACCTTTCTCCAGTTGTGACCTTTTGATTGATGCATACATCAAACCCTCCATCTTTGACTGTGCTCAAAGTGGATTAAGGGTGTTTTTCTGCCAGGCAGGGTGTGTGTAGTGATTTGTTGGTCTTCAAGGGATCTGATTACTTGCATTATCTAAATAATTATCTTTATAGAGAGGGAGAATAGATCCCGCAATATAACAACCTCAATTTTCTTTATTACTGCACGTTGCTACTTTTTGAATTCATACAAGCAGCCAGATAATTACAAGCGCCTCTATTATTCATAATTATTTCAGAAATCAATCTGAATGTGCTGAATATGACAACCACCGTAAACATGCAAACAGTGTTATTTCTAACTTGACAACTTTATTATTTCATTGCCCAACAATCAAGAAACAGTATTACTATACATTACACTGCTTGTAGTTGATTCTGTTTGTCACTGGATCGATGCAGAATCGTCTACGTACACATCAAGATGCATAGAAAGGATCAACTTCAACGCCCTACCGCTCAGCGTGCTTGTGACCCCTGAAATCTCATTTTCAAGATACTGAGACAAACCACTGAGTCAAAAGAAAAAGCGAAGCCACACAACCACATTTCACCTCCCCTCACCCAAGTCTGAGTCATGGCTCGTTCCCACTTTCATTCCGCTCTTATATGAAAGAGCACAAGAGCCAATTTGAAAAAGTTGCTGGCAAATGAAACAAATGGGCATCTTTTTTCGCTCTCTACAAAGAAGCGCTGCCTCCAAACTCTTCTGGAACTGGCTGCCTTCAGCATCAAGCACTCCACTCTTTGCTAGTTGCCAATTAATCCTGAGTAGTCAATTTGTGTGTGTGTGTGTGTGTGTGTGTGTGTGTGTGTGCGTGCGTGTGCTCGCACGTGTGTGTGTGTGTGTGTAAGAGAGCTGTGGACTGATTCAGTTCACATGCAACTGTGCCCAGTGTGTGCAGCTTCTGTCACCACAACATACAGCTCAGGCTAGAAGGGCCAAGAGGACCTGAAAGCTGTGGTAGAAATGATTTTCATTTTAGGGCTACTTTGCTGAAATGTGAAAAAAGTGGATGCCATCTAAAAAGAACAGTTTTTATGACTGATTAAACTCAAACCTCAGTGTTTTTTCTTGCATTTTTAGGCAATTTTTTATGTTTTTTTTTTATGGTAATTTTTCTATTTCTCTTATCCAAAGCAAAAAGAGTGTGTACTTTAGTGAAAGTGAGTTTTTTTTTTTTTTTTCTTGATATTCATTCAGTTAAATGAAAACACAACCACTCTAGAGAGCAATTGTTCCACAACAGTTAATTATGCCATGATAATCAAAATACATGCCGGGGAATAATCACCAGCTTGAATCCATTTAAAACACTCAGTTGTGATTTTTGCAAATTACATATAACTGATAATATGCATTCACACACCTCTACTAATAAAGGGGGGGGGGGGACTTTTATGATAAAGCAGGTTGAGTGACAAAAGGTCAACAACAGAGCTTGCTATCAAAACAGCGTTTCAGAGATTATCAGAAGTTAAGCAGTAGAGCATGCATCAGAGAACATATTTAAATGTGTGAAGTTGCTGTCAAATCAGAAACCCCCAAAATACACCACTGGCTGTTGGCTGCTGCTTTGGCTTAAAAATATGTCATTCTAGATGGATTTTTACATCACAATTCAGCTGACAGAAGGAATATCCAGCCTCCTTATCTTGATCGCCACCTGGCTTTGAGTTCAAATTCTGCTGGATTAGCTGCACAGCACAGAGTTTCAGTCCATTTTTCTACACTAAATAATCATATACCTTTACAAATCTGATTAAACATCCTTTTGCAGTCAGGGGATCCATCAAATACCAGATGCCATCAAATTTAAACATAGGCTGTTGTTTAATAATCTAACTCTTGTTCTCTCATATACAGAAAGGAAAATAAAAAAATGAACAGATGTTGTTCAGTTTAATGGTAAGTAGGGATCACCAAATCCAAACTTCTTGGGCAGTGCCCTCTTGGAAGTGAGTTTCAACAAATATGACTGAAACCAAATGGATCCAACAGCCGTGGAAGTGTTGCACAGAAACTAATTAATACACATTAAAAAACCTGCAGGAACCTGGGTTTGGTGATCCTGACCCATGGTTGGTAAGGTGAGTAACAGGCCTTACACCTTAAGCCTCACTTCTTTTGAAAATCAAAAACACAAATAATAGAATCGTGGTTGTTTAAGCTGTGGCTTGTCACAACACATCCACAGTAGATACAGTTAGGTGGAGCATCAGAGCAGGTAAAGAGAGAACTGTAATCCATCACATCAACCAGTAAGGATCATCACAGCAGGGATTTAATGCTCTGCACAAACAGTAAACCTACTGAGGTGATGCAAAAAGGAAAACAGTTAAGAAAAATTTAAAAAAAGCTGCTTTGTCAGTGTTTCCTTTTAATAATCAATCGCTCGGAGCAGCATTCCCACTCTAAGCTCTACTAGCTCCATTGAAGCTCCACCTTCTGCAGCAATATGAGACAGAGTACAAATTTACACATGAAAGTAATAAGGAAGATATGAACTGACACTGCTTTTATGTCATTATTTTGCTTATTCGGGATGAGAAAAAAGAAGCTGTACAGAACACAAGAATATTGCACAAAGGACTGCATCACTTTCACTGTGCTTCATCACCAAAGTCTCTGGGCAATGAAAAAGATAAAAGGAGGAAAGCTCCCAGCGTCTCAGTCCACACTCTGAATGTGCCTCTGGTTGGTGAAGCATCCTCCTAAGAAATCTTACTGCCACAATGTCAAATCTGCAAATGTATGCTTATAAATAATCCAAGAGTTGGTCTTTCAACTTGATCATGTAAATGCATGTGCCACATGATCAAACTATCAGATAAACACGCACACTTAAGTCAGTCATTATTCTAAGATCATTTGAACAAGACCTTATTTGCCTAGTTACATTCATACTATCGCTGATTGCTCTCTCAAGGCCTTTTATCTGAACCTCGTTGCAGATGCATGTGTGTAAACCGACTCACTTTTGTAGCTTGTACTCCAGGGCTGGTATCCATAATAGCCAGTGATCCGCAATATTCGCTCCTCTATGGACGCGCTGTTGATGTCCTCAACTGAGCGGGAGGACTTCAAGTCCTCTTTGATGGCTTCGTCCACCACTAGGTACTTGAGCTGTCTGAGCTGCGGGCTGATGTCCGAAAGCCTTCTGGGGCTCACGTCGGGCGATTTGCGCATCCCGCTGGGGAAAAGAGAACAAGAGGTGGCGGTGTTACAAGACCAAGTGAGGCCGCTTGGCAAAGAGAATGGGAGTCTATGAACCTTCTGTATGACTTGATGATACAGGAGATCTCCTTGGCTAAATTGGGAGAGTGGGTGTTGCGTGTTCCACCGAGACAGGCGTTAAGGGCCCCTGCTGCGCCTCGCTTGTACAGTAGAGAAATCATCATCCTTCAGTAACCCTGCGTGCGCAGAGCAACAGTGTGAAAGACGCTAAGCGAAAGTGACTGGTCTTGCAGTAGTTGTATATAACATGCAGAGTGCAACTCCTATTATAGACTTATCTGAATCTACAACTAATGAATCGATCATGAGTGATTTGTAGAGATGGAAAAGCAACACTTGTGACAAGTCCTGGCGTCAATACGCACTGGACCACAAAATTGCGCGCCCAGCGTGCAACACGCCAGGCCATAAAACGTGATTCTGTCATGCAGAGGAGATAAATACCCAACTTGGAAGCGTGTATTCAGCAGGTGAAATAATTACAAAAGGAATGGTTGGAAACTACAAAAGCAGAGCGTCATTGTAGGCTACTAAACAAACAGAGTGGTGACCCTGTCAGCTCCACAGCTGTTATAAAACTGGCAGCATGTGACCAAAAACAAAAACGTTTACAGACCAATTCAAGGTAAATCGTTCTGTAAATGTTCCTAAGTGCTGTCAGAGCTTGCCAAAACCCCCATTATCCGTGCAGCTCTGACTCCAGAGATCCTAGTTTGCATATTACAACCAGTTAAATGCAAAACAGCTCCCGAATTCACAGATGATAATTCAGTAAAATGACATTTGCACACCTCTGACAAATAAAGTCGATTTATTTTTTTTAATATCCAGGAAATCAAGTGCGCAACAGGTTTCTCTGTCTTCTGACAATTGCCCGTGCATTTAGTAAAAGTTAAAGCATCTTACATCGGCATCAAAGTGGTAGGAGGTCCGAGGTAGCACATGCAGTCCCGGTGGGGTCGTCCAACCCGGTCCCACATGGTGCCCTCTCCATCACCGTACATCCTCAGGGCCAGGCAGCAGCGCAACTACTGTGAATCTAAAGCCTCATCAAGGCTGATGGAAACAACAACAAGCAACATCGTCCTGCCTCTCCTCACCCCCACAAGCATATGCCAGCCTACTACAGTACAGCCCGCCTCGCATCAAGAGTGCGCTCTGCTCTGGATGCTGCTGCGTCGTCGAAGCGCAGCAACAGCGGCATCTAACGGACATGCGGGTACAATCCATCATTAATGGACAACTGGGAATAAATTACTACCATCTGTGATCCTTTTAGCCCGAGGTTTTTGAGCCACGTCAGAAAAGCAGCACGTATTAAGGTGAAAATTCGCCCATATAGGTTTTTCAGCGTGTTTATACCCTCTCATGTCAAGTCACATTTCATAATGCTACTGTGCTTTGCGAACACAAATAATCAAACTTTGAAGTGTGATCGGCTGTTTCAGTTGTAGTCTCGTGGTACCTTTAGCCTAATGATGTATGGCTCAGCTTATATACTCAGCTGGGTGGTGAGATCCAAAAGGTTATCATTCAGCAAAACCAACTATGACAATTATTAAGAAGTTCATTTTACTTATAAATGTGTTTCATTGTGGGAAAAATGCTACTTCCCCATACTTAAAAAAGCATGTTGGATCAACGT
>JBBDHI010000017.1:10250375-10266686 GCA_037177115.1 Craterocephalus stercusmuscarum
CTAGATGAACCTGGTTCTAGATGAACCTGGTTCTAGATGAACCTGGCTCTGTCCCTCCTCTGGCTGACAGGCTGGAGTCTGTGCTGCTGCTTAGTAAGAAACTTGACATAGTACCTGTAATAGATACCTGTAATATTAATTCAGCTCCATCAAATGATTTTACTTTTATATGCTTTAAATGTGGGTAATTATTTCTATTATTATTTATTGTAAAATTATAATTTATTTAGCACCACTGTCAGATATTTTTACAAGTTTGAATTATTATATTCTTACAAGTTATCTGCATCTATATTTTCCTGTGAGTTGTCCAACCAAACAAAATCAAACAGTCTTAATTTATCCATTACTTTCCATTTTGTAAGTGCAGTTAGAACTGCATGACTACAACTTAAAGAAGCTAGCACCATGCGCAGCCGCCCCTGTTATCTCGTTCCCCGAGGGGTAGCTCCGCTTCATCTTCATCTTCCACTTCGCCTTTCTAGCCTGATGTGCGGGAAATGTGCGAGACACGCATGGCGAACGGCAACGTCGTCGCTGTAACGTTGTCACGGTTTCGTTTTTTGTTTTTATTTATTCATTTATTTTTTTTACCCCGTCACGGGGCCTCTATTGCTCTGCGGGGCCCTACGCAACGTGCGTGGTGTGCGTATTGGGTGAACCGGTACTGGGTGTTATACAGTAAGTATTTTGAGGATGTCTGCCTTCAAAAGTCTCAAACAGCATCTCTCAAAGGATTGTGTTCCAGCATTGAAATACAGAATAATCAGTCAAAATGGGCAACAGATTGGAGGGTATTGTCACTGGTCTTTGCGAAACAAGCTAGAGATCTTCATATATATACTCATGCACTTCAGTGTTCAGTCGAAAACAAAGCCTGGCATGTTTGATCTGCTTTTACTGACAATATTTTCTACTGTTTCTCTTGTGGCACTCGGTCCAGTTTAATAGCATTTTTAAAAGTATGATGCAAGCTCTGTCTCTTATCCCCATCAATATTTAATGCAGCTTTCATCCTAGAAACAGTGCAACAAGCCTCTGCTGATTGGTTAATGCTACAGGAGAAGTAAAACTCTGAGCCAGTGAAGAGGTTACATTATCGGTCTGTATCACAGTACTCAGAGATTTTCTGACACTATGTTCTCTGTTACTCAGTGTAAAGTGAGATTTGGATTTGCACATGCTGTCATGAGGAGCAGATCTGTTGTTCAATCTAGGGAGACGCATCTAATGCTGTTGTGCTGTCAGTTAAAATGTAACCTTTCAGAAGTTGGTAGCCTGTTGTCCCAAAGGCTCATATGATTTCTTTAGGATATAATTATCATTCATCTGACATTAAATGGCGAGGCTAACACACAGCTGGGGATTGGGCAGCAGGGAGCTGACTCTCTGAGGAAAGGAGATCCTGCATTATGTGTCAACATTATGAACAAGTTAAGAAAAGTCCAGCTTTAACTGGCCTGGTTTCCTTTATTAGATGTTCCACTTTCAGATTTACTGAAATACATAAACACAAGCAAAAGACAGTCATTACTACACTGTCTGGAGGCACCCAAGGATTGTCCCCTTTGTCTTATGTCGCTATGAATATTAGAATATGCTTTCAGGTTGTCAGTTCAGATGTATGCTCTCGCTGACTATATTTAAAACTTCACAGATGCTGTGTGATGTGTTGTAGAACCTTTAATTAAACTGCCAGCAAAAGTATTTGGTGCAGTCTGCACCCCATGTAAATGAAACACATCACTGTCTATCATCAGAAAGCTAAAGTAATGTTACTTTGGACTGTGGACATGTATGGCCATAGAAAAGAATAAACATGCACACACATACAGCTAGATACACACACACAGTTGGGAGCATGCATTTAGCAGGTGAATTAATACAAAAGGAATGGTTGGAAACTGTTGGATTTAGTCGCATTTGGTCATACATACATCCACAATGGCATCCATAATTTGCTCGGATTTCTCATGTCTGAACAGGCAACATGTTTGTTGACCTGAAAGTTTGCCGACATTTACAGACATTTCAAATCAATTATTTCTGTAAAATGTGGACCACAAATATTTTTAAAGTGTTGAGGTAATTGTAAAATTTCTCTGATGGGGTTCAACTGAAATAGCATCACTTCATCACCTTCACGTGATTTATGATTTGACAGCTGTGGTGCCATTAATTTTGCAGGCCTTTGTGCCGTTTGTCACTTCATTTTTGCAGGCTACACATTTTCCCTCACTGACATGTTGCTGATCAGATCCCTGTGATGCAGGATACCAAATGTGCTTCTTTTCTCCAGATTTTCCTCACCTGCTGAATCTCCACTTGTGATGCTGTGATGGATTTAATCAAAGGTGTGAAATCAAGGAAAACATTATAGGACATTATCCTTTTTTTATTTCTCCCTGGTGGATGTATTATCCATCTCCAGATGAATACAGGTATTCCCTTTTTGCATGAAACAAAATGGTAAGTAACTTTATGATTTGATGCCACAAAGGCATCACACACTGCAGAGAAAGAGCTTTGACTGGAGAATGGTTACCAGAGAGTAAACGCCTGTGGCTGCAGCATCCACTTACCATCCGCCTATCCTTCCCTTCTCCCCTCCCTTCCTGTCAGTTTGTCACACCTCATACATTCAGGACAGAGTTAACTAGGGCAACGCGTACACATATCCTGCTAACTGTCAGCTATGTGCAGATTGCAACACATATACACATCTAAATTCTTACAGCTAAAACTTTGGCTGCCTTGCGTGACCATCTGGCATTTCTTATCAGTTAAAACTGTATTTTATATGGTATCTTTTGGGAAACTGAACAAATCTTTCCCTTGCATAAAGTGTACACATTGAGAAAAAAAACTGGCTGTGGTAAATGTTTATGCTGCAGGCTTTCTGCATTCACATAGTCCCAGTATGTGTGTGAGTGTGTGTGGATATAAATAGAATTGCTCCACCATCAGAAAGCAAAGCTATTGGGCGGATGCTAGTTGTTGCTTTATTCCAGACCAGACCGAGCCTTGTTCTTGATGTCCCCAAAGTGCCTGCGCTACAGTCACACAGGAAGCTACATTTCTAACTATTAACTTGGATGACCCTGGCTAATGAAATGTGTGGCATCACACAATTTCTCTTAGGCTCTAATGTGTAACAAGCCACATTCATTTATACTTTATAAATACTCAATACCTGTATTTTTTTCTGATTCTGACACATATCCTACAATAAGATGCTAATGTGGTGAATTTTACTCAGGTGTGAAGAGATGGGTCCTTGAAGGATGGATTTACTCTGGTCCATTACACTCTTGACTGGCAGCTTTGTTGTATCTTGTGGTAACTCTTTATTTTATTTTATTTTATTTGGTTAGAAGCAAAGACAGCCGACATGGTGAATCATTAGAGGAAGTGTGGGCGTACTTAGGCTGGACACAAGCCAGAGTCAGAAAGTAAAGAGTTTGGAGTCAGCAACTGCAATCTCACACTGCTGTGAGCACAGCCCTTGCTTCTTTTACCAGAATGTTTCTGTTGCAGTAAGGACATATTCTCACATTTTATTCACATTTTTAGAGGTTAGCAATCATGAAACTTCATGTATAGTTAAAGGGCAGCGCTCATCTTCAGGGGGCTTTTACTGGTCACATTGCCAACATGCACCATCTTCTGCAAAGAAACACAGGAGCAGCAGACTGTTAAACATGCAAATGTAAAATTGTACATTTTTTTACCACCTTCAGTGAAGTCATAAAACAATTTCAAAACTGCCTCAGATTCGTGGTTTTTGATAAAGCCGAGTTTGTTTTGTATGGATAAAATGCTTTAACTTTTCTGCATGAAAAAGACTTGGTTATATGGCTTTGTTGCTGCTTGTTGCAGCTCTTTAGATTTAAGAAAACTGCACAGCCCTTGCATGGAGGGTTATAAGTCTGTTTCACACGACTCAGTTTACCTTCCAGAAAAGCAGAGGATGCAATCAAAATTAAAGCAATTTAAAAAACTTTAATGGTGATGATTGTGTCATTACTACATGTTGTAATTACACAACACACATGAACAAGCACAACTTTTCGGTGTTTATTCTAAATGTGGGGCGAAAACATTGCATTAAACTGAGTGATTTCTAATTGCTGTGTGCTCAAAAGTGATTGTGTTTCTCACAAATTGCATCCAATAAAAACCTGCTGCTAGCAAGTATTTGGTATGATTTCCCCCATAAGCTTGGCAAAATGGATGCCAGCTCAGCGGTGCTGCAAGGAAATACGCCTGTATGTCACAGGTAATTACAGATGTACATGAAAAACAGCTGCTGATTTATATAAAAGTGCTGAATTATCAAAATTACTCTCCTCTTCGTTAGAAATATACATGATTTACACTGTGGTGTTAGAATAAACTATGAGGTTGGATGGCATCTGAGATGTCAAAAAGCTATATTTCATTATTTTCAGATGGTGTTTTCACATGTTTTATGAGTCTTTTGTCAAAGCTATTTTGTACTTTTGCTAATTCAGTCTTTGTCATGTTATTGCAGACTGACATCTATTAGAAACGGATTACCTCTTTTAAAAGGTCTCAGATAATAAGTCTGATTATTCTTGCTGTGCTGAATCGTTTCCAGATAATCACAGGCTTGGATGTCTAACCCCTCCAATTTCGATTAATACTTTCATCTCATATAGTGAAGGAGCAAAGCCTCCACATTTGTCTTTTAACTAAAAGGTACCATGAAAGCGATACCACACTTCCTATGCAACGAAAGTCCCTGCGGATACTCACATCCTTAATCCTTTCTTCTGCTTTCTCCCTATTCACCCAGGTACATTTGTGCACATAAAAGCTCCTGCACACATCCTAGACTCTTACCTCTTACTTTTATTCATGGGAGGTACACTTTCATGGTAATTTCACGTTACATAATCACACGATTTGTAATGAGCTGACTTTGCTATCAGAGAACATTTTCTCTGAGTTACTGCATGATCAGCCCGCATCAGAATCTTTTCAATATTCAGCAGCAGCTCTGAGAATGAGCTAGAAAAAAGGATGTGATTGAAGAAAAAGTCTGATTAAATAGCATTAAACTGACACTTTATTTCAGAAACACTGACATTTACAGTTCATGTATTTTCTTACACTGAACTGGATTCCAGGTAAAACGTAGTACACAGTGACAATCCTGTATTACAATAATAGTATTGTAACAAAGAAATATTTGACTGCATATGATCCTAAAGCATCCACCACAACGACCAGAATTATATGTACAATAACGTCTGGGCACAAATATTAAAGACATCAGTTTTCTCAGTATGAATAAATAACAGTGAGCCTGTAATCGTCCACACGATGTGTTTTCCCTGAATAAAACTAGAACAATTTAATCTTCCAGATAAGCCATATGCATGAGGGCATTGCAGGATCAAAGCCTAAATCCACACCAATTTAGTGAATGCATCCTAAAAAAACAACAAAAAAAACAGTAAAACATTTAAAAAAAAAAAAGTTAGAAAAACATGTCTTTGTTCTCGACAGAGAATATGGACAGAATCAGTGTTTCACAGTGGAACATGAAGGCCCACATTGGCTCAAAAGAAAATGAAAGAACAAATTCCTGTTCCATAAAACACAAAGAAATGGGAGCACAAAGAAACTATCCCTTTTTACAGACTGTACAATAAGACGTACAACAACACAGTGCTTATTCAACACAGTGGTTAAGGCAAAGCTAATGAAAACTTGACAGAAGCATTCACAAACTTTATACATTTTATGGCTGAAATGTTATCACAAAACTTCTGGTTGCTTCAGTTTAACTTTAAACAAAGCACAAAGCTCACCAGAAACCATCCTCACACGAGAAGGGAAGGACCGCAAATCCTTCAGAGTGCTTGTAAACATTAAAGCAAGCACTGATCCAGTATTAAACCATCATCTGTGTGTGTATCAACCTTATCTGATGCAATCTGTATTAATATTAGGTTACTTGAGAACACGTACAACCATATCTCATTAAAGATCACCAACCAACTCAGATGCCGACTCATTCAAAACTTGTTTTTTAAGTGGGCCTGACACCTTAACACAACTCGCCCGTTTCAAACATACAGTGCTAAGCTTGAGTCTGCTGTAAAGTTCCACTCAACCCATGCCTCAAACATCCCCGCAGCAAAGAGCACAAATACTTTACATTCAAGACTACATAAAGGCCATGAGTTTAGCTGAAAGTGTGATTCATAAACGAAAGACGAAGTCTGAACTTGAACTCCTCATTAACACTATGACAGCGCTGAAAATGACCGGAAACTCATTGCCTCTTATCTAAAAGGTTCCAAAAAGTATAATTGAGTTCAAAAGATTTCAGAACTTATTGTATAGCTCATAGCTAAGTTTTCATTAAAGGAGTTTGCAACACAGTCTGAGAAGCAATGGAATATTAGAGGAATTCCTAAAATCCGTCAGGAATAAACCATGTTTAGATTCACATAAGGCTGTTTGTATTTTGAGTATGATATTACTGACATTTTTGCCTCAAAAGCACACTTTAAACTGCTGAACTGCAGAACTGTTTGCCTGCACAGCTGCATGGATTTATCATTTCAAGTTTTCTATGGTATCTTTGTTAGAACAGCATCACTCTACTGTTGTAAACTTTCATGTCGTATTCAAAAATATACATTTCTACATTCAAACATTGTAAATACAGTAAAATAGTCTCCAGTCAGTGAGAGCTTCCAGCAATGATTAACCCATTACAGATAACCCGCGACAAAAGTCTTTACAGTAAAAATATCTACAGCCTTCCAAAATTACATTTTTATTCTGTTATTAAGATCCTATTGACTGTTTTTATGCACTGTGTCCATGTGCAATTTAAGCACTTTTCGTGACAATGAAATGCAGCGGGTTGGCCTCTTTTAGTTCCCTTTTAAAGCTGGGCTAACCTCCTTTCCCTTGTTGCACAGGCTGGCGCATATCAAACCACTCAGACGAATCAATAAATCATAGTGCATCACACATGGACAACTTTGAAACACAGCTGCAACATGTTGAAGGTCACACTAATTTACACAATCGTTTTCAATCACAATGAAATGTGACAACGTGCAGTGCAGCCCTAATAGTAAACACTCTACAAAGCTGACTCAGAAATGCTACAAAACACTTACTGTACAAGCTATATTCTTGCATGCGGCAGCTACCTAAACAGATCTTGTAGTTTAAAAACTCTTATTTGTCTTCTCAGATTCTTGACTGTATATAAATTCATTAGCAGTATTTCAAACTACATTCTCTCTCTTGCAAGTCAACTGTGGAACTCACATTATGCAAGAAAGCAGGAGTAATGAAGCTTTTTCTATTAAAAAAAATCAATAGGTGCCAATTCAGTACTGAACAGGATTGAGCTTGGTCACGAACAAACTGATTAGCTTGCACAGAGAACAAAAAACATCTCCTAAATAAAGATGTCCAAAGACAGAAGCTCAGGTGTAATTCAACCCAGTTCCTTTTGCTGCTGCTCTGTACTGGCACCTAGCAAATAAATTATCCCAGTGATAATAAAGATTAAAAAGTCCTAACATTTCATACTTAAAATAAACCAAATGTTATTTCATTACTCAGATATTCTTATGCCTTGGTCACTTTATCTCATCTTTAACAGGTGTGTTAATTCTAAGTGCCACTGTACTTGTACGTTTAAAACATTTACCCGATTATGTACAGTCCAAACACCTGTCAAGCATCTCTATTTATAGAACAACTACATAATTATGCAGAATTTTGTGACACACAACTGTCCTGTATTTCAGCTAGATTGAAGAGATGAATTACTTTATAAAATATTCCTAAATGTGCAATAAATAATGCAGCTCTAAAAGGTGCTTAGCTTCAAAGAGTCATAAATACAGCAGACTTATCTTTGCATTCATAGCAGCTATTGAAATATTCATGTTCCCTTATTAATTTACATTAAATCCGCTGCTGCTGCATAACACTTCATTCTAAGTATTGTAGTTCAGTAAAGGAGATAGTTAACTTTATTTGTGCCCTAAACAGTTGCACTATCAAAGTTTACAGGGTTGAGTGTTGCAGGGTGCCTACAGCTAAGACTGGGATCTAATCTATCTACCTCTAATCTTACATGCATTATCTCCTACTTTCATATTTTCATCCATTATTTGACATCTACTGGATCATAGGGTCGTCATTGGGAGAGACCAGAGTTGGGACGCTCACAAACGTCTGGCTTTTCTCCTCCCTGTGGGCTGTGGTTCTGTCGGACACGGTGGTAAAGGATAGGTGGTCGTGCTCCAAAATGGCAAGGCGGTCCTGCGGCTTCTCCTTCTTCAAGTAGAACATCTTCCTCAGCTGCTTCAGTTGCTGCAGCTCGCAGAAGGTCTCCAACACCACCAGCATGACTATCAGACCCAAGATCAGATAGACTGAAGAGACAAAAATATGAGTCAAAGTTACAAAAAGTGTGAGTGTTTAGCTGCAGGTGTTATTACCATATTATAAACCAGATTTCTCTGATCTAGTCCTTTAAGGCCACTAGTGTCTCCCTGCTTGCTACCGTTGATCAGGGTACTGGGTCATGAGTGGGAGGTGTTTAAGAGATTTTACAGTGTTCTCATTAAATGTATGTAAAATGTTTTATGTATTGTTACTGTTCAGCACTTTGGTCAGTGCCTGGTGTTTTTAAAGTGCTTCAGAAATAAAGTTGGCTTGGCTGTAGGAGTAGGAACATCTCAAACCAGCAGGTCAGTGGCCCTGATCTGGAGAAACCCCACTCAAGATGTCAAAATATATTAAGAGGTTACCTTTTTTTTCTTGATTTCTTTTTTTTAATATCACTTACCACTCATATTCAGTGCATTATAGATCCATTCTGCAGATTACTTTTATTTACCTTTGAAATTAAAATCGTAAAGAAACACCCAGTTTTACCAAACCTGTGTTGTTTTGTCCACTGACACAGGGGGGCAGTAGATTACAAGAACAGAGCGGTTTGCATTGTTGAGCAGTGTGAGCAAAACAAAGAGAGCCCTTTCCAGATAGTGCTGGTATTTCCACAATTCATTACTCTAATAGCTGAGAGTTCATTATTTATAAGGAAATAGTCTCATCTTATAAGGAGAGACATATTCAGGCCAAAAAACATAAAAATCTGTATTGTTTATTGGACATACTGAATTCACTTGTTTTGTTTCAGAGCTTCAAATGTTGGTCCAGATAGCGGCGATGTCACTTCCTGTAAAGGCATGTCATTTATCATAAAGGAAGTTGTACAAACGTGTGCAGTCATTGTGCGAATGCTTTGTTGAAGCCTCCACTCCTCCCACAGGCTAACAAGTTGTTTTTCCTGACTGACGTTGTTCCACTGGCTGCTACGTACTACACACCCACGTCACACAGGCTGGTAACAGCTCGCCAGAGCAGCATTCAACATTCATACACACCCACAGCTTTTTAAGACCCCATTATTTCAAACTGTTTTTAATTTGGACACCATTAGCTCTAACAGTGTTGCTGTCAGCATGCAGCACAAGTCACCCAGAAAATGAAGGCAGTGGCTCAGTGCTCTCCGTCTCCAGTAGGCCTTATTTTATTTTAGGCCTGCAGCATCTCATTATGGGTTTAAGCAAAAAAAAATGTCAAGGGTTGTTTTTCCAGCAAAGCTAAACAAACACTTTTAATGAGCTGTGCATCGGCGTATGTGATGTATAAAGATGATTGTAAGGCCCCAAAGTAATAGTAATTCCCATAACACCACATTAGAGGCGCACATTTTTACTATAAATAAGTGGGATTAGCAGTTTTGTAATGGATTTGCCTGCAAATTAAATATAGAATAAAACTACTTGATGTTATTACTCTTTCCATCTGTGACCCCGAGCTATAGCCACCTGTCTATTGTGGCATAACTAGAACACAGCATGAACTCCATGTGTGTATTCATACTCTGAGGTACGTGTCCTTTATCGCCACAATGTAGACTTTTACAAAAGAGGTCAAGAAACAGGCCCAGCTGACTGTGTCACTCGCATGCAGGCCAAAGCTCACCATCATAAAAGTTACTAGAGGGGATATCTTATCAACCAATAATATCAATATACCAATAATATAACTATCTTTTTTTCTTAGAGTCTGGCACTATTTCATTTTATACCATCGCTACACATTTTTTCCAGCTACACTAAATACATTAATCACTAATAGCGACTTTGTAACGCCACTTTTGATATCACAGCTAATGTAACAAATGAATAATAAGACATGATTCGTACTGTATAACTGAAGAAAAGATAAAAGAAAAAAAACAGGGGATAAAAATGGGGCAATCAGCTGAGCTTTTTTGAGAACATACAGTTACCACAACTCTGAAACATAGGTAGTTTTAAAACCAAAAGCTCATCTGTACTCACCAGTGATGCCCACTTTGTAGAGCTCCCTGAACTTCTGATTTGCAGCCTCCCCTGGTACATAATCTCCCAAGCCGATGGTGCTGAGGGATATGAAGCAGAAGTAAAAGGACTCTAGGAAGTTCCAGTTCTCCTCCAGCGCTGAGAAGATGGCGGCGGGGATGAGGAAGAAGCACGAGACGGCCAACAAGGCCAACAGAGTCGCGTGAACAATGGCCACCAGCGGCTTGGACAGACCCCAGCGTGTGTGGATATACACGATTGGCCTCCGTGTGCTGAATACCATGATCCTTTGCACCACAGCAGTGAGGAAGAGGAGGGTGAAAGGTATGCCTATCACGGAGTAAATAATGCAGAAGGCCTTCCCGCCATCAGACAGGGGTGCTGTGTGACCATATCCTATTGGGGAAAAAAACAAACACGGAAAATATTTCACTTACAAATGCTCATACGGAAATATCAGATGGTTATCTTTCTACACACGTCAGGGAAAACATGGGCAGACTGGTGGCATGCAGCATCCATGAGTTCCTCTTATCTCCATAAAGGAACCAGGATGTTATTCTGTGTTTGCAAATTCTTTAAGCAGAATAATACACAGATAAAAGTAGGATGCACTTGGAGTCAGAAGAGTTAGTGTCGTTGTAAATAAAAGGTTTTATATTTGTGTAACCGGAATATTTCCATATTTTATTTTTTATTAAATTAACAAGTCTCCGGAAAACCTAAATGTCCTCTTTCAGTTTCATAATCTGCTTGTTTACTGATGACAAATAATAAAAAAAAATCTTTAAAATTACATGTGGATGAGAGAATAACTTTATATATGAAATGTTTTAGGCTGGGCTGCCCAACGCCATTGCATCTGACAGTTTATGAAGATAGACTGCAAAGCATACATCATTATTTTAAGAACAACAAACAAAACAGGTAGTTATTATATAACGTATTGTAAAAATGACTTTCAGTAAGAAGGTAATGTGCTCAATAAAGCAGTTACTGTACCGGTAGGTTGAGGTTGATTGCTCAGTGAGAACAATTTGAAAACTATGTTGTGGCAAGGTGATGAAAGCATGACTTAAATGCCTGGCACATTCTTGTGAAGTTGACGTAAGAGTCTTAAGAATACCACAGCATACTTGTTATGTGGTGACACTGATCATTTTTTTAAAAAAGAAGTGACAAACAAAAAAGATTGCTCTTCAGCTTCTGATTGTTATGTACTTCTTATTCTACACAATGGAATAACAATAAGATAAATATGGGACTCCACCCTGGCCCTGCCCTTTAGAACACTAGCAAGGATTAAAGACATTACACTTATGATCTCTGGGGGTGCATCTTGTAACTTCTCTATTACAACACTATGTAGCAAAGGTGAATATTCAGAAATGGCTGTCTTTGATTTACAAAGAAAAATACAAACTAAAAAAACTATCAGCTTCATCTGACCTAGATGTCTATAAAATCTGTTCTTAGCATTGAAACTGAAGCTATCTGGAGAATCATGAATGTTGTAACCTCAGGCAGCTTACATGTGCTCTGACCAAAGTTCTTCAGCTTTCCTAACTGACAAGCATCTGCTAACTACTTTCTGCGCACTGCAAGATAAGGGAAATACATTGTATTATGCAAAATTGTCCACACCTCTCAACATTTTTTCAAATGAATAACCTTAATCATATTAACATAAAAAAGAGAGAGGAGAAAAAGGATGTCCATAATGGCACAAACTGTCTCAATGTCTGACCATGTGATTACATAATAATCATAAGGGAAATATATTGTCCATGTAGCCTACTCTACAGTATGCCATTTTCGCATTGTATTGTCTGAGGCCATGTTTTTATGTCACTAGAAATATAATTTGTGTAAAACCAGGCATCTTCTCATGGAGGCCGCACGTGTTACGCTGCGCACCTGGAGGGGCTGCAATCAGCGTCACTGTCGAGCCTGAAAGATGATGACCTACCTGTGGTAGACAGCACCGTGCTGGCAAAAAACAGCGCAGAGGTGAAATCCCAGTTCCAGTTTGCCGAGGCGTTATTGAGAATGGAAACCCCATAATTACTGGCATCAAGTGCTTTCTTTAGAAACCGCTCCAGCCGCTCCTCAGAGAGACACTCGTTTTCCTGAAGGAACTGCTTTTTGATGGTCCTTAGCTCCTGACGCAGGAGGTCTTCATAAGGCAGCTCGACCGAAGAGAAGACGACGGCGCCGAATATAAGATAAAGGAGATAACCCAAAACAAGAGACAGAAAATACCACGTCGATTTGTGACTCTGTATTAAACGCACACAAGAATTACTGGCTAGGGACTGAAGCATTTTTAAGAGGAATATGTTACGTAATGATAGTAATATAGTATAACGATAAACGCAACGTTGTAACTAAAACTGCCTCGTTTGAATGAAGAAATTGGTTATATCGTTGTCACCGGGGATGTTGCTATAAAGACAAAGCTCGAGTATCCTCTTCCCTTCCGACAAACCTGCCGTGGCTCATGAGACTTTCATGTACAATCAGAAATGTCAATATTGTACTATGACATTAGCTATTTAACCTCAGACTAAAAGCTCGATGTAGGAACTCGTGCAATTGCTCAGATAAAAAAAAGCTAATTTCTTCTCTGTGTTTATTTATAGTATAAATTTTATAAGCAAGAATTTTGAGAGGGAAAAAATTGGAACCTTGAAACCGTAAATGTCAAATTTCCGCGCTTAGACATTTCCATGAAGGCAGCAACTGGCGACAAAGCACGTGTGACGTAAAACCTTTCTTCCTCTCATCACAGGTTGCCTGACCTGTTTTAAGTTTCAGTTTCTACTACTAATAAGCAAGAAGTGCTACAACACTATGTTAGTGGAAAAGGTCTTTCGTCGGCTGAAAATAATAATCTCAGTAGGCCGTGCAGAAAAAATCTGAGTAGCTATGACATTTTGTTTTAACAACTAAACTGAAGGCTACATTTCAGATAGCAATAATATGAGTCTTCCACATCAAGATGGATATATAGCTATCCAAAATGACATTGTTCCTATCTGTAATAAGCCTTTGTAAAATCTCTAAAGATATTCGCCTTCTCAGTTCATGAGTATCAGGTTTTTACTTTCAATCCAAATGACTAGGGCTATAATTGTTCTAAAGTGAACACTCAGAATATCTGCAATAGAAATCTCACAGTGAAAAACTGTGATCTATGATATCTATAATCCATTTTTTATTAGTCATAATTTTGATTCCAGACGTGGAAAATAATAATAATAATAATAAAAAAGTACACAAAATGGACAAAAAATACCTGCTTGGACAACATGTAAATAGATGTTCATAGAGATATGGAGGTTTAGAGAACCCAAGCTGGGAGCTTCTCTGTTGGCATCAAACCTAGATGCCTAAATGTCATTTAGTGCCACGCAAAGAAGTATTTGCTTATGTCATGACTGATAACAGCAACTTGAATGCACTTAAATTAAATATTCTTGAGCATGATTACGAATATACATAATTTCATTTCTTTTACATAATTTTATCCCCCAAACCAATTGATTCTCTCCTTGGTTGGGAAGTTTTTCTACACCTGTCTACAAGGTCAGGGCAAGTGGTAAGACGCAAGTAGTTACGGATAAAGAGCAGAAGAATGGCAGGCATAAAATAGCAAGGGGCGTGAACGAAATGGGACTGACACACCTGACATCTGGTGAGCGGAGCTGCAGCCTCATCCGTGCTGTGTGACATCCTTCCCGACCTTGCAAAACCTGAAACTCTGGCACAAAGCCTAAACACCTTGCTACCCCCTCAGTTCTGGAAAGCAGATGTCAAGCAGATCTCAAGCAGCTGTGCAAAGTCTCAGGGTGGGGGAAGCTATAATTGGCAACCTAACTGGGTAGCGGCCGAGTGCTTGTCCTAAGCCAGAATCACATGCAGGAAAGACCCATCATTTAGGAGAGCAGATCTAACAACCATTAAGACTGTTGGGGATCGGCCTACCACTGCACAGGATTAGAAGTTGGCTGATCTGGACGGGAAGCTAGATCTTCCAGTACACATTGCAGTGACATCTTTTAGACCAGACGCTGCATTTTGTCAGAGACCACTAAACAACTTGCACTGATAGAATTGACTATGGCCTGAAAAGACTGCATGGAGGAGGCATTTGTAAGGAAGGCTGCAGAGTATCGGGGTCTACAGGAGGAGTGGCAGGAGTATGGTAGATGAGCATACTGCCACCCAGTGGAAGTAGGCTGCAGAGGCTTTGCTGGATGCCCCTCCTGTAGACCTGGCTGGGTTTGAGCAGATGATGAGGAGAATTGCCACAAAAGCGGCAGCCGAGAAGCCAGGTCGCTCATGATTTGTGGAGATTTTTTTTTCTAACCCTCAAAGTTTGATTTATTGTAACTTTTACTTTTTATTATGCTTTTTGCATTTCTCCCTTTGTGTCACTGCAACATAAAGTTTGTTTCTGTGCATGCAAATGTAAAATCACACCAAGTGAGTTATGATCTCCCATGAAAGATGCTACTCACAAACTGCTCATCCTGAGCCTTTCAGAGGTGAACTCTTACATTAATAGAGGCTAAAACAGAGAATTGATGAAATGACAGGATAAAAATAGATTTTTTTAATTGATTAAAATGCTCTAATAAACCTTAAAAACCTTTAAGCCTATACATAGCCTATACAGGCTTTAGATAACTTGTCAAATGAAAATTGAGTTCATTTTTAGTTTATTTAGCTTCACCAGTGACTGTACTGATGACATTACCGATAACTATTGATGACTGCTCCTTCAGGGGTTGGAAGTGGATCATTGAGGTCACAAATTTGACCCATAAAAGATCAGCATGGTTAGTCTAATTTCCATCTGCAGATGCATTGCCATGTCCTGTTTAGGCTGTGCTCTGTATGCTTGTAGCATTTTGAAGGCGTCTTGGTTGAGAGTGGCAAAATGAGCTGAGACAGCATCATTTGAAGCCTCATGTAGTGCACAGTACATGCATTTTTGAAAGCTGAGCAACAAAGCAGATGCTTCTTTTCTTGAGGTGTTGACCTCTTATGTGGATTCTCCAACCGTAAACTCTTGTTGAAGTAATTGAAGCCACGTCTCTAGCAGATGAAATGCCACAAAGTCATGACTTAAACAATTAATGTAAAAGCTTAATTAGTCAATTCACTGGACATTAAAAAATACCCATCTAAAAAATCTATTTCCAGACAGAATTCTATTTGAGAGCATGCTTCTTTCAAGAATTTCCAGTGGTGCTATTCTCCCTTCATCCAGCAGATGGCATATGGAGATTCCAATGCCTTCTGGCAACTGACCCATAATCCTCATTCTTATACAGGTTTGAGTACCGCTATATTACAAGATGCATTTATGAACTATTTTAGAGACAAAAACTAACAGCTGTAATGTTAACTTTCCTCCTCCAGGTAATAAAGGCTATCAAATCTGGTTACGTTTTCACATGCAAATTTGAGGCACAAAGCCAGACACAACTCTGTACTCTTTAGGTATCTGCAAAAAGTAGAGCATTGTTATGCGCATTAGAAGCCTTTCAAAATTATTTACAGTTTAACTAAATCTGTCTTATAAGCTTGACAGAGTTCAGGGATGAGTTGAATACCTTAAACATTTGCAGAGCAACGGTTAGTGAGACGTGCCAAAAATCACGTGTTTTCAGCTTCTTAAATATGAGGGTTTCAGGAATAACTGAGGGTGTAACTGTGACGGAGACAGGGTGAGATTGTATTTCTAATATTTGTCAGACAATGAGTATTTGAATTAAAAAAAATCAGCAAATAATATAAAAAAAAATACTATTTAACATAATGATGAGTGTAATCACAAGATCAGAGTTTACTTCAAAGCATTGCATGGTACTGT
>JBBDHI010000017.1:10321887-10334294 GCA_037177115.1 Craterocephalus stercusmuscarum
CTCAGCAGAAGATTTCAAGTCCTTGGACACAAGGCCTTACACAATGCATCTGGGGCATTGGACACGGGCAAGCTAACAAGCAGAAACAACATCGTTTTCGTGCTTCAGACAGCACACAAAACAAAATCCCTCTCATCTTTACCTTGTAAAGACTGCTGGGAACTCCGGCTTATCTGAGGTTTGGAAAAGATGTTGAAGGTTTAAAGATTTTACCCACATATATTAAATACAGAGAGGGCTTTCTCTCCCACTGTCTGATCTTTGTGTTGTACATGTATCAATATAAGCAAACCACAATGCATACAATATGATGCACAAAACAGAACACACACACATACACATCACAGCAATCCTATGAGGATATGCATGAAAAAGAAAAAACAGTAACACCTACACGCTTGCTTCAGTGGGAGCAAGAGTTTCCATAGCTTCCCATTTTCTTAAAAAGTCCCTAATAACTAAAATCTTGAGTTAAAAAAAGAATTCTTACTTGACTAAAGATAATTTCAGGTGACAAAATCATCAGACGCATTTTATTACAATTTGAAAACTAGGAATCTAACAAATTGACCCAATGTACTAAAAAAAAGAAAAAGCAAGTGTGTCCTTGTATGTAACACTTCATGTACTGTAAGCACACTCACTTTATATTTTCCTTAAAAGAGAACAGAAATATTGGCGGCTCTAACTTACCTCTGCACTCATACTTGAGGTCGGAGAAGAAAACCAGCTCTTGCGAGAAGACGAACAAACCTAGCCTGCCTCCGGCAAATGTCTTGTCATAAACTGGTCCTGAGTCAGCCATGATCTGCTTGCCCTCATAGACCACAACCCTGCAGATCACAAGCAATTACATCAACTGTTTTCATGAGTTTTCACTAAAATTGGATTGAAATTAGACGGATAGATGGATTTACCTTATAAAGCCAGTCTTTGGTCTGTGGATGAGATGCCACCTGTAAGCTGTGTAATCCTTCCAACCAATGTTTTTGGGGTCATGCCACAGAGTGCGCACCTATGTAAAATATATCACACTGAGGATTAATGCATCCTTTAAAACAGACTGCGTAGCATTTAGACTAAAGCCCACCTGTCCTGGAGTGTTGCCTGTGTGCCACAAAGCGTTCCTCAGATTTTCTCCGGTGCCCGTGGTTGAGTTCACAACTTTGAGTGAAACACCTGAGATGCCAAACGCTTTAGAGGGCTTGTCCTCCCAGTAAGTCTGTGTGATCTGCTTCCACATCACAACATAGAAGCGGCCACTCGACTGGTAGCCAAAAACAAAGCCGGCGTAGTCATCATCTCTGTCTGTGTTCACATACATTGTTCCACTAAAGTCCACCGCACTGAACTCGTCGAAACCTGTGATGGTGTAAAGAGAAATAAAGGTGTTCTGTACAGATAAGCAGTTACAAATCTTGTTAACATGAAATGTTTTAAACTCAACATGCTGCTCACCTACTGCAATACCCGGATCAGAGTTAGCAGTCTGAACCAGCTCTTTGCCCTGGTGTCTGACTACCCAGTTGGGATCAATCTGAGTGGTTCCCTTAGGGTCCAAGTGGACCATCTGGAACTTCCTGAAGTCTGTTATACTAATGGCATTGTTCTCAGGACACACATCAAAGATATCTGGGATGTTATCATTGTCAAAGTCATCTTTACAGGCATCTCCTCTTCCATCCCCTGTTCAGAAAAAAAAACACAAAGACATAACGATAGGGATGACCTAGTTTTGCCTAGGTTGAAAAACATCCGTCAGCACATGTGAGTGTTGCAATACTTCTACTGAGGAGATTGTTGTGGAGCTCCTCCAAGTTCATATGAAAGATGAATGGAAAAATAACAATTCCTCTCGAGAAAACTGACTTTAATAGCATTGCCATTATGACTAAAGCAAATCAACCATCTTTTCATGCAGTGACAGCTTGTTACTATGGGAAACCTGAAGTCTGTTAAAACTGGACAGCAGGCCAGGAGCTCAGGGAGGAAAGAATGCACCGGGCTAATGAGGACCACTGCTTGGAAGTACCTAGCTCCCTCTTGTCACCAACTTTGTTGTTGCACAAGGTGCTGAAACGATTCTATCAAATAAATACTATCTGACAAGGTCTGAAGAATGGGATAGCGTCATGTTCAGAGCCTTTTCCTTTGTGCTCTGCTTCCAGTTATAGACAGCTGCATAAACTCCAGGTAACCTTGCACATATTGGGCACTGTGGATTAATCAGCCCGAAAAACATAAAAACTTCACAACCTGGCCTGTGCCCTTCCTGGCGAGCTCACTGAAGTCATGTAGAATGACTTCACCCGTACCAGGCCAGTTGTTGACACTTTCCACTGTCACCATATTTCACACCTACTGCATTAAAACTAATTGCTGTGCATTGGGGAGGAGGCAAAACTTCACTGAGTAATGGGTGCAAATAATAAAATCTGTGGAGGATGGAGTATTTCAGAAAGCAACAACAAAATACTGGACTGTACAAACCTTGCTATAGATGACCTGAAGTAACATTAAAGCCATAATAATCTACTAATATGCAAAATTATATTCAATATTACTATACAACATTAACCACTGCAACTTGAATTGACATGTTGGACTAGTTTTAACTCAGCATGAAACTTTTAGCACTCCTTGCATTTTTTTGTTCATATTTAATAGTGATTCCGCCAGCAGATATTTATGCAAAACAACAGCAGCTGGATTCATCCATGATTCAGAGTCAACCAGTGTACACCCACCATTAAGGTTTCCATGAAATGTAATGAGGTCTGAAAGGTTTTTTTTTTAAACGATCCAACTTGCACAACAGACTACTTTCACAAGCACTCTCTGACGCAACATTTTGTAGGAATTAGTAATGGTATTCGAGAGGTTGCAATTTCATGAAAATTCTGTCTTAATTGGGATATCGGAAGGGAATGGACAACGATGAGTTGGTGCCACGTGAAAACTCAAAACCATTGAGATACTGCATCCTTACCATCGGAGTCCAGCTGGTCTGCATTGGGTGTTAGTCTACAGTTGTCCTTCTCATCAGGTATGCCATCATTGTCATCATCATAGTCACATGCATCTCCTTTTCCATCTTTATCATGGTCCGCCTGGTTGGCATTGGCCACATAGGGACAGTTGTCTAAATTGTTCTGATGGCCATCCTCATCAATGTCCTGGTGGTTGTCACACTGATCCCCAACCAGGTCATTGTCAACATCAGTCTGGTGATGAATACAATAGTTAGTACCAACCTTTCATGCACCAGCTATACTGATATGCGTCATTATATACAGTGTAGGGCACAACCTGGTCAGGGTTATGAAGCAATGGACAGTTGTCACACTGATCACCAACTCCATCCATGTCGGTGTCCTTCTGGTCAGTGTTGTACACATAAGGGCAGTTGTCACTCTCATTTAGGATTTCTAAGGGGAATGTAAAAAAATTCAATTACATTTTGATTTGGATCTAAACTTAATAGATAGTGCCTTAGATGTCGGATTCATTGGCTAGTGTACCATCTCCATCAATGTCCACTGCACAGGCATCCCCTTCTCCATTGTGGTCTGTGTCTATTTGTGCAGGGTTGTGCTCATAGGGGCAGTTGTCACAGCGGTCACCAACTTCGTCTTTATCAAAATCAAACTGGCGAGGATTGTAAAGGAGGGGACAGTTGTCCTGTGGCAGAAAGATTGAACATCTGGTAAATTTATGTGATTAAAGGAGATGTAATTTGTAGAAGTAGATCCCTTTTCTGAAATCTGGTTAAAAAACACTCAAAGCATTTAATTTATTTTTTTTTTTGCTTTCAAGGCTTCATTGAAAAATATTAGTAACATAATGTAACAGCATCATAAAAAGCCTGTGGAGCTCTTCAAAGTGTAACAGAGGTGGCTACAGTGGATACAGCGTGAGAAATTGCAAAGAATATAAACATCTGGCAAAACTACACATTAATGTGATATTTATAAGGAAATTACCTAGAAAAAAATTCCAGACACCTGAGCTGTTTCTGTAATTTGTGTTCAGTTTTTGAGAGTAATTAATTTGTACTATTTCAAAGATTGTATAACAAAACCCTTGTGAAAACAGTCACATAACATGTCAACGTTTCTGGTAGAAGGGCTTTTTATTTTTGTCCAAACAATCAATTTTGAAGATAACTCTGGGAGACAATTTTTCTTTTCAGACAGCCCATCTGGAGAACAGCTTCTTCTTTCTTACACAACCTGATCGTAATGCTGCGCAGTGATTCACTGTTTGGGGATTTCTGCAGTAAAATCTGATTTTTTAGTGCATCTTAAATCAACATCAATACCAATCAATTTTTGGGGGATAAATTTGGGATAAAAAATTCCCTACCCTTTCATCCAGCATTCCATCATTGTCATCATCCTTGTCACAAGCGTCTCCTTGGCCATCTTTGTCAAAGTCTTCTTGTCCAGAGTTTGGGAGGTTAGGGCAGTTATCCTGAAATATTACCAAGACATCAAGTTTTAACGGCGAAGCTGGGATTCACTGCAGGCTAATCAGCATCAAACATATCTTACCTTCTTGCAGTGGTATGTGGTATTGGCATCACACACAAGGTTCTGATTGGGCCACCCATCCAAGTCTGAGTCTTCGCCGCATATGAAGCCGTCTCCAGCGTAACCAGTACGACACTCACACTTGTACATTGGGTCACTGAAGTGGCTGATATAAATGCATTCTGCATATTTGTGACAGCTGTGGGTCTTATCCTTACATGGGTTCTCTGGCTCACACACCTGAAGAAACAAAGAGAAGAAACAGGATTGCTCTACAAAATGTGCAAATGTTCACAGTTAACCATAGAAAGTACTGGACCTTTTATCTTTCTTAGGCCGGTAGACCTGCGAGGAACTCCGCAGCTTTGTTATCAGTCCTACAAACAGTTATTTTACCGCCACAACTGGGAGCTGTCTTCATAGAGGGCCCCTTTAACTGAAGGTTACTTTAAATCAGTGTGATGGGTAAAGGGAGGAATTCTGGAAAGAGTCAAAGCATGAGGACTTCTAGGCACAGTTGATTTTATGAGATCCTATTTGATGCCATGATACATCCAATTATGATCTACTGCCAGGTTTTCACTGGGGCCCACAGTATTCACAGCTGCCACTCATTACCAGAGGATGAACCTAACCTTGGTTCGGATGCCACACCATGAGCTCATGGAGTCGAAAATGACAGCAAGAACCGGTCTTTGATCAAAGCTGTGAAACAGAGCTTTTTAATGCCAACAATGAGACAAATCCCTTTCCTTCAAGTCAGTTAGGAAAACTGGGACACCAAATAACAGACAGGCAGCTGCACAGGCTGAAGAGTGGCGAGGTGATGCAGCAAGAGGATGCACAGTACGTTTTCCAGTTTTCCAGGAACACAAAAGGGATCATGGAAAAGAAGAAAAGAGCTGTGACCCAATCAGGTGTGACATGCATGACATATTATATTACCTAGTGTTACAGTGAACAAGTAGCAATAACAATCTCAAAAAGAGTTATCCCACCCTCCTCCTCATCCTTCTGCTTGCTGATTGTGGGTCAAACTGAGAAAAAAAAATCATATGTGATGGCCCAGGGTTTCCCCTCCAATACCGTAGAAATGAGGCTCCTAAATCATCTGAGCTGCTGCTTCATGTATAAATGTCAATCTGACATACAAAAATCCAGACAGCCGCTTTTGAAAATTTGCCTGGAGCTATAGCTTCACAATCTATCTATCTATACTTATCTTACTTTTCAAAGACAGCCTCTGTCTGAACTGCATTCAACCAGTGGTCTGTCAAAGCCACAGAATAAGAGTAAAAACAGCTTACTTGTTTGTTCCGTTTGGCAGCCTCCACACCCATACCGAAAGGCTGCGTGCCCTTGTAGCGCTTTGGACAGGGCAGGCAGTGGAAACCTGGATCGGTGTTGACACAGCGCTGCGTTCCACCCACTTTGTAGCAAACATCAGACACCATGTCACACTGAGAGAGGGGAAATAACAACATCAGTAAAATGCAAATACATTGATAAATTAAGTGTTAAAATCAGTATGGCTCATACATACGCAAAAAAATTTGAATTTCACCTCATTAATATCCTCACAGTGGGTTCCATTTCCACGAAAACCAGCAGGACATGGGCCACATTCCCAAGATCCGTCGGCAGAGCTGCTGCAGTCCACTCCCCCAAAGCATGGGTTGGACAGGCAGCCGTCTGTGAAGAGTTATACGACAAGAACAAGGATAACGAGGCAAATAGCTGTAACCATTCACATATCAGTCTAGCTTGTCTCTCAAATAATCTAATTTTGACTTTTTTATAAAAAAAGGTTAAAAAAAAAGTTTAGGGTGTTAGCTGCCAATACTGTAATAACAGGCTTAAAGTCACAAATATCAACCTCATGGTGCCACAATTTGGACCAAAATGGTAGCTTGACCAACTTAACAGTCAACCAGTTTAAAGTATGTGCTTAACTGACTGATGCTCACCAATTGGGCAGTCCTCCTTGTTACAGCTGTCACTGTCGCTGGCCTCCCCGATGCACTTCTTGCCACCGTATTGAGGATTAGGGCTGTTGCACTCGCGCGAGCGAGTTTTGATCCCCCCTCCACAGGTTGCTGAACACGTTGCCCACGGGGACCATGGTCCCCAACCACCATCGACTAAAAAGAGTCACACATTAGATAAGTAGGACTTTCTTGAGTTAACCTAGAATGTAATTAAAATGAATATATTCTGGGAACTACTCCAAGTTATTCCTATTAAACTATAACATGATTATGTAACATTGTTTTTAAATAAAAAAATAGAGCATACACATATTCCTTTACTTTTGAAGCCCTAAATCAGGATTCGTTGCCAACAATTAGTTTAAGGAGTCAAACTAGCTATCATTTCCAATAAGTCCAGCTGTGTATAATGTGTTATTTGATCCCAGTATATATCCAAAGATCTCCTAACAGGTCAAAGTCCTGGAGAGCTGCAAATCAGCATTGCAAAATCAGTACCAAAATCTCTGAAAATACCAGAGAGCATTGTTGAACCCATCCTACTGTACCATGAAAGGGCATGCCTCAAAAACCCACAGATAAGGAGAGGGGGGCATTAATTAGAGAGGTCCAGAAAAAATCAACTAACCCTGTGTGTTTGTCAATAAGAACTTATAAAGCCAAACTTCAGCAGGCTGACTCCAAACATGCAGAAGAAGGTATTCTTCTATAGAAATACCTGTAGTATTCTGAAAATTAAAGAACTTAAAGAAATTAAAAGAAATTAAAACCAAAGAAATCAGTCCCCACAGTGAAGCACGGTGGTGGCAGTATTATGACAGCATGACAGCAAGGAAATAGAAATGAGGAACTGGTGTTTGGTGCAAAAAGGATAAATTCTTTAGAAAAGCTTTTCAGTGTTATGAACAGTCAAGTGATACAAGGTGACGCATTTTGTTTCTTTTTCAAATCTGCAGTGTGACTTAAAGACGATTTTACATAACAGGAAATGGAAAAGTTTTGTTTTGAAGAATGGGCCACCATCTGGCAAACTTAAAACAAACCTGCAGATGAAATTGATGCCAGTCTGCAGGAAAAAGATTCATTTTTCACCCTCAGGAATTTAATGTTAGCATGAGTAAAAACATCTTCCAAATCTGCTCCAATTACGCGACAAAGATCAAAGAAAGAGGAGAAATTCCAAAAGTGAATAGTCATTCGAGCTACTGTAATCCACGCTCAGAAATTTCCCCTCACGGTGTGTAAACAAACAGCTCAGAGGAGAACTGCGGCAGAAGTATGAAACTTAATATTTAAACAGAAAACGTGCTTTTCGTCGACATTTCCTGAAAGACTGACATGAGCCAAGTCTAAAGCACATGGGGAATGTTGCCTGCGGAAACAGACTGTCGGACACATGGCCACGCTAGCCACTTTAACATAGATGCTGCTTTTGAGGAATCCTCTCCGTAGCTGGGAAACTCACTCGGACACGGTTTGGCAGTGCAGCTCTGAGTCTCTCGCCCGCTTCCCTCGCAGTCTTTGCCCCCCAGCTGGGGCACAGGAGCGTTGCAGTGGCGTATCCGAGTGATCTGTCCTTCTCCGCAGGTCACCGAGCAGGACGACCATGGCGACCACAAACTCCATCCCCCGTCCTGGCGAACTGGATGTGAGACATCCGGTATATCAAGCAGACATCACCAGAAACAAACACGTCATGTGTCATCTGCTTGGCTTCCATTCAGTCGAACGATTACAGACATGTATAATTTGGAGAAGGAAAGACAGAAAACCAGCCACCACATTTTTCTACAAGTAAACACTGTGTGATGTTGACGGCAGCTTCTTCACTTTCAGATTTGTAAGATGCCTGCGCCAGTATTTATGTCATTGTGGATTAACTATCTCCAAGTGGTTAGACTCAACCACACAGATTTAATGTAATATTAGCTGCAAGCAAAAACAAATACTGATCCAACAAATTCATCACTTGGGCCTCCAGCTCAAATCTAGCAAAATCAACACACTTCATATAAAGTGCAACCAATAATAAGATCCATTAATATCTTATATTTCTGCTCAGAAGGCAGCGCTGAGTCACCGGATTGTTGAAAACCCTCTTGGACTGTGATTTATTTGGAATTAACTTCGACTGGGCACAACCCATAACCCGACCGTGAGATCCAGCTCTTCACTCACATTCAGTCTCACTGTGATGGGTCAAGATTTATGGAGGCGTAAGCTCAGGGTTTTGCACTTTTGAAGGATCTCATCTCATAATTAACAGATCTAACTTTTTCCATTAAGTTCCACCCTGCTATGTCCCGCACAAAATGTTTGTTTTAGACTCCCGTCAGCTGCAAACACAGGTAATGTGATGCAGGTAATTTCACGGCCCTGTGAAAGTCGCTGCACTCCTATAAAAACAAAACAAGAAGACACCAGTTATTAAAGGAAAAACATGTCCTCACCACGGCTGTCACATTTGCCAAGGCTGCACTTGCGCGTCTGGATTGACGGTCCTGTGCAGGGGTTGCTGGTTGCGTCACACGAGCGCCCCCTCTGCTGAGTTCCTATCCCACAAGTGACGGTGCACTCTGTCCACTCTGACCAAGGGGACCAGCCATCCTCACTGTCTTTAGCTGAAAGAAGCAACATCTTATTGCACAATGGATTCTCTCCCCCCACAAAAAATAAATAAATAAAAATCAACAGAATGACGAAAGCACAGAAAAAGGATCATGACTTCAACGTTTATCCTTTATGTCGGCATGTTTATTAAATGACTTCATCTGCATAAGCCACAGAGGCCATTCTTAGTGTCAATAAATATACGGTTTCCTGCCACAGACAATCTGGCTGCAAGAGTGCTGTGGTATTAAAGTTTAACATATACAGAATTTTTTTTTTTTATGGCACATCAAGCAATTTATTTTAAATAGTGCATGCATAAGCCGTCTGCATATCTACCAATGACTTTAAATGACGAAATACTTACGCATGCACACAGGGCAGCACTCGCCATCAATAAAAGAGGGGCCGGCACAGGCCACCGGTGGGCATGTAATTTGATGACACACAATTTTAGACTCCTGCAAAATATGAATGAATGTAATAAATAGATCAAGATCATTAACATCCACAGTTAATTTGCATAATTCCGCGTGACTCAGCAGTACCTGGCAGGTACACTTAGTGCAGCTGTCTACAACCCAGTCTTCTTTGTCCTCAAACAGTCGGCCGTCCTGCCAGCACATGTTTTTCTCTTTAGAGTCCTTCATTCTCCCGAGGGCCTCTTTCATGACTGTGTTCTCCTCTGTCTGAACACACAGCAACAGATTAGCAGTCGGGGAGGAGATCAGTCAGAAATGATTAGGACACACTCATGGCGTGATAAAGCCATATTGCCACTGGCAGGTCGAGTGGTTTCACTGCTGACAGGCTGATTCTTTAGGAGCACGTGAGAGGTTACTTTCCAGCCGGTTGTGAGAGGAGGAGTATATGTTGCTCCTGTAGACAAGTCACCTTGTTGTGCTGTTGTATTACCTGTCTAAAATCAATCATCTTAATGAAAACACAAAAAGATGCTATTTGAAAAACACCACCTAATGTTAAGAAAATGAGTCTTAAATTAAACATCCTGTCATGCTTTTAAATCAACTATCCTACCAGCATATCGTGGGGAGTATTTTCTGAAATACAAAGATTAAAAAGTTAGGCCAAATGAAAAGGTTACTTAGCTGGGGTAACATTAATACTTTCCGAGACATCGACCCTTGCCTTTAGAAAAACAGACCACTGAAAGTGCTGCTAAGTTACTCATGTTACAACCTCCAACCAACTTGGAAACCAGGGGACCTCTGGCTGGACTCCTCAGCACTTGGGAACTGTCAGTCGATAAGCTACTGCCAAAGATTTGCCTGAGTGAGTGTGTGAATGTCCGAATAGGAAACCGACAGTGTGCAGCGCAACAGTTTAAGACACCACTCGGTCTGGAAGAGCCTCAGGGACCCTTTTCATACCAGCCTTTTTTTTTTTTCTTTTCTTTTCTTTTTCCCCCAAGGTTCATGCCCAGACTCTCTTATTGCTGGGAGGCTCCCAGAGGAAACATATGAGCTGTTTAAACAAAGCCAGACATTAGACTGGACCCATTCGCTGCCAGGGGAACACTTCCTATATTCACATGTAACATGTCATAAAATCTGCCTGACTCATGCTGCCACAGATAGCAGGAGTCAAACGAGTTCAGCCATCACAGGCCACTCTATAAACAGCCCCGTGGCTACTTACTGTTTGCTTTCAAACCAATGTAGGTTACCTAGTAACCCAATTCAAACCTCTTAGTTTCTGGCTGTCGCACAGAGCTGTGCCATTTATTCCAAAAACCAAAATTCCTTCCCTTATTTAAAAACATTCATCACAGAAACTGGAGTATAAAATACAGCAAGACAGTAGCTTCTCTAAAACAAACACAAGTCAGGATTAGGTTTGATTTACACTACTTTCCAGAGAATCAGTCAGTTCACCACATTTGTCACTTTTACAACCTACCACTTTCTGTAAGCCGTCAATAAGGTTACTGACGACAACACGCAGGCCTTTGAGCTCCTGGAACATGGTGCTAAGTTCCTCACAGGAGCGTTCGCACATATCTGCACCCAGGTCGTCTGTCTTCTGACCTATGCTGTTTGTCGTGATGGACGTTGCTACGTCCACCATCTGTGTGCTCCCACTAACAGCGTTTGCATCGTCTGGAAGAGAGAGAAAAACAAACAAAAACAAAGGTGAGGTAAAAGCAATCCCACGAGTCAGAGATGATGGAGAGACTATGATGGTTGGAAGAGTAGGACTCTGATCTGGCGACGGAGTGGTTTCCTGTTTTCCTGTAGCATGCTAAAAGATCACAACTATGTTTGCTACCTTCCCAAAACCAGATGTGCAGTCAGCAGCGATGTTTGATTTGAAAATGTGTCTGTCTGAAATGTGGACAGTAAATCTTTCAGCGAGAGACGACAGCAGGGCCAGCTGTGGGAGGAACAGAGAGCATGGCACGGCTTGAGCACACATCTGGCTGTTCCTCTTGTGATGGAAAAAAAGCGACAACATCCACCATAAATCTACCTGAACTTTTTAAGAGCGGACACTTCCAACAAGCTGGAGTGACCACACAGATTATTTACAAAAAGCCTATCACACTCATGGTCCCTACAGCTCATCAGGCACTAGGGGGACCTCAGTCTCAATTAGTATATGAAAACCACTGAGCTGCAGTATTTCTCTTCCATTACTAACCTTTAACTTAAGTGCACACTGTGGAAAAGAAAGTGGCCTTTAGCTGCAGGGGTTGTTTAATGGGGCTAAATGTTAAGTTTTCTTTGCACAATCAACACATCTGGAGCAGGAAGTCCAGCCATGGGTAACGTGTCTACCAGCTGTGATCTTTGCACAACACAGACAGGCAAAAAATACAAGTCGCGCAGCAGGACGGGGCAGCTTTGGTGGGCGGAGTGTGCAGTGAACCTTGTGACACAATAACTATCCGCATTCCCTCATTTCACCCCATCATTTTACACTCAATTTGCATCCCAAGCTACTGAGCTGCGTCAGTATAGGATTTAAGAAAAATCATCGTATATAAGACTCATATCAAAGTCCTGTGGATTGCCTGTCATTCAGCCGAGGCACAGCCCATTTTTGCAACTGGTTTGGACCTAGCTATGTAAATTGGTGAAGATTTATAGCAAGCTGGGGACTCTAAATCAAGAAGTCATCCAAATTGCCCAGTGATGTTCCACTATGTTTTATTTCCTCCTCAGTCTGCTGGAATCATTCAAACCTCGGGAGGGCTCGTCTGTGAAAGCATTTACACATTTTTTTCCTCCCTGATAGACATTCTCTGTTTTGTCAA
>JBBDHI010000017.1:10370455-10383454 GCA_037177115.1 Craterocephalus stercusmuscarum
TCTTCAGATTTTTGTAATTACATCATCTCTTGGAGATAAACACTAACATGGTTTGAAGAACATTATAAAGTTCATCATTATTAGCATGAATATGTATTTGTATTGGTATGTATGTGTTTGCAAACTTCTCGCTGTCTTTTGTCACAAAGTGTGTCACCTCTTAAACAGACAGAATTTATTCCAGTTAGTAGACAAACTATTATCTTGATGACATTTAAAACAATGTGATCACATTGAAGCAGAAAACAAAACTGGAATGGAAGCAATTTTTTTTGTGATTTTCCATCCTTTATGTACCACATTGATATAGGCTCCATCTACAAATGTTGAGTTTCCACTTAATGTCTACACATAAATTCCATACATGTCTTCCAAGTTATCAGATGATTTAGTTAAATGTGTGAGTGAGACGGAGGTGGGGGTGTTTTTTGTTTAGATTTCCATAAAGAGTGTGAGAATGGGAGTCTGAGAGGGCATTTCCAGTTCCATTTTCCGAGAAGTCCTCTGGTCTGATGAGTTCCAGGTGAATTTTCAGAGAAGGCGATGGAAATTTCAAGTGGGACAAGCTGCTTCTCGGGCAGCAGTTTCTGATGTTTGGGCCGTCTCGGGCCGACAAAGCAAGAAGGGGAAGGGAAGTGTGATGTTATATGTGCGGTGTCCAGGCAGGGGCAATCCCTCTGATCCGCAGCTACAAAGCCTACAGCATCCAAAGGCCCTTGGGCACTTAGGCAGGGAACACCTCATTGATGAAATAGCCAAGCTGAAACAACACACCACAGGCTTTCCACTGTGTATAGTGCACAAAAGCTGACGTGACAAAGAACAGGCACATCTGGGCAGATGGAATATAGTCAGCTGTGCACAAGAGTGAATAGCTGAATGGGTTAATGCATTTAATCCACGCCAGTAGCAGCAGCGTATCCGGCTAATCCAGGCTGGCTCAAGCATCAACTTTACAGAGGTAAACAGACAAAAGTCAAGGGTCACTGAGTACAAGCTTTCCTCCCAAACAAACCAGCACTTCTTTGTTCTCCCAAAAAGTTACATAAGGAACTATGATGGACCATCATTTCCATACTTTTAATAATGAAAATAAAAAAAGAAAGCTTACCTTAAATTCACTGTAAATGGTAATGCAACAGAACTACAACATCCTATACATCCTGCAGCTTCATGCTCTGTTCTGTGGTAGTCTTCTGACACTATGTTGGCTGTGAAAACACATCTCAGCTGTCATTTTGTTAGACAACAGCAAACTGGGTCCACATGGGCCAAGACTGAAATTGAAGTAAGGCCACATGAACCCAAACTGCATCACGGAAAAGCATTACTCCAAGACCATCATCAAGTACGATAGTCCTCCTGCCATCACCTATGCCAGCCTTAATCCTGCTGTAACAGGGACTTACATTTAAAGATGAATGATACTGATGATGACCCATCCTGTCTGGCTTTTTTGGAAACTTTTGAATAAAGAAGACAGTTTTTAAAGCCATAGCGTTTTTCATTTAAACCACAAACCAACACTTTTAGTCCCTCAAAGACAATTTGCCTTATGTAACTTGCAAACAGCATTCATCGGTGTCTTATGCAAGTCTGACATCTGCCAAATAGTAGATCTTTCAAGAGTAAGGGGGAAGATGAGGCTCTCACTACCAGTTGATGCCAAAACAAGCAAGTTCCCTGCTCTCAGGGTAACGTTTGGTTGTCATTTAGACTTCCCAAAGGTAAGAAATTTTTTTAAATGTTATGCAAACTACATGTGAGAAAGTGAAACAAGCTCATCTTAATCCACATTTGCATTATTCAAATTTAGAGTAATGCAATCAGAAAGATGCATGGTTCAAGCAGAGCCCCCAAGTAGTAAAAATTTGAAACAGTTTAACTGGTAATACATCATTTTACGTATAGTCCTTCAATCAAAGCTTAAACAATCATAGTAGCAAAAAAAAAACTATTTCAGACCGCTGCTGAAAAGAATGTTGTTTGGGATTCAAAACATGCCCTCGCATTGTCTCCCCATTACACCATTCACAACAGGTAAATAGTATATAAGTTATAAAGTATGTTCTAAATTATAAATACATGTTTTGCATTATTAAAGAATGCTTAAATGGACTCACCTTGTTCTGTGTGATGCAGTGGATGGCTCTGCTGTGGGCGTCAGGAATTATTGAGGAAACTGCACCTTTGTTCATATCCATCACTTGAATAGACCGATCTGAACCACACACCAGGACAATGTCTGTGAAAAGCTGTTAAGGGTAGTTACACTGACCTTCTTTTCCTTTTCTGCGATCAGTAATGTCTGAAAAAAAGTGTTCTGAAGTAAAAAAAAAAAAAACAAAAAAAACACATAAATATATACACTTTTGTTGTCAGATGTGTCTGAAATTTGTTTTGCATCACGTCAGCCATCTTTACAGAAAAAAAAGAACTGACCATTAATGTTAAATTAATTCAGTAAACATTTGTACCAGGTGGAGCTACAGTAGCCTACTGTAGGATGGACATGATGGCAGATGTATAAAACAGCAGGAAGACCGAAACCATCAGAGGAAATAGATCCTTTGTTTGTTTGTTTTTCAGATAATTTCTATGTGATCTTTCCAAGATAATAGATACTTGTAGGATGCTACCTACTTGATTTCTGTTATGAATTATAGTTGGAATATGTTGACCCTCTTACTGTGAACCGAACTCGATTTCTTCTGTCTTTGCAGTGTTTATTTATTTATAAGAGCGTTATTATCACACCATTCTGTAACGATGCTCACACCTTGTTGGTGCAGTCCAGGGATGTCAGAGTTATTTAATAATGTAAGTTATACTGTGTCATCTGAATACTTGATGATGTGCTGATAGGTTGATCAATACAGCATATCAGTTCAATGAACCTAAATTGATCAATTTACCTTCTTGTAGACAGCGTTTATCATTGCATTTTGAAATTTAGGGGTAACCTAGAAATTAGAAACCTGAACTTGTATGTGCAGAAAATTACCATTCATGTTATCACTGCATAATATTTTCACTTAGCCTCAGCTTGGAAAGCAAACTGCAGCAAAATCATTCTAGACAGGATCTAACTCATTCCAACACAACTTTGTTTGGTGGTTTTATAGGAAACTAAATGCACTGTAAACCCTAACAAGGGGCTGGAATGCAGACATTCCTAAAGAATTAAAGACACCTAAATGCTTTACGGGTAAAATCTGCAGTGGAAGTCCTGAGGCAACATGTTTAGGCAAGGCTTTATGAGATTGTTGTGGTTTACATGGAAGTTTTTGAGCCAGATGCTCCGAGCAATAGGAAGAGCTTCTCTTTGTCAGCATCGGTGCGATCATACACCACCTTCTTCTGCTGCAGGAACTTTTTACATCACGAAAAAAAGATACAAGACAGGAAGTCATTGATGGCAGACAAGGCAGTGATGTCTCTGGATGATGCTGTTAGGCATTTAGTTGGTTTGATGACACTCCGTTGCTTATATCTAAGAAGTGTAGTTAAACAGTTGCATTGCTTTCCAAAACAATAGATAGCGCCTGTCTGATCTATACAGCTATACAGGAGAGTTTAGTAAAACGGCTTAACAGTTTGTTGACAGTTCAAGTGGTTCAAAAAGAAAGTGCAACACAAAGTGACAAGAGGATAAACATGAATAAGCAGCATGCGTGACTGCATGCCCTTCATTGGGATTTCCCTAGCCTCCAAAACAAGTCCTGACGGTTTCACCATAGGATGTTAAGAAGTGTCTGTGGTTGTAGCTAAATACAGATCATTTTAGTGACAAATACAAGAGGTTACATAGTTTAGATTTCAAATCAGGCTAATCTGTTAGCCTTTTTCTATCTTAGTATCTGTCATTATTACAATAGCTGATTATGAATGTAGATAAAAAGTGGCAAATGACTTTAAAAAATAGGTTGACACAAGATTTGAAGCTTTACCCCATTACACCAGAAACAGTCATGTCACTTGATCTAACCTGCTTTCACAGAAATTCTACGCTGTGAACAAAAGTAATATTTGGCTTGACACAATATATAAAGATATGTCAAGAGATATGTCCACTAAAACAAAAAACCCTGAAGTTGAAAGATTCAACTTTACAAGCGTAACAATACAGATGAATAATGACTAGAATTACCTTTTAATGTCATCACGGGTGCTGTCCACATTGTAAAGGTATAAATGTAGAGAGGACCCAGATCCCAGGAGAACAAATTTATCAAGATAATAAAACTGAGCACCCCGGATAGGCTTGGACAGCATATTGTCATCCTGATGGAAGGAGAAAAGAGAAAAAAGAGAAAAATATCTGAAAACATGAAAGATATTTGTTGAATTTGAGGGAATATTTCTGTAAAGATATAACAGAATAAACATGGCTCCCATCAACAGAGCCCCTGTCCCTCTGAAAAGACTTGGATTTCTTGCCAGTTTCTTTTTTTTATTTTTTTTAACAGAAACACAGTAGGCCAGCCAAGTTTAACATAATTATGCTTCATTTCAACATAAGATAAAGAAAAGGCCTCCTAAAAGAGTGTCTGGTTTTGTATTTCCAAAGTGCTTTTACTGCACTTACAGTGACAACAAATGATCTCCCATCTCCTCGTACCTCAACTTTAGTTTACATGTATCTCCTGTGTTTTAAAATACTACAAATTCTGTCATTATTACTATAATTATTATCATTCACTTATTAAGTATGTATTTTGGCTGCTTTTGATAAGACTATACTAAAACATTTTGTCTCCTCGTTTTGCTTCAGTTTTGCAAAGCATCTTCTAAAGCAGGGGTTCTTAAAGTTTTGGTAGCTGAGGGCCACTTTAAGAACCCAACAATGGACTGGGGGGAATAAAAGGGGGATAAAAGGAAAAATTTTAAAATGCCATTTGTAATCATTTTAATGATCAGGTTGCATTTTCACACGAAAACATAAAAACAAGCAAACACCCTCTGCCTATCCTTTAACCTTCACTCCAACAGCCCAGTTTCCAACTCCTGATCCTCTGCAGTCTTTCTGTTTTACCTCTAAACCAATTTGGGTTTGTAGACTCTCAGAACAAAGCATGTTTGCAATGTGATGTCATATATGCTGTTCCTCATTTCTCTGTTCTTTATGGTTAGGCTTAGCACTCATGTAGGTTTAAAGTTTTTCAAGTAGCAATGAGGGTATAGACACTGAAATTCTTTAAGTACTGCCTGAAAAAATTGAAAATGCATTGGGCTTTTACCACGACTGCAGCAGGCTCTGAGCTGCAACTGGTCCAAATCCGAAGTGACAAGTCTTCTGATGCACTCAGCCACCACTGTCTGCTGAGGCTCCAGCTCACACTGCTCACTGGCTTGTCATGCCCTGCACACAAACAGAGAAGCTTGAAATAAAACTAGTAATACAATGTGGGCCGCAACATTTACTTTTATGGTACTGTTCAGACAGCCAGGGAGACTGAGAAGAGGAGACCAACACGTCGCCTCAACTTCTGTTCTTTTATCTCTACTGCCCCCCTATGGTCATTAAGTCCCTGCCGATGAATTTGAGCCATGAATGTCAGACAAATGTTTGAAGCAGAAGTCCATTTTTTTCTGCCTGTTGGTGTTTACTGTGTACCTCAAATAACAAAGACCTATAAGTCCTGTTAAAACTTTTTCAAACTGTGTAGAATCGTAACACTAAGATGTTAACTTCAACCTTTATTTTCTCCTTCACTACTGTATATTTTATTTTGGGCCACTTTTCTGCTTTGGGTTATAATTAGACACAGATTCTTAGTCAGAGAGTTTCAGTACCAATTTTTATGGTGTCACCTGGGTATGTAATTGTTCTTTAGACATGGTTCAATTTAAAGTAAATGGAGTATATCAGTTAAGCCCAATAAAGGCAGCAATGAAATCAAGCTGAGGATGATTTTCCTTGTACTGTAACATTCCCCTTTTCTCTTAAAACATCATGGCAAGGTCTTAAACTTAAGTAACTTGTCAACAGAATGTGCAAGGAATCAATAAAAATAAAGCACTATCATAAAGAAATCGCACTTTACGTAGAATAATTCAAAAGCCATGTTGACAAAAAAGTGACAAAAAGTGTAGAAATAGTACAGCAGAGTACAAGGCATGGATCCTCATGACACACCTATGTAGACAGTTGGACTGCCCGTTAGAGATGACTTGTACAATAACACTGAGCTGTCTCCAAGACCACACAGGATTTGTTTTCCATCACCTGGAGAGAAAAAGGAAACACAGAACTGTTCTGTTAGGATTTTCCCTATTAGGTTTATTCCTACCAACATTAGGAATGCTGCTTTTAAACAGTAAGGTCTTTTTTCTACAAGCAGAACATTTGTCCTTAAAGCATACTATATACATTGTCAATAATTGTGACATTTTTTGTGGATAATATCATGAGAGTACACGGCCCAATTCCAACATGTACATGCAGCTCTCTGTGCCAGCCATGTTGCGGCTATCATGCAAAAAAGAAACCATCTGTAAATATAACCCTGAAACGCAGCTGGCTTCTCTCAACTTGTTTTTTAAAATGATGGACGCTGCATCGCCTAGACTAAAGAGGCAATGTAGTCAAATGACTAGAAGTAATCAGTTAAAATAAAAGCAGATGAGCTAATATTTTTTCCAGAAATTGTAAAATTTGTTTCTCTTGAACCTCAAACACATGTTCTGATTGTTTCTCCTATTTTCTGTTGTTTATTAGAAGCAATACTCTGTCCATTTGAAAATGATGCAATTATTAATACAATTTAAAATAACCTGCTGAAGTTATATTTCAAAAGTGTGCTCTGACTTAATGTGAGATAGTTATGGGAAAAAGGAAATGAGGAAGAGGATTGCTAGGCAAAAAGTTTGATCATATTTCTTACCTGAATACTGAAGGCATGAGACTTGTTTGCTGGTGATGCTAAGATCAATACGTGAAACAGTTGGTGCTGCACTCTGTGCTGGGTAACTGCTGTGGAGTAAACCTCTGAATAACAAAGCATGAAATGTATGTCATGTTTATATATTAAGAGAAATCTATTTCAGCTCTGTATTCTGACAGTAATGACAGGAAGATGGACTGCTTACACGTTTTTGGTCATCTTTTTAGTGGAAGAATTCTTCTCAACATTTGTTTTTGGTGAAAACATAATCCTCCTACAAACAAAAACAATTATACAGAGCATACTGTAGGTTTGGTGTAAAATAAGCAAACTAGATAAACTGGCACATGCACAATGCATTTTAAATCTATATATTTTTTTATATTTTTACTTTTAGACATTTAGGGCAGGATCTATCAAAGGTTTGCACATATTAAAACATGTGCAAACTACACAGCACACAAAAATATGTCATTGCTGATTTATTAAAGGGACACGCTAAGGATTGCACCTCTTACAGAGACAAAATACCCCAAGCAATCATGCATGACGGATTAATTGGTCACTCTATTAGGAGTGTGTGCGTGAATGGTTGTCTGTCCCTCTATGTTATCCCTGTGTTGGACTGGCGACCTGTCCAGGATGTACCCCGCCTCTTGCCTGATACTGACAATTGCTGAGATAGGCTATAGCCCACTTGCGACCTTAAACTGGATTAAGCAGTGCAGAAAATTAATACATTTATTTATTTATTTTTTGTCTCTTCCATAAAAATCTCCATCTTCACCCGTGTCAGTTTCATTTTGCACTTTCTTCCCTCCAAACTTGCCGTGCTGCAAACCACAAAACATGCAAACCCCTAATCCGAATAGGGCCTTTGCATTTGCATAAGCAATCTCAGTAATCACCTGCAATATGTGGCCCAGCCCCTCGTGCAAATTACTACAAGCAAATTGGGATCTTGATAGATCCCACCCTTATTAAGAAATTATAGGGAGAAGTTTGAGAATATGAATATGTGATATATCTAGGTTTGCTCTGCATTTGGAAACACTATAAATGACATAACATAAACATAGTGCTCCATCTATTGATGTTGCTGCCTAATATCTGTTGAAAGAGGTATTTTCAGTACTTCACCTTGGGGCACTGTTGTATCCAGATGACTTCACTTTTGAATGAAAAACCAGAGGTTGTTCCTTTATTCCTCCTTTGTATGAAAGATAACAAGCTAAATGATACAGAGATTGACAAACACAAATACTTATAGTTGTATAAACTGTATAAACAACAAAATGTATGTGGAGAAATAAACAAAAGCTAAGCAGAGTGAAGAGACAGAGTCCATTTACAATTGAGTAGATGTATAATACCATGAATTAGATGACTACAAAGAGATATTTTTAATTATAGTTTCTGAATAATTAATGCAATTACTGATTCTACTCAAACAGGTTCCTATGGTCTTATGAGAGAAAGAGGGTCCAAGACCTCTAGGTGACCACAGTGCTGTTTGCATTAAGAAGTCTGCCATGAACAGTGGGATGGTTTATCCTGCTCAATGTTCGCTGTCAGTGCCTTTGCCATATTACAGTGAGCTCATTTTTTCCACAGCTATTAAAACGTGTAAGGCTTTCCAAAAATTGTTCTTCTGTCAAACACATGCAAGAAAGAAAAAAAGTCACTTAATCACTAAACACATATTTGCTGTAGGTCTTCAGTTTCAACATAAAAAAAGACAGATAAAGTTTATTGCCTTGACATGAAGAGATTAAATACAATTTAAACTGTCAGGTTTAAATGCATTGCATAATTGACTTGAAAGTACAACTCAGTTTTCTGTTGATTATTTTAAAAAAAAAATCTGCAACAATGAAGGTACTATGCCCATTTCCACAATTTTTCCCCCATGTATTTTCTTAAGTAAGAAAAACATTTTTCACAAGGTACAGTATTTGTAAATGAGCAAACTTTTGTGAATGTAAAATGGTCTCAAACAGCCAAGAGCCCCAAAACTTAAAGAAAGAAACGTCCTGTTGCAATAGAGATTCAAATGTAGCACCTTGCTCCATTTTACTGTGCTGTTTGGCTTCTGGAAGTAGCGTCTGTTCCAGAACAGACCACATGCAGAAAGCTGGGTTTTTTTGGGATAAAGATATAATTACCTGGTGATGCGTTCACTTTCTCAACAGCCCTATTGACCTCCTGCTGATATGTAATGGCCATTTAGTTTTATTGGGTTGTAAAAATCGCATAAATTAACGCTGACTTTACATTAGACACTTTTTAAAGCACAGCGAGGGTCTCAGACAAATTTCCAGATTTAGTCAAATTTGCATAAAATCGCAGCTGCGTGCTGCTTCTCTTATGGCCCTCATCATGTAAGATTTTGAAAACTTACAGCAACCATCCAAAACACCTAAAGGCATTTAAATCTTTTCAGCAACCAAAGAATGTGCTACAATGCAACATATGAAAGCACTCTGATGAATAATCGTCTTGTGTATGATTCGCATCTGTACTGCGTGGTCAGCATATACAGTAGTTCCTGTTGTATCATTTTTACCACATTTACATATTTTACTTCTATACAGCCTACATCTGGATAGTAGATCTGGACAGAAAAATACTGTGAATTTAATGTAAATGCATGCACAGTACATTGGAAGCAGGATGTAATTGCATCAGGTAGTGGTCAGGTTTGAAGTATAAGTTGCAAGCCAGATGTAAGTGAAACAGTGTGTCCACTTTCTGAGGATCAATGGTCACAAAAGTCGGCATACAGTTGACAAAAGTTAAAAGTTAAAACTATAGTTTGCTGCTTCCATTGCTCTTGGATGAATATATATGGAGTGACATCAATGGATGACAGGACAGTGTTTCCAGATAATGACTGATTGTCAATACAGAAATGTACCAACTCTGAATCTCTCCAGTTCACACACACACACATTCATACAGCACTTTTTATATGCTGCTTTTAGCCAATGTTCCACTTTTGCTCTGTCAAAGACACAAACAGATTGCACTGGAAGCAACATGGAGTTTAAAGTCTTGTCTTAAGACAATTCAAGACAGACTGCTTTACCTGATGAAGTACGGCTGGCTCAGAAAGTAGGAATACTTTTTCAACACTGACACAGAATCTTTTTTGTTCTTTCTTTAAAGTGTTTTAAAATATTTTTCGTTTTCGTTCTAATACAGTTTCAGGTCCCTGAAAACTGATCACTGGAAACATGGAAGAGAATCAGAAACTGCATTTGAAATGATGCGATGACAGGAAACCTTAGACTTTTGGAAATAATCAAGCAGACATCCTCATTTGCCTCCTGAGTGACTCTTTTCAGTCAACAAGTGTCCTTTCATGATGTGGCTGGCCTCTGTAACAACTCTGCAAACAATCATCTGTTTCCTATTTACATGCATGCACAAGCCCACTACACTTTTTTGTAGAACAGTAGGACTTAACTATATATATAGAAACTGTTGGTGGGGGGCATTGGCAGATTTCCATGTAATATCACTGTTTTCAAAAGTGTAGAATGACTTGGAAAGAATAGAGATATTGCTTGATTTATTTCCTAAGATGATTTGGTTTCTGCTTCTGACCCTCTACCATGTTGCGAAATTGTGTTCCTACAACAGGCTCCAAAAACCAAACTTTTTCATTTTTGAGACAATCTTAGATTTGGGAATATACAAGGAGGAGCCAGTTAGATGTGATATGTGTAATTTTTGTAATTTGTGTATTTTTGTAGTTGCCACAGCCATGAACATGTAACTGGGGCAGTAAGACTCTGGAACAACAGCGTTCATCATACAAAATGTCATTGTAGCAGATTGCCATCACCTCAATAAATCAGCTATCCTGTTTTGCTTCAGGACTACATTTGATTGATAGCGATGCGACAAGAAAGCAGTCATCAAATTTGGACTCACATATTAGAAAAAAAAATCCTTCACAGTTGTGCCAGATTTCCAACAACAGAATATTTTCCTTTCCAGAGGTCCTGGGGGTTTATGGTTTCATTTGTATACAGTTTTGCAGATATCTTAAAGAATGCAGAGATGCATGGGGGGGGCTGCTGGGTAAGCCAGTAAATGTTTGTGGTTTTTTGCTCTAAAGCTGCAGTCACACAGCACCACTTGACTCTGCAGAAGATCTCCTACATAGTCTGGCACTGGCAAATCCCTTTGCTCCAGCTGTGGGGAGTTGAACTGAGACTAGCCTTCTCAGCACTAACTCTCTTAAAGAGCAACATGTAAACCTCAGTATACTGCATATTTCCAGCTAAATAGATTCAAGCTGTCATGTCCTAATTACACACTAAAAAAAACACACAAAACACTCTATTGCAATGATACAACGAACTGGGCTGATTTGAGAGAAACATCGGCCTAAATGTGTTGCACACTAATAATGGTATGATGTACCTGATTTTTGTGGCAATGAAAATGGAGGGGAATGCAGTAATGAATGCCCCATCAACACTAACCACAATGCAACTGGTGGAATCGTATCCAACTAGAAAGATAATAAGGATATGTCAGACCAAGCGATAATTATTTAAGAGAAGCTCTGTAGCCAAGTAAAACACAAGCCAGTCAGTGAACTATAAAATGAGACATACTCTTAAAACCCAAAGTCATCAAACAGCAGTAGCTCCCATTGTATTTTATGTGCATGAGCACAAGCGGAAAGCGAGCGAGTGTTCAGACAACGTCAAGGCTGCTGACCTTTCTTTTTAGGCTGGTTGGCCTCCCTCTTCTTTAACTCAGCGTTCAGAGGAGATTCAAGCAGTAGAGGAGACCTAAAGACAGGGAGTAGGGAAACGGGCAGGGGATGGAGTTACTGGAAATAAAGGTGCATAGCATTTTCCACTGTTATGGATTATACGTTTCTCTAATTATTAGTACCATGATATTGTTGACTCATGAGAAAAAATACTGCATGACTGGTTATAATAGGGCAAGTTAATATGGAAACACTGGAGCCAGGAGCCCAACCAGAAAACAGACCACACTCATATGTCCAACAGTATGGCTGATGAGGTCAGCTGACAAAAGTACGTAAATTTACTGTTTTTGCAATCTATGACAAGTCAGCATGAGTTTATGGTTTAAAACAATTAACTTGCTATGCAGAGAAAGAAAATTGATAGATCTTGTATTTCGTCGAGGTGCTTGACTCTGCCAAAGAAATATGTGGTGGTGTACAGGGTAAAACACCTGAAATGATTTAGTTGCTTCCCCATGGTATATTCAAAACTTAGCAATTATAAAACACTGTTATAACCAGAGAGACAAATAACATTTTAAAAAAATACAAGAAGTACATAATGTAAAAGAAAATTTTACGAGGCTTTAACTAATTCAAAAGATTAAACCCAAAAAAGTTGTGCAGTCTTCATCACTTTAATTCAGTTCTTATTTTCTGTTTCAATGCACACAATAGATAGTCTTGCCACTACATTGACAAGTGCTATAGTTCTTAAACAAAGACACTTGCTTGCCAGGGTATCTGAAGTGTTTCTTTGCATGATACTGCCATTATACAAATATATTTTTTTTTTAACTTTGATGATTCGTATCTCTGTGAGTTCATAATATGTTCCTTTAACCCCAGATTTACCTTGGAAATACAGAAAAGCCTTCATGAGAAGCTCCAGGCCTCTCCAGGTCCCCCAGATGCATCTCTAGCAGGACCACAGATGGGGTAAACAAAGCGCCCACTAAAACTGCCATCTGTGAAACACAACAGGTAGTTCATATTGCATTTCAGTTCATTTGATCAATATTTTATTAAGATTACTCACCGACGTATCACATCTTGGGGAGATTGACCATGATCCAGCCATGCTGATGCTCAGGGTTGGGTTATCTAGATATTAGCATGAACATCAGTCAAATGTTTGGCTGAAAAAAACCTTTGATTCAAAATTGTATCCATTTTTTTTAAATTCACCACATGAATCACTCAGATGCTTTCTGTTATATGACTGTAACTTTGCTATATTGACCTAAGAGAACATTAAATCAAATCAAATCAAATCAAACTTTATTTATATAGCACCTTTCATGTACAAGAAGCATCTCAAAGTGCTTAACATAA
>JBBDHI010000017.1:10410672-10422017 GCA_037177115.1 Craterocephalus stercusmuscarum
GATCCCTGATGACTGTTGTGCAGTGGCAAATCAACTTATGATCACTGGGAATCCTTTTCCTGAGGAACCTGTCCCCTCTGAAGAAGAAACAAAAGAGGGTCTAAAGCGGCAAACCATCAAGAACTCAGAGTCTGTTGAGTAAGTCTCACACCATCAAGACAGGGAAAACCTCACTAAATTTAATTAGATTTAAACTTTTTTTATATAAGGAGCAGCTCTAACAAAAATAACAAAACTTGTATAGGGTCTTTCAGGTTAACTTTGTATAAAACTCATAAACATATAAAAGACAAGTTACTTGTTTTGTTTACCTGTTATGCAAATACGAATTTTGTATTTTTGTAGGAAATACAAGCAGCTCATTGGTGATCTGCTGGACTGCCTCAGCAACAGGAACATGTAGGTTACTGTAATGTAAACTTGGAAAATTGTGTTATATTTGACACTTGATTATTTTTATTTACATATTTGTTTTTTAACACTTCAGGCCTTGGAAGTTTGAGCACATTGCAATAGGATTCCTCTCTCTGCTCTTGAGAGATGACCACCAGCTCCCATCTGCAGCCGTTACTTTCTTTGTGAAAAACCTCAACCATGATTCCCTCTACGTCCGTAAGGTGCGGTATACATATTCTAGGAGGCATGTATTTTATCTTTTATTTCCAACGTTTGTTTGAAATGTCTAATTTCCTCCATTAGGTGGCGATATCAGCTGTGGCTGGGATCATGAAACAAATAAAGAGACCCCATAAGAAAGTCCCTGTCAGCCCCAGTGAGATTTGTAAGGAGGATTTTTCTTTCTAGTTTTATTTTACTTCTCTTAATTTCGATTTTAATTCATTTGCACTCATCTGTGGTAGGTGGAGTAATGGAGCCCAGCAAACTTGTTGCAGGGGACCGTTCAGACAACCAGTGGCTCCAGTACAACAGCAGCAACCTGCCGCACACGCAGCAAAGCTGGGATCATTGTGTGTTTATTGAGAAGACACACTGGGGATATTACTGCTGGCCGAGGTTCTTAATTATAACACTTTTTTATCTGTCCCGTCTTGTTTTGTTTACTTGAACTCGTTTGCTTTCATTTTGTCAAATTACAACCATAACATGTTTTTTTTTGTTTCTCACCTCATAACTGACTTTTAGAAAACTGATGATGTATGCGTCTCAGGAGGAGCAGCCCAAACAGAACCTGAGCAGGGAGGAGATGACAGAGGTTTGTGTGCAGACGCTATCTTGCATACAGCGGCGTGAAATCACAGTGTCTGTATCGACCTACCTTCTTTCTACTTTACAGCGGGAACAAATCATCTTTGACCATTTCTCTGACCCAGTGTTCATTAACCAGTTCATCGAGTTTCTCTCTCTTGAGGACCGAAAAGGAAAGGACAAGTTCAGCCCTCGGAGATTCTGTTTGTTCAAGGTGAGATCTCCCTTAGTTGGGATTCAGACACGGGCAGGAATAATGTGAAGAAACACAGAAACTGATTAGTTTCCGCGCTCCCACAGGGATTGTTCCGTAATTTTGGCGATGCCTTTCTGCCTCTGTTGCGGCCACACATGGAGCGCCTGGTGGCTGAATCTCATGAGAGCAAGCAGCGCTGTGTGGCTGAGATCATCTCTGGACTGATCAGAGGCTGCAAGCATTGGAGCTTCTCTAAGGTAGACCATTTAGACAGTTAAATATTACACATTCATTGAGCATATCTATGGGAAGATTTGTTATTTTTGTCCATCTTTAAAATCTAAGCTAAAAAGTTCCTCACTGTACCATCTTATAAAGTCTAGTGTACATGTTTTATATGAAGTTTTTATATTTGGAAAATAGGTTTTTTATTCTTTGTGATAGGTTGTGAGCCTTTGGGAGCTGTTGTGTCCTTTGCTCCACATCGCCTTGTCCAACATCACAATAGAAACTTATGCAGATTGGGGCACCTGCATCGCCACAGCCTGTGTAAGCCTTTTGTTCATTTCAATCCATCATCATCCTTTAACTTGATAAACTTGTGTTGCTCATCTGTCCTTCACCACTTGCTCTCACAGGAGAGCAGAGACCCACGCAAGCTTCACTGGCTGTTTGAGATGCTAATGGAGTCTCCGGTCAATGGAGAAGGGGGCTCTTTTGTCGATGCCTGGTGAGTGCAAAGGTTATTTGACATAAGCTGCTGCTGTAGTTTTTATAACAGGATAAATTATTTAGACAGTATTTTTGTTTTTTGTTTTTTTGTTCCCGCCCAGTCGTCTCTATGTGCTTCAGGGAGGTCTAGCCCAACAGGAATGGCGTGTGCCAGAGCTTCTGCACAGGTTGTTGCAATACCTGGAGCCCAAACTCACACAGGTGTACAAGAATGTTCGCGAACGCATCGGCAGGTGAGGTTATTGTTTTCACCGCCCTTTGTAACCATGATTGCTCTTTTATTTTTGCTTTTGTCTCAACCTGTCCTCTCTGATTGGGTTCCCTTCCAGCGTGCTCACCTACATCTTCATGATTGATGTCAACCTGCCATTAACTCAGCCAACCACCTCCCCGCGCATCGCTGACTTCACAGAACGAATCCTGTTGAAGCTGAAGCCCCTAACGGAGGGCGATGAGGAAATCCAGAACCATGTGATTGAGGAGAACGAGGTGGGGGAGCAGGATGAGAGGACGCAAGCGATTAAGTTGCTCAAAACGGGTGGGTTGATCCATCACCATAACCGTGCACTCACAAGGAGTACTGGTCATGACAGAAACGGTTTATACAGCCATATTTGAACCTTTTGATGTCTGCAGTGCTCAAGTGGCTGATTGCAAGTGCTGGTCGCTCTTTCACCACTGCTGTCCCAGAACAACTACGGCTGCTTCCCCTGCTGTTTAAGGTGAAAAACTCCGTCATCCGTAGCTTTGATCTGCTAGCTTTTCCTCCGCCTGCTTTGGATTTGTTTTCATGTGTTTATCATTTAATAAACCTGCCCTATAATCTCTCTATTGCTGTTGTTCCAGATTGCTCCAGTTGAGAATGACGATAGCTACGATGAACTGAAGAGGGATGCAAAGACCTGTCTGTCTCTGATGTCTCAGGGACTCCTCTACACAGACCAGATCCCGATGGTCCTCACTGTACTGAAAGAGGTGAGTCATCTTGAAGCTGTTTTTTGCTGCTCTCGAGCAAATGAAAAGTCTTTTTTTAAAATAAACCCAGTAGGCTTAAGAAAGGAGAAAAGAGGTTCAAAGCAACATAGAGCTGAAATAAGTCTGTACTACTGTGTGCGTATGTAATGTTCAGATTTGATGTACATTGAGACACTCTTTGGGAAACGAATTAAAATCTTTAACCATGTTTACGAAGATTCTCCAGAGAGAGGTGTTTTTTTTCTTTTACACAACAGGAAAACACATTTGTCTGTTTTAATCTTTTTCATTTTTTTATATTCTCTTCATAGAAATAGGCCATTAAATGTGCACTGATCTGTGGAACAGGTTGTTCCTCCTACGAAGCATATGCTCAGAGTTTATTGATATGGGACGGGTGTGTTGATGTGTGTTACAGATAGCGGGCAGCAGCTCCTGGCATGCTCGGTACACAGTGCTCACATACCTCCAGATCATGGTTTTTTACAACCTCTTCACGTTCATGAACGACCTGAAGGCTGTGAATGATGTGCGCGCTCTGGTGATAAAACTCTTGGAGGATGAACAGCTCGAGGTAAAACCGACTGTCATTCAAAACATCTGAATGTTTGGGTTGAAAGTCAAGCCTAGAGTTCAGTCACACAGTCTGGTATGGACATTATGTGGACGACAGACATGCATCAGTGTGATTATGTAATAATAACAGAGCTTTTGGTGAGGATGTGCATGTTTCTGCTCGCAGACAGTTGTTCTGTCTTTCAGCTTTATTATAGTGATTCAGCACTCTGGCTCTCCAGTCTCCCATACCTCTCTTGTCCTTTTGCTGTTTCTATGGAAACCCCTAGCTGCAATAATCTGTTGCTATGGAGATAATGTTCAAACTGAAGAAGAACAAGGAGGAGAGGGTTAGAGAAAGACGAGGAATGTGTGTTTAACCGTCCTTTTTGTTTGGATACACAGAGTAGCTCGAGCCGCATGTCTAACCCTTTGGCTGATATTTATTAATTTATCTGTTTTGAGGGGAAAAGCTTTAGCTCCAAACAACACTGCAGAGTGAAGCACCCATTTTTAGATATTTGTGAATTCAAAAAGCAACAAAAGATATAAAATGTGTGACAGAACATTTAGCTTAAATTTTAGAAATGCATTTTTTTTTTTTACAGTTCCCAGTTTGTTTGTTTGCTTGCTTCCATCCAGCCAGTGGACACACTAGTGTAACCCAGTGACCCATTAAATTGTTGCTCTCTAAAACATCAAGTGCAAAGAAACGTCCTTGCTATATTCGTAGTAGTTTTTAGTAGTTCTCCAAACTTTATGAGAGGCTGTTGAGTCCAGTCCTGACAAACTTAAAATGCCTCTTTCATGTAGAATCCATTGTATTATTACAAGTCTAAAATTAATGTTTCCAATGCAAAAACTGGTCATACTTCCCTACCGTCTTAATGTGACTTTCCCTTTTACTTGGCCTGAAAATACATATCAGGAGGGGAACGTTACTTACTCTGCTAATGAAAACATGCGAGAAACAATGGATCCTCAGCACAAAACCGGAGGCAGGGTGAATACTGAAGCCCACCGCCATGTAGTTTTGAGCCGGCAGCGAGAAGTGATGAAAACAGGCCACACAGAGGTCATTTAAAATGCAGAAGAAGCAAGATGCTGGCGGGCATGAAGCTCCGTTGCTGCTGCCTCCACTTCCCGTCTGTGCGGTTCTTTCCCTGTAATGCTGACGCTGCAGTGGGTTTCAGCCTGAGATTCTCCTGTGTTTTTAACCCCGGTTTGTGTTCAGTCAGGTCACCGCAAACCATAGAGTTGTATTTTACCCAAATGGTGGCGAAATCCTGCCTTTATCTGCACAAATCTCACCCAACCCTGGATGTTGTAAACTGATCCTGAATCTTCATTCTAATATTAAACTGGAAGCACTAAGAGAGTACTGTCAATAAGGGAAACAGGAAGACAGGATTGTGGTGCCAAAGAATGAAATTCATTAGCAGTAGGTTTTATGGAGAGGTAGAGGATCCTTCCCTGATTTATGATTGTGTGTTGCGTGATTGTTGCTACACTATAGTAATAAAGTACACTTGAATCTCCTAACTGCTTCCATTTTTTTATGAAGGTACGAGAAATGGCTGCCACTACGCTCAGTGGCTTCCTTCAGTGCAATTTCCTGTCCATGGATGCCCCCATGCAGGCACATTTCGAGGCTCTCTGCAAAACGCGCTTACCTAAGAAGAGGAAACGTGAGCTTGGTTCTGTAGTGGACACCATACCCTCTGCTGGTAAGATGAAGAAATGTAACCGCTCAGGAGCGTGTAACGAAACACTTCATTTGCTGTTTGTTCCTATTTTAATGAAATTCTCAATGTTTTGCGCATAGACCTGGTGCGTCGCCATGCAGGTGTGCTCGGGTTGAGTGCTTGTATTCTCTCCAGCCCATATGACGTTCCCACCTGGATGCCTCAGTTATTGATGGACCTAAGCGCTCACCTCAATGACACACAACCCATTGAAGTATGTCTAATTCCCAGTGATCATGCTGTGTTGTTGTATGTTTGAAATGAAAAAAAGAAATTATAACCCGCCTGTACTGCCGTTTGCTTCCAGATGACTGTAAAGAAAACTCTGTCAAACTTCCGAAGAACTCACCATGACAACTGGCAACAACATAAACAGCAGTTCACAGATGATCAGCTGCTGGTCCTTACAGACCTGCTGGTCTCACCCTGTTACTATGCCTAAAACCTGGTACCGCATGCCCCTATATGTGTTTCAGATCAAATCTTTTACCAGATGCCATCAGATAAGATGTTGGCCTTCTCCGTAAAAAACACTTTTTCATTAATGTTTCTCTCTCTTTCTGTCAGTTTGGGATCACCCCAGACTGCACAAACACCAGCTTGCATTGGGAGCAGAGACCACAGTTCCTAACTGAATAAAAATACAGTTTCCACACAGACCCCCAAGGAAGAGAAGTGGCCCACAGAGGAACTGCACTGTGGCTCTCCGAAGGATTCAAATGTTTATTTTTTGTCTGGCTCATTTACATTTCTACTATACTTAATATTTAAGGATCAATCATGGCAGGTTGGAATGACCTGCAGTTTGTAACATTACTGTACAGATTTTTTTTTCTCCCCCCCCCCCCCCTCTCTTTCTGTGATTTCTTTGTGTGCATGTACACAGGTGTGAGTGTGTGCGTGTTTATGGGATGCTTGATGACATCTGCTGGTGTCCCACACATTTCTCAGGATTATATCCCAAGTAACTGCTCTGAGCCAGCAGTGTCCATAGCGGGACATATTCTTTGGTATCTTCCAGTAGCAAAGTGCTACAAATCACAGAAAATTTACCATTAATTAATTATCTTTTAAAATTAGACTTAAATTTGCAATACACAATGTTTGTGTGGCCGTTCGATCTATGATTATATGCATCATGTATGTATGTATCATGGTTTAGCAAATGTAAGCAAACTCGTTTATTTATTTACTTTTTGAAGTGCTGAAGGTTTTTTCCCATAGCGTATATCTAAGATTATGTAGATGGCTGAGCTTAAGAAGTGGATTTTATTTTCATCTTGCAAAGAAAGGGATAGTGCAAGCTCCCTGCTGCTGTGCTGTGTGAAGTGTTTGCTCTGAGGACCTAAGCATATTTTGATCCCAATCTCATGTCTTGGTGCACAAAAAAAACAAATTGCCTGTCCATAATTGTGACCTCTTAGCGCAGATATATCTGACACTTTAAGAACCCAGTGAGATGACCTTGAATTGCATTGGTTTGTGTATGTTTTTCCCTGGTGACTTGAAACCAGTCTAAGAGTCAAAGCATTTAGTACCTCACTTACAAATAGTGTAGTGCCAAAACTGCAGTGATATTTTTTTCCTTTTTTTTTTTTTTTAGATATTCAGTTTGCTTTCTTCAAAGATGAAAATAAATCGTTTGTAAGAAAAAAGAGTACTTTGAGTTTTACTTTCATCGAAGTTGTCTATAGATGTATCAAAATTCATGAATTTTATTCTGTTTATTTGAAATATCAAATATTTCAACAAAAATACAAAAGGTACATTTCTCAATACCTGTCTACAAAATCTGGGATTGCCATCATTTTATTTACTCTACTGGGTAGAAGACGAGTTGAATGAATTGTGGACGTACTTAAGAAATGAACGAGTTCAGAATCGCCATCATGTGTCGCTTAGCAACCGTTGTTACGCTGCATATTGTCCAGTATCGTGACAAAATACTGGTTTCCCCATTTTCCACATCTTTCGTGATTTAGTCACGCCCATCAACTGCTTAAGTGAATCTTAAACCCTTTACCACATTTTGTATATTTTAGCAACTGCTGGGTGGACAAAATTTGATATATTTTAAGGTAATTTATTCGTAAAACGGTCTATACGCACTAGTACGCGTTCCCCCCATTTTTACCCCACAAAAACAAAAGAAAAACCCATAGGAGTTCCCAAAAACGGGGAAGGGTTTACAGAACTTAATATTCATATTAAATGCAATGCGGAGGGCGACCATTTTTCGCAAAACTAGTTACATGGGAAAGGTTTAACGTAATAGCCCGCTATAATCTGTCAGAATATGGTGTGAGGTTATTGTCAGTGCGGTGACTGAAGTATAGCATCAGCTCTGTTGAATGATTATGAGCGGGGAGGGCAGGCAGAGAGGTGAGTTTTCACCGTGAATGCAGTGGTTATGCTCATGCTCAGATACGTAGACAGTGACTTCATACTCATTTTTCAATGCACGTTCAGCGGTTGACGCTTTTCTGTTACCGTGGATATATCGCCAGTTTATTGAAGAATAAAAAATAAAATAACCGATCTGCTGCTACTAGCTCTGGCTATGTGTGCAGAATTCAACAGACATGTAAGGAAGAGCATTTTATCTTTGTGACTGCCGAGGAGCTGCTGCTGCTGAGGACGTTTTGTTATTCTTCTTAGCAGCGGTGCGTTCACTTACTAGCGTACTGCTTCAAAATGAAGACGGGCTGTGATCTGATGATGATGATGATGATGGACACACGATCGATTGCAGGTGGTGTTATATTTTTCCTCATTGTTTGGAGGGGATCGTTGTTACATTTCGGCAGTTTAAAATTGAGCATCATTAGGGAAATTGTGATGTGCATGCATTATTTTCTTCGGATTTTAACGCTGTGTTGGGGGGGGGTGTAAGGTGCAATTGCCCAAATTCTGTGGTGCATAGCCTGTCATGGTTTGTGTGTAGTCCAAAGAACTGCAGGCGTTTACAATTAATTTAAAATAAACTGAAATGTTTTTGTCCTGGCTTAGGCTATAACAAACAGCATAAGTAACAGCTGCCTTTGTATCCTTTGTAGCACTCTTCCGAGGTGGCAGCAATGGCGGAGGAAGCAGGCACGGTGCTCATAATATACCCCTGCCATGTACGGGAATATTGCTGAAAGTGATGACAGTGGGATCCTTATAAACAATACAATGAACGCCACTCTGCTACCATCAGACCTGGTGGACGTGCCAAAGCAGCAGACTTTCAATGCCACCCCGGGCACACACACCCCTTCAGGTTGGGCCGTGATCCATACTGCTACTTTGACCTTTTGCTCCCTCCTCCTCATCTTTATCTTCTTCCTGGGCTCTTATGGCAATCTCGTAGTGTTCCTATCCTTTTTTGATCCAGCCTTTCGCAAGTTCCGCACCAACTTTGACTTCATGATCCTCAACCTGTCCTTCTGCGACTTGTTCATTTGCTGTGTGACTGCTCCCATGTTTGCGCTCGTGCTCTTCCTGGATGCAGGTGGAGGGGACGGCGTGTCAAAGAGCTTCTGCTTCGCCTTCCACCTGACCAGCTCGGGCTTCATCATCATGTCCCTGGAGACTGTAGCTGTCATTGCCTTGCATAGGCTGCGCATGGTTTTAGGGCAGCAGCCCAACCGTACCGCCTCCTTCCCCTGCACGCTGGCCCTGACCGCCCTGCTGTGGACATCCAGCTTCACCATGGCGGCTCTTCTCACGATGCGAGCATACCCGCGTAGCGATGGGCCCTGTTTACCGCACTTTGGCCTGGGAGGCGGACAGGCCAGGGTTGTATTGTACGTCTACCTGGCAGACTTTGCCTTTTGTGTCGCCGTGGTGTCTGTGTCCTACCTGATGATTGCTCGGACACTGAGGAAGAATGCGCAAGTGAGGAAATGTCCCATAATCAGCGTAGACGCCACATGCCCTCCGCCTCCTCCCCCTCTTATTGCAGCTGGCTTTGAGAGCATGCAGTGTGCTGTTCAAGGCCCCTCTCTGTACAGAAACCAGACTTATAATAAACTACAAAATGTACAGACGCGCTCCTATACAAACAGGACCAACCAAGCTGTAGTCCCAGGGGCAGCTCAGGGAGCCACCTGCTGTCAGCTGGTTTCTTCAGTCAATCTGGCCACAGCCAAAGACTCCAAGGCGGTCGTGACTTGCGTGGTTATTGTGTTTTCTGTGCTGCTTTGTTGCTTGCCAATGGGGGCTTCGCTGGCGCAGGATGTGTTGTCCCCTAAAAGTAGCTTTGCACACTACCAGTTTGAACTGTGCGGCTTTGTGCTCATTTTTCTCAAATCCGGCATTAATCCATTTGTGTACTCGCGCAACAGCGCGGGCCTCCGCCGGCGCGTGCTGTGCTGCGTTCAGTGGGCCGCGCTGGGCTTTCTCTGCTGCAAGCAAAAGACTCGACTGCACGCGATGGGAAAGGGCAGCTTGGAAGTCAATCGCAATAAATCTTCCCATCACGAGACCAACTCGGCTTATGTTCTGTCACCCAAGCCGCAGAAGAGGCTGGTGGACCAGGCTTGTGGACCCAGTCACTCTAGGGAGTGTGGCTGCAGTCCGAGGGCCACAGGTGTGCGCAGACCTCGCCTCCCAAGCACCTCTACGCCAATAAACACCCGCATTGAGCCCTACTACAGTATATACAACAGCAGTCCCTCTGCAGGCCCGAGCTCTCCCACCAGCCTGCAGCCTGTCAGCTCTCAGACGTTTGCCTTTGCCAAGTCTTATGTAGCCATGCACTACCACACTCACCAAGATGCACTGCAAGACTTTGACAGCACATCAGCACACCAGATTCCTGTTCCTTCAGTCTAGTCAGACAGAAAGCCTTGGACAATCTTACCGTTGGCTGTAAAGCAAATGTGAACCAAAAGAGGAATACAAATACAGCCTGTTGTATTTGGAAATAGTATTAAGCTTTTTATCTTTCCCCAGGACACGCTACTCAATGGATAAGCCTTGCCACTGGAATTAAAACCAAGTTTTATTCTGAGAAGTGTTTGATCCAATAGGTTACTGTTTTTGAGTTGATTTCTTGAATGTGTCTGCTCTCACTAATCGTGTCACATCAACCTTCCGTCATGTTGTGCACGAACGTGCCATTGTAGCCCACATCTATGGAGGTTTTCACTGTTGCCAAAGACGGCAGTGGCTGCAGCATCAGGCTACCATGTATCCCTGCACAGGCCCGCACATGGCTGTCAGTGGCATGTAATTGCACCTTGATGGACTTTCGCTTCTGAAGAATAATGTATTTGTGAGCCTCATACACTTTTTAACACAATAAATGTTTGGCAAGTGCAAGGTATTTGTATTTTGACTTTTTTTTATTATTATTATTTTAAAACAGCTTTTAAAATGTGAACGCATGATGCATTACTTTGCATATTGAGACTTGACTCTCAGACAAAATGCGCCCATTTGATATTGTGCTACTGGAAAATCTGAGCATTGTTTCACCTTTTCTTATATATTTTGTACAACTGATTATCCAGCAGATAATTCAAACACTCACAGCCCTAATTTCGAAATAAATAGGCAGAAATTAATGTCTGATTAGCGTTTATATTTGATTAGCAGTATTTGACTTGTGACATTGTCAAGTCAAACACCATTATCAATGTTACCTTAGAAAAAAAGGGGCAAAAAAGCTTTGTAAAAGGAGATTATACAACACAGTACCAGCGTCCTCTAGTGGCCTGAAATTTGCAATGGCAACTACCCAGCCTCCTGAAAAAATGACACTTAAACACATTTGTATCCCTTTATTTACTACATGAAAAGAAATTTGTGGCCATGAGACCCTCATTTCTCTCTCAAACCATAGTTTTCTTTCCTGTAGTAATGCAACACTACTAATAAAGTCTTATAATTTATATTTCAGCCTGTCACCTGTTCATCTTTTTTCCATTATTATTGTTTCTCTAATGGCG
>JBBDHI010000017.1:10497803-10508388 GCA_037177115.1 Craterocephalus stercusmuscarum
TTTCTAGATGCACCTGCATTGTTTTTGACTTGAAAAGAGAAGTAAGGTTTTTTTCAAGCCGTATTTTGTCTTTTTTTCATAAAAAGTAATGTGAAAATCTCGTCTCGTCTCGTTCTCGTGGATCCAATATCGTGTGTCGTCTCGTCTCGTGAGACGAGTGTATCGTCACACACCTAGTGTCTAGCCAACCCAGTCAAATATGCCTGCCCTTTAATAAACTTTGTGAACTTCGGAGATGCAGGTAGGCAGTTTACACTTTCATTGGAGAAAATGTGTACAGCATCTGAAAAGTTACACTTTAAAAAAAAAAGACCTTTGTTTTGAGATGATCAGCAGACATACTGTAGTCTGTTCTTTTCAACAAGTCCTTCAATTGAATAGGCCATCTGTGCACAACAGGCTTTTGAAAATGATCAAACTTTGTCCTGAATTCAAGACCCAACTTACTTAAAAAAAAAAAAAAAAAAATGTTTCCCATTCTTCATGAAACAATTTACTGAAATACAAAAACTAATATCACCTGTTTACTGAGAAACTATTAGGAGTTACATCATCGTAGCAAAACATAACCTTCTTTTAACAATGCAGCTGTGACTCTCATACTGGTTGCCTTAGTTACACAGAAACGCAACATGAAACAAACTTTGTCTCTTCTATGTTGGATTTCACAAAAAGAGCTTTTTAGGGCTGGAAATAAAAATGACAAAAGTAAGGTAAAAAAAAAAAATCAGGAGGGCTAAAATATATCCTTATGGTATAATTCTTATGTTTATGGACATCATTTTTTGAATCTATATTCAGTTTTAACAGTGCACTAGAGGTAATTCTTCAAATACACGTACCTTGTTTTGGCTGGCATGAACAAATGTCATATGTAATCATGTTTCAGATTGAGAATTCTTTTCCTTGACCCTCAGATGTCCTTGGACTTCGTTGTCTCTCCAAAAAATCCCCTATCTCTGTTGGTGTCAAGGTTTTGCATAGGTGCTAATTAGTACTTTCAGATATTTGCAGCCTAATATTTCTTTTCAATATTAAAAAAAAATAAAAAAAAACGCATTAGTACACCCACTCTCTCTTTGGGGAATAAAGTTGCTTTATTTACACCATAATCAAGTGAGATGTCACATAGACTTTATAAGAACTGGCTGCCAGGTAAAGCAAAGCATTGTGCAAAAATTAAATGAAAACAAATCTTTGTAAATAATTGTTTCAGTGGTAAAGTTGTTTTTTCCCCCTCCACCCTGCACACTCTTCATCAGTGCTACAGGTTTTACTGGTATGATTCTGTGATAAATGTGCATGTTTTTTCCTTTCCTTTTTATATAAATGTGTGTGTCTGTGAGTGTATCTCGGTTTTGGAGGCTTGCAGCTCAAACAGAAGCCGCTTTAATCTCTGTCCTTGAGAGTAATCTTGCCTGTGTGCAAAATGGCTCACTTTATCAACTTGGTGGCAGCCTGCCCTGTTAGGAGTCTGGAGGCAGAGAAGGCAGCAGTAACGCTTGCCTGATGACAGCAACCAGACGATCACCTTCTCCACAGGCTTACTGATTATCCAGAAAGGACAAGAAAAAGACTCTTTATGTTTTACCACACTTCAAAGTCTGATCTATCTTACATATCCAGGTATGATAAAAATCTGCGCATGGATTTGCCAGGCTGCTTGTGTACTGATGATTGATTTGCCTTTAAGAAAAGTTGGAGCTCATATCTTTGAAATTTTGCACTGATATTTATCAATCCTTTTTGTGTTATGTTCCCCACATAAATAGCAGTGCTGCTGTTTAAAGTAAGAGGCACGAATTGTGTGTTTTGGTGTGCAACAGTTAGAGGAGTTTCTATGGCTAATAGAAGTAATGGAAGTACCCACTTTAATTTTGTCACAAATAAAATAAGAATAACTGTCATCTTAAAAGGACCCGTTTGTATTTACAGACAGTGCAAACCACCTTTTGCTGCAGAATGCTGTTTATGCACGACCCGTTCAATACAACTTCCTGTTTCCGATAAGCCAGTAAGAGTGTGTTGCTTATCTCTGGGTAGCACTGTGGCGTTACATTTCAGCTCCGAGGTTAAAAAAGAAATAAGCTATTCCTTATAATTGAGAAGACAGATAAAATAGTTTAGTGTCCTAATATTAATATATAATATAGTAGATAAGATGAAGCCATCTTACAAGCTTCAGCGGTGTGTGCATCTCAGCTAAATAGAATTTTACAGTCAGTTTTTACACATTTTATGCGGACGATCAGCTATGAAGGAGATGGATTGTGAACATCAGAACGGAAGGAGGCTGAAACCCAGCGCTGTCCCGGTTTTATTTCAGTAGAACGACTGTTCTCTTGGTGCATGTGTTGGAACATGCAGGGTTTTTTAATGCACATCTGCTATTTTATACTTTTAGACCAGGTATAAAGCTCCCGAGCCCCTATAGTGAAATAGTAGTAATGATAATAATAACAATAATGATAATAATAATAATAAGATTAATTATAATAATAATTATAGTAATAGATATAAAAAGTGCAGAGGAGGTAGTGTAATTGTTATGGTTAATGTGGTCGACTTGAGGGGAATGTGGGTGTTTTAACACCTACACTTTTCATGGTGAGATAATCAACACCCTCACTTTTTATGCTTTGTTTTTTCTTTTTTCACTGTCTTGTAAGTTGCTGCTCCAGCTGCTCTGTTGCTGCCTCTCCTCCTCGATGTGACACTGATCAGCTGATCGGCTTTCTTCTCACAAACGCAGCCTCTCTTGTTCATGACGAAGTTCACGCTGAGAAAGAGGAAACTAGCAGAGTGTTGATGCTAAACAACAGAAGCCAGTTTTGATCAGTTTATTGTTGGCATTTATTTCATGATAAAACTCCTCAGTATGAGTGAAGTTTGCTGGAGCTTCATCTGTTGTCTGCTGGTCATTAAACAGCCCGTTGGATCAGGTTCAGATATCTGTTGAGGGTGAAACATTTAGAAGAAAGGAGAAAACAAAGTATGCTGTGTCTCACTCTTCTTTGTGGATCTGAAGCAGCCCGGCCTCACTCACGTCACCCGCTTGCTCGCAGATGTGGCTGAGCGTTTGAAATATCCGGTGGACATAATCTGGTGATGCGCAGCAGGTCTTGAAGACAGTGGCTATAAAATACCATTTGTGATGTGACAACTGTGGGCTGGAAGTAATGCAGCCGGCTTATTGTAACCGGGAAGTGACTGTGCATAAATCCCATTTGCACAGTTCCCCAGAAAGGAGAGACCAGACAGAGGTTAGAAAAGGTGGATGGTATTTAGTTGGTTACGAATAATGCTTCTTTACCAGATATATCGTCATAACACACCGTTCCTTAAACAAGAGCCCAAACAGTATGCATGTTTTAGTCAAGTGAATATGATCAGGTGAGCATGTAATGAAATGCAGTTATCAAATTTATAATGGTTAAATAAGAGTATCGATACACTTCACATTATCCTGTAAAATAGTCTTGCACAGAATTGCATGGGCCTCTGCTGACATTCTTTATATATGTATATTCTCTCAGAATAAAGGGTTGATGTGTTCAGCTGAGACCGGACCTGTGGTTGCAGAACCTAAACAGAAAAGGGACAGAATTCTTCCCTTGTTTTAGCTCATGGTACAATCTTTTATTAAGTTTAATTTAACATCTATAGGAACAAAGGGAACTGGAGGTGAGGAAGAGTGAAAGGTAATGGCTTGGAGGCAGTTGAAGCTATTTACACTTGACATAATTTGTCCTGATAAAAACAATAAATGACCCAAAGTTAATCCAGTTATCTTTTAAAACACATGGGAAAGAATTCCTGTCTGGTTTCACATCTTCTTAATAACTAGAGGAAATTGAGTTTCTCCCATTGTCTTATTGGGCTTTTCATCATTTGCTGCACTTACGCTAATATAAAGTTATTGTGACACATTCACTTAACTTTTTTTCAATGAAAATGTTTTATTTTAATTTCCAAGGTGGTGTTATCATTTCATGCGCTTTGTCATTTGTTGCAAGGTTCTAAGGAAAATGGAATAAAGCCTGGATGTGGGACAGTGCCAGCAACAGTGACAGCACCGTCACAGAAGCTCCAGAGGGGTTAAGTGAAAAAGTTGTTTAATTGCCAAAGTTAAAATTGAGCTACAGCAAGGGGATGATTTGTTTAGCTTAAAATAAACACTGAAGAAAGCTGGAGGAGATAACTTGGCTTTGTCAGAAAACCGCCTTCTTCAATCAGATCCAAAGCTTAGAAATTAGCAAATAACGTCCAATAACGAAACAGGGGGTGTACTGAAAATAACAGTGGAGGAAAAATATGTCTTTAAAAAGGCATGAGTGTTTTAATATTATCTTTCCAGCATGGTATTTGGTGTTGTTATGAATTCTTGTGAAAGTATTAAAAACTACTATTCTAAGCAAGCATATCTTTTACTAGTCACTGTAAAATAGTCATCTATAAACCATAAACAAAGGTCAGGTAGCAGGTTTCACTGCTTGAGGGATTTCAGCTTTTCTTATTTTAAAAACAGTTTTTTTTTCTCAATTTTGCATAGATTTTCATTTTTTGGGTAATTTTGGAACTCATCCTTTCTTCTTTTTCACATGTTGTTTGCTCGTTTCAAAGGGAAGCTAACACCAACCAATATGTAAATATAAAGGTGCTTGTTTGTACCTTTTAAAAGCACAAACTGTAATAATGTGGTCTACTTGCCTGCAGCTTAGGTTAGTCATTAGCCTCTCTGTGTCTTACACTGTGAGGCTAAATTGGGTTAAGGAAAACACACACACACACACACAACCAGGTTGAAAAACAGTGGAGGGCAGCCTTCAAATCAGGTCACCGGAGGCGGTGTGCAAGATGCGCCTTTGGAGCAGATTGCTCTCTGCTGGCCTGTATCCCATAACAACCACTTTCCAAAGGCAGCGGTCAAGAGCCCAGCGCGGACGCCCCTGTGGTCACCCTTCATAACCCCTTTTTGAGGTTATAAGGGGTTTGATCAAGGGATCTGCCACCTTCCCAACCCTCAGTCAAACACAAACTGCATGCTTCTACATTTCTGAGGCTCCCTGTGGGTCCTTTTTGAAAGCTGATCCCAATTACATAGGGCTGAAGCTGCAGAGAGGGTATGTGGCTCCATATAGGAGCTAAAGTTTTTTTTCTGTGACTGCATCATGATTATGTTCAAGTAAAAGGGAGTATTTACATGTGAGGCAATATTATTCCATCCCAATGATTTATACATGAGAAAACATAATGGCTCCTGATCCGAGTAAAGATGAATCATATTCACATTTATGATTCGGTCTTAGGTAGCATCTTTTTGTTTTGATACTGAGACAACGTTAATAAGACTCTACAATAAGTAAATGTCACAGAGAAGCCGGATTCAGTTTAGAGAAAAAAACAAGTTGCAGAGACAATTAGGTTGAGATTCATCTGGTGTTTATTTAGCTGAAGCTATTTGTAGGTTTCCAGGCTGTCCACCTCTGGGACATGATGGAGGAACAATCAGGGGACATTTTGCAGCTTGAACATCTGTCGTGAACACATCAGTCACCATCACTGCTGCAAACATTTAAACCCACTTCGCTGTCTTTGTTCTGATGAAGGCATGTTTGAGCATAAGTATTTCACGCTCTCATCTAGACTCTGAACGTCAGTCAGGCAGAATGATGGATCTTGATGGGTTTTGGACATACCTAGCATAAACACCAAAACTGAAACACATTCCAGCTTAACTGGCTCATGTTCAACACTCCATCAATGCGAAGCAGAAAAAAACTGTCATATTCGTCACACCCATAATTTAAGTTGTAAAGCCTGCTGTACCTGTGTATATCTGAAGTCATATTCTTTTAGTAAAAGAGAAATAAAAATCTGAGAATAAAATGAACATGGTTTCAGTTTTTGTTTGACTTCTTGCTGGTTATGTCTCCTCAGACCAAGTAATTCGCTGAACCAGAAATCTGAGGTACTAGTCCAGACATGACCCAAAGCAGGAAAGAAAAATAACATTCTTATTAGATTAGAAATGAAATAAGAAAAATCCATGAACTGCAAAGTCTTTCTTAATCACAATATTCAGCTAACTGTGATAAATATTCAGTCTAATTGCAGGAGAAAATGCCAGCTGCAACAACAGTTCTGTATCCACAAACGGATAGTGCTGCCATTGTGCTATAGTCTCTTCATTGTAAGTGAGAGTGTAATGCTCAATGAATTCATTACTCTGAGCCAAAAATGTTGTATTTATTATTGAAATGAAAATTCCAGAAATATTCCCAGTGGACTATTGTTGAGCAAGTGTCCTGTTACAAAGAAAAGGCACCTTTGAATTTCAGTATGCCAGGTAATCTGATTGACAAGTTTAACTTTCTACACCTGTCACCATGCAGTAGTTTGGATGGGAGAAATTTAGAAATTTGCAAAGGTTGTTTCTACGTTGCCTTTGTAACAATGATATAAGATAAACGTCTTTCCATTTTCACAAGTGGTTTCAGTTCATCGCATTTGCATGATGAAGTATTACAAAGGAGAACGTAGATGGTTAAAGATCCGAACAGACAGAGATTATGTTGGAGGGTGATGCAACCTTGAGAAACTGAAAAATATACTATAAAGGACAAATCAGCAGAAAACTGGTTAGACAAAGTACAGAAAGACGTGTTGATGATTATCAATCTGATATTTAGTACACAGACTGATCAATAGAAGATCCAGTGCAACTGTTTATATTTTATATATTTGATGTAAATTCAATATGCTTTATTACAGCTGCATTTTAAAGTTGTTTCAACTGTATTTCAATGATCAAGTTTGGGGAACAGACAGAAACTCACCGACAAAAGAGAACTTTGACGTCTTCTGTTTGCAGAAGAGAAAACCCTACTGTTCACTCACAAAGAAACCAGCTCACTGAAGTCAAAGTGAGCCTTATTTAAGCTCTGTTAATACAGTAAAATCATCGGGATTGAGAGAACTGAGCTTTAATTCATCTCACTTCTTCCACCCTGAGAAGAAGTGGGATGAACTTGGACTGAAATTGCTAGCTAAAAATCGCTCCCTCCAGTTCTGACTGGAGCTGAATCTACACAGTGACTGTAGGGTTGAGTTTAGTACCCTAAAGCAGGTAAAGGTTTCATGTTAGACCAACATAGACCCGCTCATAGATTTGCCTCTCACCTCAACAGAGACAAGACATCACATAGGGGCCCACACGTCATATTGACTTACCACCAAGGAGGGTGTTATTCATAAAGGAAGAGCAAAAGGAGACAGTCATTGACTCACAATAAGAAACACAAATCAATACGATGACACGCTGTCAAACAAAAGGTATTCAGTGATGTTTGTGTAGCTGTGCAGTGAAGCAAAGAGAAAGTCGACAGAGGCAAGGTCCCATAGCAACCAAAACCTGTTTGAGGAGCATTTTCTTTGTTTATCAGGACTTGTAAAGTATAGGTTTTACCTTTTCTTCCGTGTGCTTAATATGAGAAACACTGCATCTGTTCAAGAATATATTTTTACTCAGCGCTTTGTGTAGACACACAGATAAAATGAATGAAAATTGTGAGGCAGTCAGGGAGAAAAACTAACACTACCACCTCCTTCCATGGCGAGTTAGTGCTTCAGGGGAGGTGATCATTAGGAAAATGGGAGAGTGGGTGCAGGATGCTGGCTGAGAGATGGATAACTACGTTAGGCACAGAAGACAGGGCTGCAGTGAGGGTAGTAAACAGGTCAGACCCTTGTGGGCATCTCAAACAAAGAGAGCTGCAGTTATTGGTCCACTCCCCAAGTAATCAAGATTAATGAAAAATTTGATCGAAAAGAAACTGCAAAAGTGTCAGGGTTTATATCAAAATTTTATAGTATACCATTTCTTTGATTGCCTTTGGTTGTAGGGGAGCTTATTTATTTACCTTTTATTGTATTAAGACAGTAGCTATAGGAAAAAAGTATATTTTCAAAGACTAAAGAAATCATACTGAAGGACATTTTTGTATACTATAAATAGCTCCTTGCATGAATCCATATCTACTCATGTTTGGAATTTGTGAGCAGTGGTCCTTGAAATATTTGAAAATTGGAAAAAAACATACTGATAAAATGAAATGGCTCGTACACTGTCTGATGGTTTCCAAATATTCTCACAATACAAAGAAATGCAACTCAGAATCTCTGGAACTGTCGCATCTTTTTGCACAATGTAAATGCAGTGTCAGTTGTGCAAAAAAAAATAGACTTTTTTGCACATTTCTCCTTGTATAATTAGATTTTTCTGTGGTTTCTGATACCTGAACAATATTCAGACTGATATGGCAGAATGCTTAGAGGAATTTGAGTCTTCATATTTATTTGACTCGTGGGGATTTATGATCTGTCAGACTGTCCTAGATGTGGGAGATCATAGCTGTATAAGAAAAGATGATGGTGATGGTCCCTAAAGCCTTCAGAATATTACAACCAAAACAGAAAACGTTATGGAAGGAAGTATACAGTAGTAGTTTCAAGGTAAAAACAAAAAGCCTTTGGTGTGATTTCCACAATGCCTCATCCTCCATTTTTCCTTTTTGTTTTAGGATCCTTCTTTGAAGTGAACAAATTTCATACATTAGATAATGCATCTATATGCATAAGTACTCCCACAAAGACGGGGACACAATCTGAGTTTATATTTTCACTGAAACAGATTTTAGAGCTGTTTTTGGGCTTCAAGTTAGTTTTTGGTGGTTTAGCTCAGTTTATTTCGAAGTTTAAGTATTTTTTTTTTCTTACATTAGAAATCACATCTTGAAGTATCACATCTTAGCCAGCTTAGCTAACTCTTTTCCAGTTATGCAAACAGAAATTCATGGTACACTATAAAAGAAGTCAGTTCATTGCAGGTTTTCTGCCAGATATCCCTCTCTTTGGTGCAGATGGGTTGAAGGGAAGTGAGTGTAGTTTGTAATGGTTGAAGCATCTAGATGACATGTACACCTGTTAGAGGGAGAATTCCTCTCCTAGTGCTGATGACACAGTCCAATGCTCCAAGAACATCTAGCTCCAGCACATAGTCCTCCAGGGTCATGACCCACATCAGTTAGAGAATCCCAAATGCCTCCCTCTCCATTAAGACAGTCGCCACTCTCCTGTGACTTTCACTGTGAGGTGGAAAAAAGCTTGCGTCCATCAGTGCAAAGCAGCGTGTCCCATAAATAGTCACAGGGGAAGACCATGGTTGGCCCAGAACCACAAATTGCTCCAACTGACCATTTAAATCAGCTGCCGGTGGCCTTTTCTACCTTTGGCCAGTGTGCTGCACAGCCTGTTTTTTTTTATTTATTTTTTTTAAAGTGGAGCGATGACATGTGTTTGCATCCTGATTATGCAGCCAGTATACTTCCCCCATGATTTACAAGGACAATATTGGATGAGGTGGCCAGGCTGTCTGCACCCTCTGCAAAGCCTAATCTAAGCTGCTTTCTCCCCACAATGCAGAGTGAGTGAACCAATAGTGTCTGGATAGGTGGGTTGTCAATCAAAAATGCCTGGAGGAATGGTGTTAGCCAGTGAATGATGTAGGGATACTATCGTGAACAAGCACTTCAAGTTTCAGAATGTCAGAACAAAGCAGACAAGCAGCGAAGCATAACTATTTTTAGAGCCTTAACTTTAGAATCATATTCACTACTGTCTTTGGGGCTTAGTAGATATGGCTTGACAATGCCTCATCACCAGTAAGGCATACTACCAGGACGGCTTGTTCCATCGAGGATCACTAGCTGTACAAGGGCAAACTAGGTGTTAAAACTGTGCAGAAGATACTATATTGTCTTGCCATTGTATCCAGGGATGATATCTCATATATGGGAGAAAAAAATAAAGTTAACCTTTTAAATAAAGGAAAAATAACAAAAAAATGCACAGACATGCTACAGTACAGTATTTATCTTCAAACTCATGGCTAAATACAGTACATGTACTTTATAAAATGTAAAAGACAGAAAAAAATTATACAGATTACATATCACAAGCATAAATATACATATAATTCTTACCAAGACTGAAGTAAGGCACAGATCTAGTTATTAAAATGCAATTATCTAAACTCTCAAATTACTATTCAGCCTGGCACAATGACGAACGTACCACTACACAGTAATTTGAGCCTGTTTGGAAGATCAACAAGTAAACAACTCTATATTTTACTTGGAAAATACAAAATTATCCATTAACTTACTCACACTGTGCACGGCTGTTTTCACTGTGCCTTGTTGACATGAACACCAGTGGATAGGAAGAGGAGTTCAGTGAGTACACAGCGTGTTTTGGAATTCAGTGCTAACAAACGGGAGATTTGCTTTCTTTAAGCTTTTGAAGGCATTTGATGACTGGCAAGTGCAAATACTGCAGGAATGTGGGTGGAAGAAGTTTCTGTTGTTGATACATTGTAAGAGAAATTATACACAACACCCACAGAGAGCCACACGGATATCAGCGGGTTTTATGATTGCTGAAAAATGATTTAGAAAGCTGCACTAAAGACATCATAAAGATGAATGTTTATTATGATATTTCTGAGCATAAATCTGTATCTTAC
>JBBDHI010000017.1:10690119-10710368 GCA_037177115.1 Craterocephalus stercusmuscarum
CGGAGTTTGTCAACTCAGAGTTACCAGTTAAACTCCGAGTTTGTTAACCCTCCTTCTTGAAACGGACCCCTGCTGTCCTGTTGTTTCAGACTGATGTGTCATGATTGTGATGTCTACAACTTGCACTCTCAGGTGAAAACTGATTTAAAAAGCAGCCATAGAGTAGCAGATGCCAGATTAGTGTCAGTGCAAAGTGACTGATGAAGAGGCTCCTGGCCACTCGGTCACATGCTGGCAGTGTTGTACATACAGTATGACGTGCTCCAGCTTGCAGCCCCTTGCTTCTTAATAACAAATGAGTAATTGGGTTCTACGAACTCAGCTTCAATTAATTGGGGGTTAAATTGTGCTTTAAAGGCATTTATGCTGCTTTTGCTGTTCTTTAGTGAAGTATACAGAACACAACGTCATGCAGCACCGTACATACTCTGATTACTTTGTGATACTAATTTGATTTGAGTTGTGAATAATTGTATTACTTCCATCAGTGCGGGTGGTTGGTTCTGCACCATAACCACAAATGTGACATGACCGCAGAGAGCCAGGCTAAAAGTGCTAGCAGTTTCATTCTTTTGTTTCACAATTATTACAAGAAAGGGAACATTTTGAAAAAAACAGAATTGAAACCTTTACCACAACTTCTATTCTTCTAGCGATGCACATGCCATTTGAAATATGTTCTGATCCAATTATCATGTGTAGATTATGTTGTGTCAACTATTGCCATTGAAATGGGGTTGAATGACGCAGAGAAAGAGATTGACAGGTCTATTTCTGGTCTTTCACTAGAATATCCACTTTCACTCTCTTCATCTCTTTTTTTGCCTTCTGTTCTCAGGACTAAGGAGGTGGGTTTCATCCATGTTCTCATTCAATGTCATGGATCAAGGGCATTTATGTGCCACCATTTCGCCGTAGTTTGATTCACTGTACACTGCAGTGTATAGAGACAAACGGACATGCCAGCCTACCCAAGGGGACACAATGAGAAAATGGTACACTTCTCTAATGCAAAGTAGTTTTTTTCCTGCAGAGAATTGACATATCTGACACATTGAGCGCTGAATATCAACGCTGCAGGGATTTGTGTCTGCTGTGACCCAGAGTGTGAAAAAGATAAACATGCAGGAATCATTTGCAAAATGAACAAAACTCAATAGTTCTCTTGTTGGGGTCATAATTTATCTTGGTTTTGTCACATATTAAATACATTAGTCTTGTATTATAACTTGTATTGTTGAATTGGACTCCAATATGGTCTATGCCACCTCTATTTGAAATCTGTGACAGTTTCTGACTTGTGGTGTCCCCTAAAACATAGTTGCCTGGGCTTATTTTAGAAAAGTAACCTATGGCTCACATTATAGATAGAGGAATTACGCAGTTGGCAATCATGTCACACCACTGGCTGTAGAGTATTTCGTGAGTCAGGTAAACAAAACACAGGCACACAGATGCAGCGCAGGTTCTTGTATTCAGTGGGAATCTCTGTTTATTTCAAGGTCGCATTATTGTGCTTTATCAGATGCGAAATAACAAAACCTGCACCCTGTTAGATGCATTATGTATTGGTCACTAGCTTTTCTGCTTTGTAAACAATTGGCATTAGCCATTGAAACCCCATATCTGTTAACTGCTACTGTAATATGGATAGACAGATAAAGAGACAGATGTGTACTTGTGGCCTGTTTAATGTTTTAGGCCAACAGGAAGCTTGTGTGCAACCTAGATTTGACATATGATATGCTTGTGAGCCTGATTGAAAAGGCCCTTAAAAGCCCTTAGCCGCATTTAATATAATTGTTTAAAAAGGATCAATATTGTCTTAGGTTTTTAGAAAAAAAAAATCCATTGAGTTTATTGTAAGTTAATGATGGGAAAAATAGGCATGTTAATTTTTGTTTTACATCATGACATGTACAGTATCATCTATAACCTAGATTTTGAGATATTATCCATTGGTGTACAACTCCATGGTCATGAAACTTCCTCTTGACCGAGAACCAAATATTGTAAATTCTTCACTGTGCCTCTGTTGTATGTGCATTGTCAGCCTTCCCACAATTCATTCTCCGAAGTTAGGGGAATAAACGGTGACTTGTAGACACAGGAATGTGTGGAAAGAGATCAGAATGACCCTAAACTGGCTCCATTTGTTATGTGGTCATTGGGATGGGTGGGTTTTGTGGAGAGGCTAGAGTTCTCTCATTTTCACTTATAAGGGTCTCAGACACTGAGGGAATGACCAAAGAGTGGTCAGATCCAGTCAGCTTCAATTACGGCCCCTTGTAGTTTTCCCAGAGGTGCACTATAGCTCCTTTTAAGGGGAAATCAATGAGGTGACAAATTGTTGTGGACAGCAACCCCCTTTTTATTTCTTACATTGTTGCATCCATGCCTGGATGCTCCTCTGAGCATTTGTGTGTGTGTGTGTGTTTGTGTGTGTATGTTTGGAATGCATACATAACTGAATGAATGATAATGAATGCTTTGGTCCATTTGTATTTTGGTGGGTTATTTTCTGCTTGTGACTTTAATGGCTTGCTATCTGTCTAAACTTGATTTTAAATGCTCTCTAATGGGTGTTCTCATTCATCGCCCACTGACGCTCACTGTTGCTTTGGTTTGTTTTTATATCACAGTAACTGTGTTAAAAGATTTTTTCGGGGTTGTTTTTGTCAAGTCCCTGTCATATTTCAATAACTCTGATAGCCTTTTATTGAAAAGCCCATCTACATGAATTAGTATACGTATTTTAGATAAAAGCTGAATCCGCATGAACCAGAAGAAAAGATTCCAACAGACTCTGTTAAACTGAGTTTGTGCAGGTGCAGATTTCTGCCTACTGTAATACTTTCAATCACATTTCCTTCTAAATGACGGGAACAGATCATTTGTGCTTCAAAAGCATAAACTCAACTAAGAAATTTTTCATTTAGTATAAAGATTCAATGTTGCTGTGTCGCTGTACTTCTTTCCTCTCATCCTTCTGATCATATTAATTTGACAGGATGGTTTGTGGCCCTTGGATAAAATACAATTTATGTGATTGGCTTAAACATCAAGACTGCAGTTTATAGTTATATGGTTGTTTGTTCCTTCACGTCACATCATTTCCTTCATATGTGCTGTTTAAGTTTTAGGAACCCTTTTAACAGTTAATGTGAAAGTATGCAAAATGTACATATTTTCTTACATGAGTGGTGTGGGAGCTGCAGCTGCATACTTGACATACAGTAGCTTTCATTCAAATGGCCAACAATCTGTACTTGGGGTGTTACTGTATATGTTTGACTACGATCAAGGAAAACAAATTCAGGAATACTTTAAATAATTGTTAATACTAATGTGCCTTTAGATAATTGTGCTGTGTTTATTGAAGATCATAGAAAATGTAAAAAATAAATAAATAATCTGAAAAATAAATGGTAATATTTTTTTCATGTGAAGCATTTGTTCATTCTTATTGTAAATCATCAATGCTGCATAATGTGTGACGTGACTGTGGAGAAACAGGTTTCAATGCATCTGGACTTCTCGTTTTATCTACCTGTTATCTGGTTTTTTGGGAATGTTTGCAACTACGCATCTATCTCTGCCTTCAGAAACATTTCAGCTCTCTTATTTCAGCGCATTTGTAACAAGTTGAATGTTCTGACATTTTTTTTTTTCCTTTCCCTAACAGCTTCTCTACAGGTCCCCAAGAGGCCCTAAAATTAATGCAGTACGTTTCTCTTTCTCTTGTCTTCACAGGAAAAGAAGAGTATGTCGCAACCTTCAAAGGATCTGAGTTCTTCTGCTACGACTTGTCCTTGAACCCAATTCAAAGCAGCAGTGATGAAATCACATTGTCATTCAAAACCCTACAGAGGAATGGACTGATGCTGCACACTGGCAAATCAGCTGATTACGTCAACCTGGCACTGAAAAATGGGGCTGTTTCACTCGTCATTAATTTGGGGTCTGGAGCCTTTGAAGCTCTTGTGGAGCCAGTCAATGGGAAATTTAATGACAATGATTGGCATGATGTCAAAGTAACAAGGAATCTACGTCAGGTAACTGTACAGAGGGTGATGCAGAGATTCAGTAAATGAATTAAAACAAATCCACTTAAATCATTACCATCATATAATATGTTATTTTTTTCAGACATTGTAATTGAATTGCTTAACTGAATCATGGTGCTTATTGGTGGAGACAGTACCCCAAGAGAGCAGGGACATCTAGACAAGAAGTTTTCTGTCTTGTTTTGTTTTAAGGGCACATTCGGTGCATGGTGCTGCTGTTACTTCATAACATAAAAGACCTTTTTGATAGTGTTAAAGATAACATACTGTATCAGAAAATTTAAATAGGTTTGTTATGCTGTGTTAGCAAAATATTTTGAGGAAATGGTTTATTTTTTGTTGCTGGAGTACATTTGAAGCTATTATAGAGATTGTTGTGAGGTAAAAGAGAGCAAATTTAATCAATATTGTTTTGAGTGTTTTCAGCTGTACAGCTACATTTAAAACCATTCGAATCTGACTTCTCTGATAGAGATCATCTTGAAAGGCAAAATATTTGTAAAGTAAATTTCACAAAGACAACACAGACAATCCTCTAACAGGATCTGTGAGCTTTTCTCTTTTTTTTACAGCCGTTGAGGTGATTGTGCCACTGCAGCACTGCTTAAAAAAACTGGAGGACTGTCCAGGATTATCCACAGAACTCTCCTTCATCTTCATCATGGGTTGATGAGAGGAAAGAAAAATGACAAGCGGAAACTTTATTTTACCTTTACACATACAATCCATCTGGCAGGAACAGATCAGGCTGGCAAGAGTGTGCCCACAGAGGTTACTGAATGTTTGTAGTGTTGCAAGCAAACGAACTACAACTGATTTGTACCAAGCCAGCATATACTAAATGGGGTCAGGATGCAGCTGTCACTCTGTTTGTGACAGAGTCCTTGGGCATGACCGCAGTGCCAGTCTGTCGGACTTGTGCTCGATCTGAAGAGACAAAGGTCTTGTTAAGGTAAAAATCAACACTTTCTCTGAGGCTTTCAACTAAAACTGCCTCTATGTCAACTGATATGACCCATCACTGAACTAGTTGGGTGAAATTTCATTGTGCTTCTACACTGACCATCATTGTTTTTAGCTAAAGTAGGTTGAGGCCATTAACTTTGACAGCATGTAGGGTTTATTAAAGTACTACAGGACCTCATTTGCTGCTGGTGAAATGATTTATTTAGAACTGGGATGTAACCCCAAGCAAAACCACACAGGTGTCATGTGAAGAAAATTAAGAGGACCCAACAGATTGATCACATCACCCCTACATCCCCTCTGAGGTACATTGGCTGCTTCTTTTGAGTAAGGATTGAAGTTGAATGCAGACATACAGTCACCTGGCTTTAGATGTCTGGATTTATTAAGTCAGAGGTTCTGCCAGATGGTTCTGCCTGTGTTAAAAGAGATGGTTGTTATTGTTATGGTTAGTGTTTAATGTCACTTTAGTCTTAAATTACTCTTTTTTAAACTTCTTTCTTACTACCACTTTTTAAAAACAGCCTAAGTCTCATTACTAAGAGAGAATCTCTAGACTTGTTCCTGCTCCTTTGCTGGGAAGTTTATCTTCACCTCAGTACCAAAGCTGTTTCTTTCACATAATCAGCAAATTGATTATTGACACATCAAAGAATTTTAACCAGTTTGGACATTCCCTGCATTCAAATTGTGAAGGAAAAGCAAGCATATTGAATGCGTGCCCTGCAGGGGGACCTATATTGCCACCCCCCTCATTTCTTGTCAGGGGCCTCTTTGCTCTGTGTTTTTGCAGTAAAGTGATCCTAAAGTTCATCAATAAGACCAAGCAAGAGGTAAAGTATTGTCTGAACGTCTGAAAGTTTTATCCAGTGGATTGGCAACAAGCCCAAAACAAACAGACAAAATAAATCTTAATGCAAAAGCAAAGCTCACTGTAGGACTTTTTCAGAGGGTCAACTGATGTGCTTTAGGCATTCTTTCTTCTAAACCAAATGATGTCTGTGAGTAATAACCTTTGGTCAGGATTTGGTAAGGATGTCTGATTCTGCTAATCGGCACTCTGGGCAATGACAGAAAATGGTGCAAAACCCCACCATTAGAACCTCAGCGGGTTACTGGTTTTTCAGCTCTTACTGCTTAAGCTCTAGCGCCTCTTGTGGAGCATTCCTGCTATTTTCCTCAGTCCGCTTTTTTCTTGTTAAACTTATTTTGCCCTTTTTTCTCTATGTTACTAACATGCTTTGGAAACAAACTAACATCATTCATGGAATGTGCCATTCTACTAACCAGTATGGTTTTTTGCCGTTTAACGATGTACTAACAGTATTGACCATCATATATTATTTGAGTAACAATCGTTATTCTGTTCACAGTTTTTAATTTCCTTTCTCCCCCCTTTTCCACAAAGCACTCAGGCATTGGACACGCTATGGTAAACACACTACATTGTTCGGTAGATATCATTCTAATTGTTTCTTAGTTTGGGTTTGCCGTGTGTTTCTTTTCTTTCTTTATTTTTTACTGTAGACGTCATTTACAAAAAAAAAGGGAAATTGCGGTTGGTACTCTTCTGCTTACCTTTCGAATCTTTTTAATTTCTGGGTTCATTCATTGGTTTCACCCTCTTTATTTCACTTGTTTCCTGTCCAATTCTGTTTGATCCACCTTTTTAGGAGCATCATTTCGAGCCTTTTGCATCAAGCTGTGGTTAATAATGAGGACGCTCTTCTGTCTGGCTGGTCTGATGCTCTTTGGCTCAGCCAGTTGTTTCCCCATCCACCTCGCATGGCATGCTCTTTGCCTACATGTTGCAAATGTCAAACTGTCCATTTGTCAACATGACTGTGACAGTGGGATGTGTTTGTCATTTCTTTTCTGGCTCTCTATTTTTCTCTTTGTGGTTTGGCAGTGTCCATGAGCTTTTGCATGAAACTGACGCTGATGTGGATAAACGTCAAAAATACTGATTCTATATCCCAGACATAAAACATGGGAAATGTTTCTTTTTGTATGCTCATAAACAAAAAGAAAAGACAAATACATGCATGTTTTTGTTTTCCTTTTCCTAATACTCCGACTAAAGGTGATTGTGCTTCACATAGCATGTGCTCCCTCTCTAACCCAGAGGCACGTTCTGACTTATTTTGTAGAACTGCTGAATGTACTAATATGGAATAATGATTAAACTAACCTAGATAACATTTTACTAACACCATTTTTGTGTCTGCTGAAGTACTTTTAAGTTGCAGTGGAGACAGTACTAACACTAGTGTGGATAGTTTACTAACTCACTAACTAGAATAGTATTCCTTTGAAGGCTTATTGTCTTTCAACTAATCAAACTGGACAAAATAATAACAGAAAAACAAGAAAAAAGACACTGGAAACAGACATGAAAATGGGTTTACAAATAAACAAACACAGGGAAGTCTGTCAGACAAAGAGACAGGGAATTATGTTACATTTTATAGGCTGTCTCAGTATAGCGTGTCCTTTCCCTGTGCTTTGTTGTCTAGGTAACGATATCCGTGGATGGGATTCTGACCACCACAGGATATACACAGGAAGACTACACCATGCTCGGCTCCGACGACTTTTTCTATGTTGGAGGAAGCCCAAGCACAGCTGACCTGCCCGGATCTCCAGTTAGCAACAACTTCATGGGTTGCCTCAAGGAGGTAAACACCTCTTCTGTGTGAACTCGTGGGCTGGTGGGTGTACAAGATGCAGCTGGCTTCACCTAGGACTCCAGAACAGGCCCTTTCCTCCACGCACTAACCCGCCTCCTCTTTAATAACATACCTCTGTTTGCTTTTCCTCTTTTCTTCATACACTTGATGCAAACTTTTCCTGACAATTTTTACCTCCTTTACTCTCTCAGTGTACATACAATGTTTAATGCAAACATACACACACACATGCACACACACAGTTCTGTCTAGAAGTGGAATTTACCACTGCCCTACAGCAGCTCTGTCAGGTGCACATCAAAGAGGAGCAGTGATCCAGAGATCAGGGAGCTGAATTTTCATGAGCACTCAGGAAACTGACACTCTTAACACCCCCTCTATTGTTGAGGAATACTCCGTGCCAGGCTAATATTGCCTCGGCACACCACTCTCAGACTAACCTTCATGCTATATGTTTGATGTCAGCTGTATGTCGCATGCATGTTTACTGAAATGTATCTTCAAAGGGGTAGATGTGCGGTACCTGAGCTGCGGAAATATATCTTATTTTGACACATATGCTTCCAAATGATGAACTGAGTTCAACACATTCTGTATCATCGATGGTTCACAGGGTAATGAGCCATTTGAATCTGGCTCGTAACTTACAGTACATTATGTCATTTGTCACTTGGCCCTTATGTGATGTAGTACCCAAGAAGCATGTATAGTGTGCCCCTTATCTCCAGAGATGAAGCGACAGGGAAAGGAAGAGATACTTTCTCCATCAGAGGGTTCATAAGTTATTCCATTCACTGGTAACCGTGCAGCCCTCTCACTTGTTTTTGTTGGTTGACAGAAGACGCTATCCACTAAATATTACAACAATATCCATTATTTCTACTTTTATTTAAATTTAAGAATTTGAATCCCTTTCTTTTTCATTTGCTTCTTGTTTTACTCAAATGGTGTCCTACATATTGTTTCTCACTTTAAGGCAGGCTGTCATGCTCAGTATTATCTTGAAAGGTCTGAGGCCATTCTATTTAATGAGAGGACAGGGTGCGGACCACATGTCTCCTTGCAATGTACAGCTCATTAAAAATCTGATTGTTAAGGGTACTGTCTTAGTTAACTGCATGTCTCCGGGGTGCTGCAGATGTGGTGACAGCGAGAATGAAATTGGTTCACCCCAAGGACATGGTCATCCACCCCACTGAGCTACTGTACTATCAGTGCTCCTGGCCTGCCTAAACATGGCGACTGTGCTCTATGTCCTCAGATCAATCTATTGGATTGCTCAAAATCTTGTACAGAGTTGTGTTAGTTCCCAGGAGAAGTAAGATGAAACAGATTTCTCATATTTAAATTGCTAATGGGATCATTTGATATTCCTTGTGTAGTTTTATGAAACAATTACAGATGTTACCAGATATAAAGACAAATCCTGTGAAATTCATAGTTGATGTTTTAATCACAACTCACTGGTCATTAAAAGCATAGAAAAATGTAGTCGTTTAGAAATGCGTAGAACCTTAAGCTACTGTAGGTCAAGTTTGATATTAAGAAATGTGAATCCACACGGGAGGCTAACACTAGATCACACATGTAAATGCAAAGTCGAACGCGCACTGACAGACAAAAGCCTTGAAGTTATGAGTCTGCTATGCATCAATACGACTTGAAAAAAAGGGGGAGTCTGACAGATCATAATCATAAAAGAGATATGAATTTATGGTATGATGAGAAGCAGAGTCCAGAGAGTTGGCAACCTTCAGTAGTGAATTTCTGACTTTAGCTAACAATTGCTCACCTTGTGTTCATAGTGCTATAAAATTTGTCATTACATCAAAGTAAAAAGACCAAAAAGGCTTACTTCTAAAGTATTAACACAAAACTAGACCTAATGGTAGAGGGTATCACATGAATCAACTTTTAAGCTTTACAGTGCCAAACACATGCCTTCAAGTGAGAAACGAGATGAGCTCTCACTCTCACAGTTTAGAGGTTGGTTAATTATTAAATGCATCAGAAAAATGTCATCTCTTCACCTGGACAATACGTGAAAACTTCCCCCATTAGGTTATTACTGTAAGAATCAAAGGCAATAAAAAAAAAAATTCTATAATTTCTTTGAGGAAAATACAAATTTACCAATCTCTGTGCATCATCTATGCTGACAGTATGAAAAATTGACAGAATTCTTCAGATTCTGTCTATGGTGTGATAGCGTATGAGCTGTGGTTTAACAGCGTGTACAGTGGGCCCTGATCGATGACATGTCTCCACGTGGCTTGTTGCGGTATTTTTGTGTAGATTCCAGCTTGAGCTGCCACGCCTGCCTGTTGGTTCTGATGACAAAACAAACAGTGGTGCAGTAATAGCTCAGTTGTCACAGCCCTGGTTTGATGACAAATTAGTGCAGCACTAGTAGTGCAGTACCAGGCATAGCTCAGGCTAAAGCTTCTTTAACTCCAAAATGTGCCCTTTGTCTTGACTATAAAAAATTGATTTGGGTTTATTGGCTGTATCTGTTCTGTTCCGTAGTCCGCATGACTCAAGTCCTGGCAGAGATATTGTCATTTATCCCACATTTCCTTTATACATTCTTTCTTTACTCAGGGGATTCTTGTAAAATTACCCTTTTTAAATCACCTTCCTTTATTTAATTTTAGTCATGCTCAAGAACATTTATTTTTGTCTTTATAAAGGCAGTACAAAAATGTGGGAAGGAAGTCTTTGGATAGCTATTCCTTATTTTTTTGTATTTGAATGCGGTCTGATACAGTCAGTCACAAAGCGTTTAGAGAAATTAAGGATGAGCTTAACTCATTCAGATGTTCCCTCTACCTGAACAGTTACACACAGCAGATCTGACTCAGTGATAAACACGAAGCTCTATGTAACTACAATCCCCTCGGAGGTGTCCCTGATTTTAGGTGCATGCTTAGCATGATAGTTGTACAAAGCAAGGCTGTTTTTTGCAGCTGTATCTCATTTGATTTGGCTCAGTGATAACTATGTAGACACCATCACAACCCTTTTTTTGTTTTGTTATGTAAACACATACAGTACACATGCTGCAGTTGTAATATGGCGATCTATTATAAAAGGACTTATCTACCTGTTCGTACTGTAGCTTTAGCTTGGGGAAAGATTCACTGTGCTTCTCCCCAATAATTGTTGAATTTTAGTTGTTTCTATTATGAGGTCTTACTCTTAATAACATTTACCTTGCAAAGTGATTGCCCCATTGCTTCCCAACGCATCAAATGTGCTTGCATTTCTGTGGTGAAAAAAACCATGAGCCCACTGGTGTTTTAATGATTCATTTTGGTATTTGTTTATATGTTCATTAGTTTCTCATATGGAAATAGGATATAACTAGGAGGAGGGATCTTTGCCATACAGCTGCACAGCTGCAGACAGCACTGTCATTATGAAGATTGGATAATGACAAAGTTATGGGTGACTACGTTTATTTATTTGCTAGACTGTTGCCAATTACAGGAGTGCTTCACTAGATTGACTTTTATGCAGTGTGTCATTAAGTGTCTATTTTCAAATAAAGGTAGCCTCCTAAGTCTTTAGAGTGATGTTGTGGTGTTTCTTTTCTTTCATTTAAACTTTCCCTAATATTTAAAACAGTATTCTGTATGAGTCCTCTTACCTTTTTGTGTGTTAAAACAAGAAATCAAATACAGTATGAGCTTTATTCAGATGACAACACTGACAGCAAATTACACTGGTTTGTGTTAGTTTATGCAACAATTATTCCTGTGATACCAGTGGATATTTAATGACACTATATGTTCTTTTACTTCCTCACTTACCTCGACAGCAGCTTAGAGGTCATAGCTCCATTGCACTTCATTTTGTTAGGCCCTCTGATGCTACTGTACATCCTGTCTGGTTATGTGAAAATAAACTGAAAAAAAAATACTGCATCAGGTCTCTGAATAAAAAAAAAAACAAAGACAATCATTTAGTCACAGTTTTCTAAATGGTGTATGGAATACTGATGTCGCAGCGTGTATGAGTGAGTCCATGCACTTATTTTAACCTTGCTCTAGATTGGCATATCCATCATCTGCCCACTTTTATTATAATCACAGGCTCCAACCGGAGCCTTAATCAACACTTTACACCACACCTGCAATCAAATCATTAGTTTAGATTTATCACTCTTCTTTTCACTTCTCACAGAGAATCCCAAGAGATACTAGCTGATATTTCACTCAAGCTTTATTACACTTGAATTGTGTTTTCAGGATGTCTCTTCCTTTATTTGGCAGCGCAGCTACACTGAACATGCATGCCTTGTTTCTTTACTCCTCACCCAGTCAGAGTACACTGTGCACTTTCTGTGAAGGCTTCAGCTAGAGAGCAAAGGAAGCAAGGTGATGTGTTTGACATTCGGTGCCACATAGATGCAGCTCATCATGCATAGGTGCAGTTTGACAAAGTTGGCCAACGGTTGAGGCAAGCAAAGCCAGTGTATGACACACTGTCCTTTGGATAAAAAGCCAAATGGACACTGCTGTTCTCCAGAATGTCTATTTACATTTTGTAACTCTGTTTTTTTCCCCCTATATTTACAACTGGAGGAATAACTTGTTGTTTCTGCTCCTAATTCAGGTCGTGTATAAAAACAACGATGTGAGACTCGAGTTGTCCAGACTGGCAAAGCAGGGCGATCCCAAGATGAAGATCCATGGCACTGTGGCCTTCAAGTGTGAGAATGTGGCCACCCTGGACCCCATCACATTTGAAACTCCTGAATCTTTTATCATTCTCAACAAGTGGAATGCTAAGAAGACAGGATCCATCTCCTTTGATTTCCGCACCACAGAGCCCAATGGCCTTCTCTTATTCAGTCATGGCAAGCCCAAGCAGCAACCGAAGGATTCTAAGAGTCCCCAAACTTTCAAAGTGGACTTTTTTGCCATTGAGATGCTAGATGGCCATCTGTACTTGCTGCTAGACATGGGTTCAGGAACCACAAAGACAAAGGCAGTCAATAAGAAGGTCAATGATGGCGAGTGGTACCATGTGGACTTCCAGCGAGATGGAAGATCAGGTAAAGGCCATAAATAATATGTATAGATAAAATACACCAGACAACACATTGCATGAAAATGAAGAGAACACTTTGGTTTACGTTTTCTTTTTTTTTGGCATGATCTCATTCCACTTTTTAACAATTCCACTAAGCTCTACCAGTTATGCAGGTTAATGGAAACGCTAATGCACCCATATTCTTTTTCAAAATGGATGGGTTTAGTCCACTGACAGAGGTCAATGACCTTCAAAAGGAAATTCAGACAGAATATTCTGAAAATTTGCACATTATCACATGATCAGTAGCTAATGATAGGTCTAGCATGTGGCAAACTACAACGGTATTTATTTCCTGTTTTCTCATATACAGTACCTACCGCATGTGGACCATGCACCAAAAACTGACACAGCAGCATTTTCAGCTATTATCATATTGTTATATGTATCGTAATACATAAAGGGATACATTCCCACTGCTGTAGGAAAATGGTGTGATCATCCATTGGGCTGTAGTTGTGATAGTCACTATACATATATAAGTTTGTGAATGTCATTTCAACTTTAAGCTCCCAGTTGGAAAAATCAAGTGGAGCTTCTTTCAATTTCCAATTCAGTAAAGTTGGTAGAACATCCCCAGCACAAACAACAAACTGTCCTCTGCATAGAAAGCTGTCGATGACTGCAATAATAAACTACTTATTTGCATTTCTTTAAATTTGCATCCCAATGAATCAGTCCTAGGCACCGAACGGAACTTCCATTAGTTGACATATTTCCTGTGTTTGTAGGTGCAAACATAGTAATGCACTGATTTCTATATACTGAGTAATTCAGCATTCAGCAGAAATCCTGAGTAGTAGCTCTACTGTGCACCATCTGTATGAATTATTTAACTGCAGCAAAAGTACTGCTGTGGGGTCAAAGTTACATTTTCAGAAAGAAGAAAATATCCTTTACGATGCAAGACATTACCACTGGAGGCTCATTATAAACATTATTGCATGTTAGAAATAAAAAAAGAAGATTTTGATATTAATAACACAGGTTCAGGTGGTAGTCATATATTACAATCTGTCTTTTACAGCCAATGGTTGCAGTCCTCGACACATATTTGCCACAGAATAACTTTGCCCCCTTTTACAATGTGTCCTCTAAGCCCCAGGTTGCCCAGCTCTGGTCCCTGTTGATTTGCTTATCTAAGCAGCAATTTGTTAGTGTGAGTTTAGAGCCAGGCCCTTGCAATGTCATGCTGCAAATTAGATATACCCCTTGACCATGTTTTCCACTCTATCTCAAGAGGTGGAAATTAGATTAACTGTTTCATTACCCCCAAAATAGCATAGGGTTGCAGGTCTAAACTAAGCTTGATAGACAGTTTAAATAATGATAACTTTTATTTACTGCCCCACTCATGAATGTTATCAGTGCTTTCTTTTTCTAAACTGAAGAAATGTTAAGGTACAATTTTATGCTTGAGCTAACATAATACAGTCATATGGAGAAACGCATGACTGAAATGTGATATTCATTGAACTCAGTTAAAGAATAAAAGTATCAGTGACTTCTCTAATAACATAAATCTAAAACATTTAGTTATGGTAGAGTAAACAATAAGAAACACTATCTTGCTAATCATGTTCATTATCTGTCTAGTACCCTCCTAACAACCACCCCCACATACTCACATGCATACGCAACCTCAAGCTCTCTCATCAAGCTCTTTCTGCTTGCTGTTCTACCCTGCCTAAGTTTCCATGGAAACAGGAGGTGGTCTCTCCCAGGACTAAGACAGCTACTGCACGGTGCTGCGCTGAGGTTTGCGCTAATGACATTTCGCAGTAACTTTTCTTCTCTTTCTCAAGTCTAAGGCATCAACACTTATGTACTGGAGTGTAAAAGGACATAAAAGGTCCCTGGAATATGATGACTTCTCATGTGAGAAAAGCAACAAAATGGCTCAAATAGCAACAGAAAGCATGACAGTTTCATTCAGTTTTTCCTGGCAGAAAGCAGTTGTCATATTTTGTTTTGCTAGTTTTTGTTTGCACCCTTTATTTGGGCCAATTATGCAGTCGTCTGAGGGCTAAAATCTTGTATCATGAGATTTATTTAAACTCTAAAAAGCACTAATGTTTATGGTGTGTAAGTATGTATACGCACCTCAAATGGAAGAACTGGAAGTTTTTTGCTGTACTGAATAGGCCTTGTGTGATTTTCTTTTCCCCCAGGAACCATGTAACTGTAATGGTGCATTAAATAGCAGATTTGCCCTAATGGAGTGATTTCAAAACTTTCAGAATAGCTTTTCTAAGTGGAGATTTATACATTTCGATTTTTCCTCCTTTGACTTTTGGCAAATTTATATTTGAATAAAAAAGGTAGATAAGAGCCTACATGAACATGAAGATCTCTAACCAACTTATTGCTTTAAATGTCAACTTCCATTAATGAAACAATAATTGCCCATGCTTGTGCCTGATGCTCCACACCTCACTCTCCAATTCTTAAACTTTTCAATATTTGACTGAATTAAAGTCGTTTTAAAACGTGAGAACATAATTTACAAGTCTCTTGAGAGCGAGAGCCATGAAACATATGGCTCGCTCAGCTTTTCTCGTGTGTGTCAGATGTTATATTAATACACACCACCGAGCACATCACTCAAAACACAACAGCTAGACATAATTATCTACAGTCCGGTCCTCCATGTACAACACTCCCTGTAGCTGTGACAATGGTGGATAATGATCCCTGCCCTATTTAGTTTAGTTGGCTCTTTCGACAGGAAGCAAGCTTGCAAATGGATTCTTGCTTTCAGAAAGCATCTTGTAACCTCAATGCATTAGAGACGCTAAGACACTCTTGCTTTCAAGTGGGGTTTCTGGGCTAGGATGCTGCAGGTCACTCATAAGGGATATTACACTGACATTGCTGCCAGGGTATGCGCACCACTGCTTCGAACACAAACATGCATGAGAAATGAATGGATTCCTGCTTCCACATGCACATAGAAAACACATTCCCCGTCCTCACAGGCAACTTACAAGCCTCTCTCTCTACAGAGAATCCAATCACATAGAGAGATTTGGCCGTATCGCCCTAACTGGATTGCAGTAATCCCCTGTCTAACATGTTTTGGGGATGTGTGAGTGGGGTTAGGGGACATCATGCCAAGTTGAGCCAGGCTGCTGATGCAGAAGGTGTGAGAGAGATTTGAGCTGTCATTTGGACCCCTGTGTTCAGGTTTGATGATAGAGTACTTGGATCAGCCTATGGAGAAAGAGAAGGAGGAACACAAATATGGTCAAAGTGTTTTGAGCTTGGTTGAAATGTTGATCATCATGAATTCCCATTTGGTGCCTTGTGTTTTCAGCAGCATATGTTTTTCTGTCCATCCGTCTGTCTGTCTGCAACATTACAAAAAAAGTCATGGTCTGATTTTGATGAAAATTTCTGGAAATCTCTGTAAGGGAATAAAGGAACTAGTGTTTACATTTTGGGGGTGATCTGGATCACAGTCTGGATCCAAGATTTTTGTTTAAGGATTCTTTACTATGGGGATAAATTTTTTATTGTGGCTAACAGATAAAGCCCAGAATTTATGAAAAATATACTTGTTCTGACATCATGTTTGATGTTACAATCCAACATTGTTTGAACCTGATCATGTAGCAAGGCTGGATCTAGTGATCCAGAAGGATTAAAGTATAAAGGGTTCTGGTTGGGCTGTTTGGTCTTTTGGGGTTTTTCTCAGGTTACTGACCCTATGATTCGGTGCAGGCCTGCACTCCCTGACTGCTTCTCATTTATTTCTATCTTCATCTTTACTGTACTTCCTTTGTTCTTACTATATTTGCTGCTGCATTCCTGTAATTGTTCTCTTATCTGTCATCATAGATCCCTCTCAGCTTGTTTCTGCCATCTTTATCACTACATTCATCTTGCTTGGTATCTCCTCCTCTTGTTATGCTTAATAGCATTTGCAAAGACACATTCATTCCCTGCTCCTTTTGGCTATAAATAATGCTGCAGACATGAGAAGTCCTCCTGTGTGTGTACTGTATATGCTATGTTTTCATGCTGCAAGCATGACAATGGCTCATATCCCCATAGCATTGTGTACTGCCTTCTGACTTAACATAGTTTGGCGGTGTTTACACACTTCCTTGCAGGACTTTGACAAGTGAGCAGAGTACTCTGAGCAGATGCCTCAGAGATGATGACATCCTTCCTTTGTCTCTCAGTTGCACCAGTTTAGACAGATATGCTTACTGTAGATTTAAGCTGTCATTGTTTATGACTGTAATAAGACTTCCAGTAAGTATAGATACCCTAAGATTTAAAGAGGCCATTAGCCTGATGATGAACGGCTCAGTATTTACTTTGTTAATGTATTATTCACAATGTTCCAAACCACTTCCTAGTGCCATAGGACGGGATCTGTCAAAACTGAGAATGTAGATGCTTCTTTCACATTTTCCACTGACCATACTAGTGTTCATTCTTCATCGTGGCACCTGCTCTACTCTGAGAGAAAAGTTTTCTCACTAATGAGTTTGATGTAGTGAGCTCGTTAAATATAACCTGAAGGGAGCTGTTCTGGCTGCGTGACGGGTGGCCCATGCCAAGTGTGCAAAGCTTGGAAGTCTCAACAGCTGTGGCTGGAGAGAGCAGGGGCAGTGGGTGGTGGCAGGAAAATGCTGGAACAGATGCCGGGGGCCAAGACCCCAAGAAGAGAGCTGGAACATGTTACCATGCACCAGGTTAATCATTGTGCACTAGGTCCTTAGCTGTCTCTCTCAGGCACTTTTGCAAGAAGGCTGACTAACCTTGGCTTAGAAAGAACATATCATGGAAAGCGTTCACATAGCGGGTACAGTATCAGGTGCTTTGCCGTTTTCTGGATATGAATATAAAAAAAAAACAGCACAAACACGAAGGAGGGAAAAGAATGGGTATTAATTAGAAGAAAAAACAAATAGAGATATTTATTATATCTATAATTAATTGTGATATGTACATTCATGCATCTTAATGGAAGTTGTAATGAAATGTGAAATGCCCCATTTAATATCTAATTTGTCCGTAAAATATGCCAGGGAGCCCTGCTGAAAATTCATGTGTGGCTCAAGGCTGGTTTCCAAACATAAACACTTAGATTCGAAAAGTAACTTAAAAGCTGCGCTCCCATTCCACATGCAAGCAGTTTGGCCTCTTGCCATTTAGCCTGAAGCATTCAACTAATAGCTCCTTCATATCTACCATGACATGCATCTGCCACTCAAAATGTAAATCATGACTTTATGGCAATTGTGTTTTTCGGCATCCTTGGCGTGCTGTTCCTCTGCCGCTCTCAGCAGGTTGTTGCCTGTGCGAATCCTCAGCAGCATGCTATATAGATTACTGGACAAAGATGCGGGCAGTGGAGGCAGCCGCCATTAATTAAAGTCCACAATGGCTCATGGACTGAGAGTAACAGATCCATATACAAATTAATCACCCAGTCTGAGTCTCACAGTTAGGGCTTCCTTTTCCGCAGCTTTACAGTCCAGTCATGTCCTCTGTTGTTTACCGTGCTCCAGATCGAGAATTAAACCTGAATGAGAGTGATAAATCATGGTGGTGAAACACACGAACCCACATTGCAGGTTTATGTGTTAGAGAGGCAAACAGAAGGAAAGACAGGGTGAAAAAACACAGCCTGCAGTCCGTTAATCAAGTTCAAAAAGATGGCTACTCTTTAGCTTCTCTTTTTTTGGCTGAGGTGTGTATGTGTGACTGTAAAGGGCTAAAATGATAAAGGGAGCAACAATTTTTCTTTCCCTCCCCATTCCTTTTATGACCATTTCTTTATAGATAAAGGAGATTTATTATGGGAGATCCATGGAAAATGGAAAGGATACTCCTTGGGATCCCAGATTAGGCCACTAATAGACTAGCTGCCCTGTGATTAATGTGTCTTATCAACAGTCATCAGTCATTCTAAATGAAGAAAATCTTGACCCAGTCCAGATGTATAACCCTAATTAAGTACATTTCTTCATCAAAACACTTTTTAAATGGGTCTACTTTGCATGTTAATGTTTCAGTGGGAAATACAGGTCTCATTAGCATCTAAAAACATCAGCCAGTGGTGTATGGCTAACAACTTTACTGTAGGTAAAAAAGACAAGACAAAAATAAAAACACTTTCGCAAAAATGTTTCTATCATTCTATTTATTCATGTTTATTTCTTTTTTAGGTACCATCTCTATCAATACCCTCCGCACTGCCTACACAGCCCCTGGGGAAAGTGAGATCCTGGACTTGGATGACAATCTTTACCTTGGGGGTCTGCCAGAGAACAAAATGGGGCTTGTGTTCCCCACTGAGGTGTGGACAGCACTGCTCAACTATGGCTATGTGGGCTGCATTCGAGATTTATTCATTGACGGACAAAGCAAGGATGTCCGACGGCTGGCAGAGGTCCAGAAAGCTGCCGGGGTCAAACCATCGTGCTCTAAAGAGCTTCCCAAACAGTGCTTGAGCAACCCCTGCCAAAACAACGGGGTCTGCAGAGAGGGTTGGAACCGCTATGTTTGTGACTGCTCTGGGACAGGATACCTGGGACGCTCCTGTGAGAGAGGTACGACTTTATTCAAATTTAGTTTTCTCTTCCTATTGGTTTTCCACTTTCTATTTGGAATTTAGTCTTGTGGCTGTGAGATGTTGCATATTGTCAACCAGAAAATTGTTTTTCATCTTATCTGATTTAAATATAGCATTCTTTGTCTATTGTGAGCTTACTTAAAGCTGATGTTGAGCAGTATCAACAGGCAAAAGTTGTCAGCTGGTCTTTTTGTCTAAACTCAACAGAAGTGCAGCACATTGAAAGCAGTATTAGGCAATAAAGAAAGTGTGCTTGTGGACATGGGTATCCACAAGGGGCAGACAGAATGAGTCAGGATTTGTAGGACTGATGTTGGACTATGTTGAGTGGCAGGTGACTGATGCACCACTGAGACACTGCTGGTCACGTCCGCCATGCACACTAGCCTGTAAATTGGCTGTCTTCTGCTAACCATTTGCCTCATCAAACCATTCGCTCATGGTCAGACCTGGTGCAGAATACTTATCTGCGTCTCCTCTAGAGAAGAGAAATTGGAGAAGAGTGTGTCACACATTGAAATCTTAAAGCTCCATGTCTTAGCTGGAGCAGACTTACCCCTGACCCTGCAGTAATTCATTTCATGGCAGGCAGAGATTTCATTGGCACTTGTGGGAAAATTAAACAGTTTGCAAAGTTCCTCCATACTGTTTAATGCCCCATTGTTAAGACTTTGACTTTATTACCAGTATTTGTAAACTTCCTGCATTTGTTCTCTTTTTTATGTGAATACATTTAAAATGATTGTGGAGCAAAACTGAAAGACCTCTTAAAGTAAAACTTTAAATGACATCCCCCCAATGAGACACTCATATTGTGAGTTTCAGTCATTGATTTTC
>JBBDHI010000017.1:10781311-10793802 GCA_037177115.1 Craterocephalus stercusmuscarum
CAGCAAAAAAGACGTGAGCTATAAAAGTTTAGATAAATCTACCCTGATATTAAACTGTGATATGACTTACGTGCATGCACCTCTAGTTTGTAGAAAAGGGAAGAGTATATTTTGTGAGGAGAAAGCCCATCTTAAGGCTTAAGGATTTATTCCCTTGCCTTCGCATAAAGGTTCATCTATACTTTCGCACATTCTGCTGCATTTTCACAAGACCAACAGAGAGCATGAAGCAAAGTCAATTTGGACTGGAGCATGTCCAAAATTACCTGTGCAATTACATCTAAATATCTCTGGCAAAGAGAATTCTTCCAGGTTGCCTCTCAGCTAATTATGCCATAATTGTTCTTGGTGCCCTGTTGTTGATGTCTTCCACAGAGCTTAGTGTGGGGCTGCATGAAATATTTAACACGCAGCTCGCCTTGTTCTGGTCAACTTAATTACCTTTTTCATTGCTGCACCGGTCTCCACTCTAACCCCACGTGCTTTCCATACATGTTAGAAACTATTATACGCATATGAGCATACTGCGTTTAATTATTTGATGCTGGGCAGATTCTGTAGCATGCTGTAGGTGGTGATCTAGCTGAAATAACTCTCTGTTCTTTTCAGTTTATTTAGTTTTAGTTCAATGGCATGAACATCTATTCATAGTTTTTATTAATGCGACAGTGATGCTGCTTTATCATAGATTGCTTTCACCAGTAAACCACAGACTCATAAAACATTAAGAGCAGACGAGCAGCAGGAAGCAAGAGATTGAAAGACAGAACCTTTCATAAAGACCAATGGAAATAAGCTGAACTGAAACCAATCTTTATCAGCTAGTGTGTGTGTGTGTGTGTGTGTGCATGTGTGTGTGTGTGTGTGTCACAGGCTTCTGAGACAACAACCACATTGTCAGCAGAAACACGTATCCTTCCCAAGTCCCTTTTTTTTTCATTCATGAATAATTGATTTGGTGGTCGTCCCTGCGTCTTCCATAACTATCGGTTGATATCACTAAAGTCCGAACGAGAAACACAGAGTTTAACTCCGATCATATGCTGAACAGCACTTGACATTCCAAGAATGCCGTGTACTTTTTCCTCATTGTTATTGCCGGTGGGTTAGAGTGTCTGGACAGCTTCTTGTCTTTCAGCTGTTAGAGTTGCATTCAAGCTGAGTGCTCTAAAGAGAGCCCCTGGTCATAGATGGTTTATTCCACAGCTTCATCAAAGGACGGCGCGTTGTGAGTGCACATGTGCATGAAAATATTCTTCAGCCTCTCCGTTATAATAAACGCTTCGCTGTGATGGGCAGCAGCCCTGCCTGTGCAAGAGCAATCAATCCACGGCACGCCAGCGGCCTACATGTGCAGCACACCTCATACGTTGAGATCAAACAGACAGGCACATATTGTTCCTTTGTCCTCCTACCATCCCTCAGGTAAGCACATGAGGTGAGAAGGGCACGCCTCAATCTGTGGCCTCATTCTGTTCAGTTTATCAACTATGCAGCATGCACTGCCTCAAGAGACAACAGAGACATTGCGGGGGGAATGTAGAGTTTTGTTTAAGTTGGAGTAAATGGTGCACAGTAGAATAGGAGCGAACTCTACTGCTCACTTTGTAGGTCTTCAAAGTTGTTGGTATGAGCAACGATTTGGTTTGCTTTTCCCAGAAGGGCGAAGCAAACACCTTGACAACAGTCATTAAGAGTGCATGTGAGGCTTAAATCACTCTCATGTCTGTGTCTCCTCCCCTCATTCAGCCTAATAAATCAGTTCTGCTTGAAGTATCCTCTTGTTAACTCTTTAATTCATCAGTGCATTTTGCCAGTTAGTCCAATCCCTGACATGGAGATGCTGTAAAAGATTGTAGGAATTGTAATGGGAGTTATATCTGCTGCATTTCGACTCAGGGTTAACACTCCAGGGTAAAGTTTTATTCTGCAATGAGAACTGATGCATTACAGTGACTGGTCATGTAGAAATCTAAAACATCTGCAGTTTACTGTATTGTTCAAGGTCACCTGTGGTTATGCAGGTATTGCATATATGCTCCACTTTGTATACTGGGGACTGTATTCCTCCAGACTGAGGAAGACATATTATATAAAGTCACTGAATTTATTTATTTATTTTTTGTAAAGCAGAGTTTCAGCGGACATTGAATCCTGTTACCTACATGTGTTGTTTCATATTGCAAAGCTTTGAAAGAACCTCTCTCTGTATTGGAGACCGTATCTTCGTATGCCCACACTTTCATCCAAGTAATGACTTCTGAGGCAGTTACAGACCAAAATACTGCAGTTATTTACATGAAAATGTAACAGCTAGTCTCAGTCATCATTATTCTTTAGACAACTGCAGCATAAATCGATGTACAGCCAGGCCACTCAGTCGATCTGTGTGTGTTTGTTTTTTGATCCATAAACATCCACTCAGGACCCTCACAAACACCAGTCATTGCAGTTCTTAAGTCTGCTATGGCTATAGAGACTATCTCAGGTCAAATCTGTTTCATTCATTCATTCATTTTATTCATTCATACATTCATGTGGATGGTTGGTTGTGTGTGTCAGCTACACTGGCAGTGCAATGCTCTGTATGAGAACCTTGTGTTCTGCCATTCATGGGGTCATTTCTATGATTTCCATTTTTTCGCTGTAGACCTGCATTCGCTTCTTCATAACAATGTAACTCCCTGATGGCAGTGGCCTCTTCCAGCACATAAATGTGCTCTGGCACACAACAAATATTCCTGAGGAGTGGTAGGAGGCAGAAATTCCCCAGATTTAACCGACTGTGCACCTGTGGGGTCCGATATATTTTCTTTGTTCTATGGTGTGGGTCAAGTTGCGGTTAAATGTGTTATTCCAGTAACTACTTGTGAAGGCTTTTAGCAACTTTATGTCAGCGAAGGCTTATTCAGAGCAAACACGTTTCTTCAGTAACTCAGTTTGCAGGAAAAAGGGGCTTGGGTACACTTAATCTATAGCGAGGCTGTAACTCACTTCCTGTCTCCCCAAAGGCTGGCTTGTGGCCTTGTAAAGGAATAACAGTTGATGTTTTGGAAACATGAAGACAAGGTACAGAGAAGTCCAATTTGCTGTGCTGGGTTGTTGAATTTCTTCCCAGATTTGTGCTACAGTAATGAACATTGTGTTCATTATTCATTCTTTACCTCACATGGGGTTGTGAGTGACCGCTAGTGTGAATAAAACAGCAGAAGTCTTGTAGGCTCTATGCCTTGACAGGTCAAAGCTGTTGTCTCGCATGAGGGTTAAAAAAGATGTCATTAATCAGGTGGTTTTAATCCTGTGGCTGATCGGTGTGTTTCCAGGGTGGAAGTAATTGTAAAATCTTTACCACTTCATGAAATCTTAATAGGTGCTGTCGATTAGAGACAAAGCGATTGCATGAGGTAGGAACTTGGGACGCTGTCAGTGTTTGCCAGTGTGTATCCAGAGTTCATTTGATGTCATTTAAAACCCTCAATAATGAATCATTTTACAACATTTTACAGTAAAATGTAGTGCTCACAATATATTTTATTCAGTTGAAAAATGTCGATGGGTGCAGTCTGGTAGGAAGCGGCAGGCTGACATTATATCAAAGGTAATCCCTGACAGATTTGATATCTATTTGCCCCTGTGACTTTCTAGCAAACCCTGGGAAGAGGAGCGAAGCAGTGAACTGGTCACCCACAAGGCCTTATCTGCCTGTTGTATTATTTCGCCACAAAGAACCTCAGGGGCTGTATCTCATGCCCATCTGTACGATAAGGACTGCTGCCACAAACAAAAATAAAAGACAAAGCAGAGGGTGTGCAAGAATAAAATAACAAAGCAGAGCAGAGCTGCTTCAACATGTTAGCCTTTTATTACCTTTCCCTGCAAGATAGCTGATAACAACCAAAAGACAATGAAGGAAGGAAAGACGGAAGATAAGTTGAAGAAAAGAGAAAGGATAGCGCCACAAAAGATAGAAATAAGGGCCGTGTAAGAACCCAGACATTTCATTAAAGCGAAATCCTGTTAATGATAACGTGAAATGAAGAAGGTGGTCGGCTTAAGTCTGAAAAAGGACTGCGGTGCATTTGCACATCATGACTTCTTATCCCCGTTTGTGTGTTCCTAGAAAGCTACACACAGGTTGTCATGTGCGGGAAAGTGACAAGCTCTTTAACTCTTTGTTAGTGCCTCTGAAACGTAGATATTTTCTCCTGTACAGTTTGTATGTAAGAGTCTTTGTGGTCGTCGTACAGTCCGAAGTTATGTAACATGTGTAACAGTATCATACTGTTTTTTTTTTTTTGTTTGTTTGTGTTTTTTTATTAAGATGAACAGGCGTGCCTTGCAAGATCCACATCTCTGCAAACACCTGCTCTGGGAGATGAGACATCTTACTGGCCTTCAGGCATGATTGTTTCCACAGACCTATATTTAAAGGTTACGTTATCGTCGACAGCATGTTCAGGAACAACAAGCTACACCTGCTTCTTCTACCCTCTCTCCGCTCTGTGCTCCACTAGGCGGAGTCATGGGCCAGTTTGTGCACAGAGATGCAGACGGATCTAATGCACAACATTTATCATCATGGCAGTAGTACTTGCCTCCCTGGCCTGATCACTCCCCCTGTTATAAAACAGAGCTCCAGAAGAACGCTGATTCAGGAATGGCCTGAGATCAGATCAGTATTCTACCATATGGCAAGAGCTGCGCTGTTCCAAACATTATGATACACTGTTGTCCTTGTATTGTTGAAAGCACACATAAAAGGACGTTAGTACACTCTAATGCTCAGAGGTTTTTATTATGTCATGACAACGGGTGCTAATTTATCTTTTAGAAAACACCGGTTAGGAAAGCATGGCATCCCTCTAATTGCACAAATAACCTTATGATTCATTTATGAGTTATGTAGCGATGCATTTATCAGAAAAGGACTTTATTTCTGCAAGAGGAAGCCAGACTTTTATTGCCACATTCATTTGTTGTTTCTGTGGGTACAGTGAGCAGGACTGCACAGATGCAATGAAAATTAAACTTTGCATCTCGTTTATGTAAAAAGACATAAAATGAAGAGTGTAGTCTTGTTGTTACTTACCCAGTATGTTTTTTAGGTAGCATGATTAGTTCATCTCTGCTTTTGACAAATATTTCTGCAACCTCTTTTTCTCAGTTTTTAGCATTTCAGTATGTGGAAATGAACTGCAATGCTTAGAGCTGCAGTATTTTTTCTATTATTAGGCCTACTGGTTGGCTTTGGATGAAAAAAAAGTCAAATGACCTATTTGGTCTGTCAACATATGTAAATTCTACATGGGTAATTTGTTTGCTAGAAAAGAGTATTTCTCATTTTCACACTCTACATATTTCACTCTCTGTACATCTGCTGTCAGTTATTTGATTGCTGGTAATTACTATACTTCACAGTCACTCGGAGCATTTTCAGTGATGCAAGGAATGCTTCCAAAATGTTTCCCCTCTGAAATATTACATTTCAGTCCCCATGAAATCTGGATTTATCTGTGCTGGCATGCTGCAGTGATGGTCAGCTGCAATGATTCTAGCTCTGAAGCGCATCAATTTTCAGTGCACACCTAGGAATCAGAATTATAGTTGCCTGCGAAGGACAGATCCCATGGTAATTTGTTCATGTATGTGTAGTGTTAATATGTGTGTGTTTTCCGTGGCCTTGTGTGTGAGCGAGGGACTGGATTGTTCAATAAATTCATCACAGAGCTCATAAAGAAAGCTGACATTTACAACAAAGCGCAAAGGTCAAGGAGGTGGACCTGATGGGATCATGATGGAGGAAAGGCTGCTTTCCCATCGCCACCTCGAGAAATGGAGTGAAGAAACACAGAGGGAGAAATGACATTTCACTTTTGTTTGTTTGGGCAAAATTTTTACATACAGTACAGGCGGAATCCTTGTGTAGTAACCACTTAGACTTGTGATTTATGAAGTATCAGAGCAGTGGCTGATAGGGCCTGTGTGGACAGACAGTCTGATAATGTAGATCTAATTAAAACTCCCCGTGTGGGACCACAGCGTATGTCTCTGCCGACCCACACACACCAGGCGCAGCCATGTCCTCATTAGCACCAACAGTGTCACCGGAACTAGTCGACATACAGGCTTAAAATGAGGTAGAGCGAAAATTGCCCCTGCTCTCTGTGCTCTGAGATGATTCCGATTTCTGAAAGCAAGGCTGTGAATGTGAGCGGCGACGAGAGATTTAGTTAATGAAGACAGTAACAGAGAGAAGTAGGAGTCATCCGGCTTTGAAAGAACCCCCGTTCTCTGTTTGGGGACTGGAAGTGGTGCCAGATTGGCAGCTGAACCTTATGGGCCCCTCAAACCTTTGATGAAAGACTGAAGCTGGTTAGGAAAAGTTGACAGACACACTCCCCTTTGGCCAACTTCTGTCTTTTTTTGTTCTGCGTCTCTGTTGTCTGACTTTGTCAGATCTGTGAATGTTTGTGTTTGTCTGTGTAAGAATGAGAATGAAAGTAAAAGAAAGCCGGAGAAATATTGTTTGTGTCTGTGCGCTTGCTCCTGTGTGTGTTCTGGGTGAGCAGTCATCTGATGAACTGCCTTACCTCGACCAAGGCTTTTGCTCACCCCAGCCAGTGAGATCCTGCTGTTGTTGTGTTGGTTAACAATGCTCATCCCCCAGCACCACAACTCACAGAGCAGCAGTAAGAGGTTGGCAGACCCTAATGGAAACGTCATCTTCCAGATAAAAGATGGCCTGGCTTTGATGAGAGAGGGAGTTATGGGAGGTGTATAATAAAAGAACCATTTCCAATCGGTTCCGAAGCCAATTTAAGAGCTCTGAATGAAGACAGACGCTGTCATAGACAAACTGAAAAGCCGACAGTCACTCACAGCTGTTCTTCTGTTTGTCAGGTAGAGGGCCCTTCCAGTGCGGCACTCTGTTGGCCTGCCTTGAATCGGACAGGCAATAACTCACACCCAAAGCTTGATTTGGCAATTAAAAGTCTAGTGGGCACTTTTATCTATTCTCCTCCCAGTTTTCTCTGCAGCTCAGCTGTGATGTCGCAGTCAAGCTGTGAATGTTTTCTGACTGATGCCGTGCTTATAGAAAGTAATGTGCTCTGTTTGTAGTGTTTTTCAAAGCCAGGTGACGCCACTTACTGAGAGAGTTTGCAGTAATTGGTTGAAAATGCGAGCTGCGCTCCAAATCACAAATTTTGCTGTAAACAGATTTCCCTGTATCAGCTGTATTGGGTCTTTGGGGTTACAAGTAGTTTGTGTAATTTTTTAGCCATTATAGCAATAAAAAAATATGAAAACAGGGGATGCTACCAGACAACAAAAACTTTGACGTATACTGGAAATACAATACTGGAATATTACTGGGTTTATTCCAATGTATAAATATACAAAAAAAGAAATACACTCTGAGAGTAAAAAGAGAGAAAAACAGGAAAACATAAATCAACTATCTGTAACTGATGCTGTAAGACAAATAAACAGACCTTCCTACTGCATCCTGAGTACAGTGCTTGGACAGGGTGCATTACCTGCCAACATATGTGACACTTACAACCAAGGGACACAAACAAAACATGTAGTCTGCCATTGCTGTTGTTGTTCTGTGCTGATTGCTCAAAAATTCCCCACATGTGGTTATGCAACCACTTGAGTCTCAAGCTTGAGCTTATAAAACGTGGGTGGTTTATAAAAATTTCACTCCATGTCAGGTCCAGCATCAGCACGGCCACCATTCAAAAAAGACCCACCTATTGGCTCCTCTAGACTTTAACATGGACCCATCCAGTGTTTCACTTTCTGTGATTTTACTCATATGCCCAGTGTGTTGTAATTGGTGACATCCAAGCCAAACAAGCACAGAAATGCAAGCTGTTTAAAAACACTCAAGTATATTTTCCATGTTTCGTATATGCTGTATTCATTACAAAAAGGAGACTATAACAGCTTCCAGTGTGGCAAGGATTTGTGTAATTTGCAAGCGTGTTTAAAGCATTTTTTTCATACTCATAATCATATGGAGCGCCACATCTTTGCCCACATTCACTTCACAATTTGGCGAAGGTGCTTATGCATGTCTACATTTACATATTTATTGCACAAAGCCTTGCATACAGTAAGTGATCCTTCCCTCCTCAGGTGTGCACAGAAGACATGAGGCGGTTGTAAACACACCCTCTTTGATGGTCAGGAAATTAATTTGGAAGTTTTGAGATTCATTGCATTGTCAAAAAATGTAATTGCTTGTCAAAAACGACTTGTAATTGTCTCTCAGTTGTAAGAGGATTTAAAAGCATTTACTTGGTTACTTGTTTGCATACTGCTGAGTTGTTGTGGAAAAGTAAAACATACAACTGGGTTTAAAAAGAAAAAGATTCGCTTTCTGAATTTGTATTCATTCTGAAACAAAATATGACGTGTGTACTTCCCGAATCGTAAGTGGCAGCAACTTCCCCATTATGTTATATTCCGGTCTTTATTTCCCGTCTTTGCAGAATCCTGTTCAAATGATCATCCTGTCAAGCAGACTGAGTTTTTCTGAAAGAGAGAGAAAAAAACAGATGAGGGGACAGGAGATGATACAGCAAGGCAGCGATCTGACAGAGGATTCTCATAGTTTCAAAGGCAAAAATGTGTAGGAGTCACAAAAAACGACAGAACATGGCCATTTTCATCAGCCTTCAACCTTGCTTGTCTTCTTTTCACTTCCTCCTCTGCTGCATGCTGTGTTGTGAGATAACTGAGCCCCAATTTTGTTTCTCCTGCCTTCTCCATCTCTGCTTCTACAGTATCTGTCTTTATCTCTCTCTGGAACTATTAAAGGATTAATCAGGCTGTCTGGGCGCTTCTTAGACGCTCACTGCTGATAGGGCTCTTCCACAGGAGTGGCTGGTGGGTGGCAGCATTTAGAACATGGTAGCACTTTGATGTGCAGGCTGGTTTTACAAAATTGCACTTTTAGCTTCTTGTTGAAGGGGTGAAGGGAGGAAAATGTGAAAGAGAGAGCTGTAAGGTGATGGTTGTTTGTTTTGGGTTTTTTTTTTACATAAAATGCCTCCACTGTGCGAAGACAAAGTGAACACTGTTTAGAGTTATTGCCTCCCACAGAAAATGCAACTCTTGTAATGGCTCAAACACATTGTTTGTGGTCCAGGCTTAACATCAGCGGAGTATGCATGTTTACAACCTAGTTTAATGTAAGGTAAAACCCACTGAGTTCTTTTTGTTTCTCTATAAGAAAACATCAGTCATTTTTTTAGGCTGGTAAAGTCTCAGATATAATTTCAGTAATGAAAGTCAGTCCTTCATCTTTAAATGAATATTTTAACTTCACCCTTTGAGGCACAAATAAGGTAAAATGACTCCTAAATGCCCTCCGCATTGTCAGCGTAATGACTACAAAGCAATATATCCTGCGTAACTGCCACCTCACCACACGCAAGTTGCTGTGTCAACTCAGCTTAATTAGCAGGGAGGATAACGACCTGTAGTGAATAATTGTTTTTAATTATGCAATTTTACCACTTCTACAAATAAGATTGGTGTCCATGGGCTGGATGAGGGGCAGTCAGCAAGGAATCTTTCACCGTCGCTTTTCACCTCCAAGCTGAAGAGAGGGTGAATCAACGTGCATCAGCTGAAAAGAGAAAATTAAATCCAATTCCATTACCATGATAAAGTGATTACACCACATCAGAAAGTGCCCTATAGCAAAGTATGGAAATTCCAGCTTATTCTTGCCTCCAGCGCCCACTGACAGCGATGCGTGTCTCTAAAAATTAGTCTGCCACACACATACTCGCCTTTCTGCTTTACTCATAAGCAAGTGCACATATAAATTCATGTCCTCACACACGTAGCGGTATAAAGAGTCTATTGAGCCATCACATGGATTAATGTTTGGTAGAGTGAGCCTGGATTTGCTTTTGCCATAACAAGGCTCCAGCCTTTTCGCCTTTGCTCGGATATCCAGCCTTCGTGGCCATGTTACACCTGGGTGGCTCTGCTAATAGAAGCATTTTAACAGACTTGCAAGCAAGAGGCCTGGCACAACTATTCCTTTTTATTATTCATGTAGTCCTGTTTCCAAATTCCATGCTCATTTTAGCCCTGTGACCCCTTTCATCGGGGCAGTGCACCAATTTGGCAGCACACACCAACACAGACTGTTTTGCATGCTTGAGGATGCACTCAGTGGGGCATTTATATGTGCTCAAAATGGCAGTGGAGACAGAGATGCATTCAGTGATGTTCATTGCTGCAACTGCTTCACTGTTATTTCCACAGAAAATATAAACCTAATGCCATTCTGAGATTGTTATCTGACAATGCAACATGTCTTGAACGTTAAATCATTTCAATGTCAAATCAATGCACTTCTAAACAGGAAAACTAAGTTACCGGAGGCCAACTGATAATATCTTTGTTCATATTTGAGAGAAGAAAATGTCTTTTGTAAGTAATAAAATGACTGTAAAAAGCTCCGACACTACATCTGCTGGGTTGCTTCTAAGTTGCTTAGAAAATAGATTAAAATAATCATTCTTCAACCTCACTGAAGAGATAAGTTTCTTTGTCAGAACATTGCAGCTATGCGATAATTTGTATTTTGTGATTTGAGTCAGCATCTTTAAAGCCAATTTTTTTACAGTTTAATCATTCTCTAATAGATTTGGGTAAAAAAACAACCCATTGCTTTGACTTGCATTGAGAAATGATTTTTGGCTACACAGTAAAAAGCATTCAGCCATATTCAATAAATCTCATAGAAGAACAGCAGTGGAAATTTTCATTTAACAAACTGATATGGTTGGATATTGGAACACAACAGTTCTGATTGAGCTTGTTTTATTTCTGGGAGAATATCCACTGGCACCCGAGCAGACAGTACATGAGTGATAGGTGGTTATATAAGGACCGCTATGGATCATTACACATTAAAATGTTGCGGTTGTATGTCAGCCTATTTAGTCTATCAAGGCTTCTGTGATTATTACACCAATCTCTACCCCAAGATTTCTGTTTGTGTGGCTCTGGAACAGCTGGATGAAACGTCTGACGCTCCATTGCCAAATGTCACAAGTGGTCCATCCTTCTGGGGAAATAAATTGGCTCTCTCTTAAGGAGCAAGTAGTCGACAGGAGCCGCAGCATATGGCAAGAATCTGACATCTCAAGACGACAGTTTGGCTTTTCTCATCATGATCTGGACAGCACCTTGATGACGGGTGTCTTTGTGTTGCATTCTGTGTGTGGATAAGACCACTGTGGGCAACTCATGAATCTTTAATGAGAAACAGAGCATAATCCTTGACATGTTGTGTTTCTCTTCGGGTGCTGCTTAATGTCATTTACCAGAGACCTGAGATGTGGGGCATTTCATCAGGGAAAAACTGTTACATTTGTTATGATGACTTCATTGGATCAGAACTGTGGCAGTTACAATCCAAGCAAAACACAGAACTACATTGAGAGCTAACCATTAGGAAATGATTGCAGAAAGACTTCAGAAAGACTTCAGTCATGTTATGTTAACTTTATTATTTCAATATGCAAATGTGATGATTACAGTTAGCACTTAAAGCTAAAGCTAATGAGGATGTCTGTGTTTTGCCATATTTGTCATGAAACCAGGATAAAAAGTGAGCCAATAATTAAAGTCACTACAATTTCTTCCAGAGATGGGGACTGCAGCTCGGACTTAAATCACATTCAAGTTGCATTTCCAGGGGTTTGACTAGACTTGGACTCACACTCTAAAGACGGGCAGATTGGAGACTCATGAAACTTTTATTTTTTATGGGTTTTTCATGATCCGTGTCTGATCTGCTGTCTGTGTTGTAAGACTGACGCAAAGCTAGACCAACACAGACCTGTCTGTGCCTGCAATCAATCAAAACAATATTAAAGTATTAAAAAGTTGACAAATAAAAGAGAAGCAAGTAAAAAAGTCCAGGTGGCTGGATCTAACACATCCACTGTCATCCACCTTAAAACGCATCTGGTCACTCTATTACAAAAGCTAATGTTAGCATCTATGTTTGTAACAAGTTTAGAGCCACAGCGGTACAGATGTTGATTATTTAGGAAAGTTAGTGAAAATCATTTGGGCCTGTAAGTACTGGATCAAAATTAATGAAAAAAATTTTGAAGATTATTTGTAGTTTTCTTTTAAGCTTACACATCTTACACTCAGTTATTTCAAGCCCTTTAAAAAATATCAAGATTTTCCTGATGCACTAATGCTGCGATCACCAACTGTGGATCTCTGAAGCCACTGTCCTGCAGGTGTGTGTTTACCTACTGCAGTACACTTGAGTCAAACTATCAATGGGTCATTTTTGTGTAAAACTTGACAACAACTATCATTTGAATCAGATGTGTTGCAGCAGGGAAATGTGTAGCACTTGTAAGACATTTGGTGATCTGTGGGTCCAGATGGATTTTTGTACAAATTAAGAGCATATTTAATAATCTGAATAAATC
>JBBDHI010000017.1:10799123-10812192 GCA_037177115.1 Craterocephalus stercusmuscarum
TGCACGGTATCTTTTAACTTCTCTTGCTTTTAATCTTTTAAATGATTTTGTGTTTAAATGATTTTACTGTAATTCTTCTTTTATGCTGTTAATGTTTTATGCTCTCAACCTTTTTAATGATTTAGTGTTTAAATGATTTTATTGTAATTCTTTTGCATTTATGCTTTTAATTTTTTATGTAAAGCACTTTGGATTGTCTTGTACCTGAAAATGTGCTATACAAATAAACTTGCCTTGCCTTGTCTTGCCTTGCCTAGACCATTTTCGTCTATTTGCCTTGAATTCTTTCTCTCTTTAGTTCCCATCCAAGCACCTACCTGCTCCATCCATTTCCACCTTCTCCGTAATCACGTTTTTCATCTTCCAAGCATCACTTTGATGTGGCTTCCTCTTTTACTCACTAATTCACTCTTCTCATTCACTCCAATCTCCCCCTTCTGTTGTATTTTCTATGTCTCCTCCCCTCTTTTAACAGTCACTCCCTGTGAGTCAGGCACTGGGGCTGGAGATTAATGATGGTTGCAAAGCTTTGGCAGTGTCTGATTTTCTATTATCAAAACTGAACGGCCTCAGCCGGGCTGTATTTCCTCTCTGGGTGTGGTAGCGACGGCAGCTGGAATTGCTCTGCTATCATTGAGGAGAATGTGTATATTATACAAATATAGTAGGAAGATTGCATTTCAGAAAAGCTGCTTTGTGCAAAATTCCTTTGCACACAAATATGATGCCTTTAGTTACACTGTGTTTATCTCTGTATTTCTGATTTCAATAGTTTGGGCAGAGCCTGAGTTACAAACTGGGTATGTAAAATGAATGTAGATTTAGTGAAAAGGAATAATTTTGTTAAATATTTACTGATTTTTAGTGCGTGAAATTTCAGGGCTTAAAGTTTTTCTTCTGACTAAAAGACCTGATGTCTCTGACTCTGCTGTTTCAGTTAGACTTTTTTTTTTTTTAATGGCAAGTTCTTCTGCCTTATTTCTTCATGTGAACAAAAGAGCTAATTTTTCTGTCATGGTAATGTGGAGGTAGAGGTAGAATAAAATGCTAGCCCCGCTTATTTATAAGCTTGTTTTCTTGCGTATTTATCAAAGCGTAGCACTCTTGCATCAGAGCTGCACAGGTCATTCATTTGAGCAGATGAATGATGGAGGAGGATGTTAAACGGGTGACATAGGTACAATGCTACTGAAACAGTCTAATTCAAGCATTCAGTTCTTTCTCGTTTGGTCTATTCATGAATCTTAGCATGGAAGTCCTATTAGTGTTACGACTTTTAACGAGCCTTGCAAAGTCTGCATGTGCGGCTGCTGCCACATGAAAAGTGTGTGACATGTCTATCCCTTTCTGTTTTTGAAGTTCCAGATACCTTGAAGGTAAAGTGGACTTACAAGGCAAGCATAAGGAACATGGAAAATGAGATTGAAAAAGAGAGAGGGGACGAGTAGGAGGCAAAGTCAGGATAAAGCGAAGCGAGGAGACGAAAAAATAGGACACAGAGAGAATCGAAGGAAAGTGATACAGCAAAGCACAGGGAAAAGAGTAAGAGCCTCCGGCTGAGAGGCACCAGCCCAAGTATCATAGTCAATTAACATCCCAGCCCAGCACTAATTCTCAGTCTATTTCAGACTATTAATTATGTGCACCATCAGTTCCAGCTCACTTGGCCTGACACAAGTCTTCATCACATTGCCTTGCCCCTACAGATAATGTTTTACTAGAGAAGTATCTTCAGTTTGCATATTCATGATGAAAATTAAGATGAAAAATGTGTGGATCAAGCCTCCTTGTAGGACTCATCACAGAGAAATGTGAGAATTTAGCAAAATTATTTATGTAAGTACTTGGAAGTACCCACTTTATCAAGAGATTTTCATCCTTGAGATGCCAGAAGTGTTTTATGTACCATTTCTGTAGTTAACGCAAGAGTCGACATGAGTTACCTCAAAGATACAAAAGGTATTTTTTGCTAAAATCAGCAGGACTAGAGCAGATATTATCTATGTCTGGCTGGTACTTTGATGTTTACGATGTTAGCAAATCCAGAGAGAAGATAAATAAAGGAATTAGGGATTAAAAAGACAAAAAGTATTTCAGCATATTACTTCCTTAATTATCACTCTTGCTTTTTCGTGAAACCTAAACCAAAGTCTGGCTCTTTGCGTCTGGCAAATTTTAGTCTGCACTGTCGTAACACCTGACTGCCCCGGTCTAATTTCAACATGAGCAGTATCTGCTCCTTTATGTGCCATAACAGAAAGGCTGGAAAACAATCTGCCATGGTCCAGAAAACAGGCCAGCCAATTCTAGTAGCACTAGAGGGTATGTAGGGCTGTGATTGGAAAGCAATAATTTTCCCTCAAAATGAAAAACATACATGCAAAAATAGCCCTGACTACTGTTATGTTGTTGGATTATGCATTCCTGTTGGGCCGGTTAGGAGCTGAGAATTTAGGTCAGTCTCAAAAATCAATTATACTGAGGTGACATCATCTCATTAGAAGGTGCTAAAGAATCTCAATAATAGCCAACTCCACTGTGAGAATTACACGTTTCTATTGTCAATCTCTCGTTGAATCTCATTTTAGCAAGTAAAAAATTACTTTCACACTGCACGACAATTAAGACGTGTCAATATTTTGTCTGGTTAGCCGTTCAATTAATACACAAAGCAGAGTGAGAAAAGCTGTGTCTCCTAAAGATAATCGATTAATGAATATAAAATGACCAATATAGACAGCGAAAAGATTAATGAGGCAGTGAGCAACCAAACCCCAAGGGAGCACATTACTCATTCAGAAAGTCTGTGTTCCCACCAGAGGCTATTACAACTTTAAAGAACAACAGTTGATAAAAGCTGCAGATAATCTCACAGTCGCAAACGTGTGGTGAGTCAATTTGACACCTTTTCTATGCAACACTCTCCTCTTTCAGCCAAACTCTGCTGTGGTGGTTGACTAGAGGACGGGCAGGCGAGTAGATACGAGGCTGCATCAAAACACAGTGAACTAAGATGAAGTGCGTGGTCAGCTCCTTAGAGATGACAAATATCCAAATGTGTGTCACTTGGTCTCTACTTGTCATCACCTTTCAGAGATGCTGTCAGCACCGCTGTCAGTGTGTTCACTGGCAGATTTCCCCTTACACCATTTATCTCTGAGCAGGTTCTTACTGTTCTCATTGCACTTGACAAGAGAGAATAATTGTTTTCAATCTGAGAATTGAGTGGGTTGGATGGGGCTTTTTTTTGCGTTCTTGAGTCTTTAGATGAGATTAATGTACAGTTGAAACACCTCATGGTAAATTAGGATGATTGAGATCTGTTTAAATCAGTGCTGATTGCAGTGGGGGACGGCGGCTTGATTGGAAGAGAGGAACGGAACATAGGGGGAAAAAATAGCGCTGGTTCTGCCATTTTCTGAGAATTTATCTAGATTCAGAACTGACTCAGCTGGCTTCTAATGGCAGATCATTGCCAGGCTTGTCACCTCTCTCTGTGGCCCTACCAGGCATTTTTGTTGACGCCATGATGTCAGTCAGTCTGCCACAGGACAGAGGGAGATGATGTTTATAATCCTTGCAATGTGTGCAGAGGAAGCTGGCAGGTGTTCATGGCTGTTCACTAATCTTGTTAAAACAAGAAAGCTGGAAGTGTTGTGGGTTTATTTGCTATACATATTAACGAGCTGTAAAATACAACTCGTTACATGTTTAATGATTAACTTTACTGTGTTTACTGTAGACCCTTGTTTTCCTCTTGACATGTGGTAACGGTGATCCACCAAAGCTAATAATTGAGGTTCTAAAAACTAATAAGTGCATTGTGTTGCTGTGATGACATGGGCAACAGCAGGTCATTGGCTTTTGGAATTATATCTTTTTTTGTGCTTTAAAACATCACCTGTCCCTAGTGATCGTCCAGTTGATATAAGCACAGAGAGGCAGCAACGAACATACTGAAACAAACAAGCAACCATTATATTCTGCAATGCTTCTAGTTATACTAAGGTTATTGTTGCCTGACGGTCCTCTGCAATGTATTGAAGCAGCCATCAGCACAAAGCGTCTGGCTCGGTTTATTTCAAAAATAGCTACTGGGCCTGGGAATAAAGACAATGATCCCACATCTCTTTAGGGTGCCCAGTGTAAGTATCGAGCTCCTTCGTGAGTTGAAAAGATATGGCTAGCAGGCAAAAGGAACTTAAAATTGAAAAAAAAGAGAAAAACACCTTTTCAGTAAATATCCTATTTGGCACAGAAATCCCATATTTCCACAGCTATCTCCCATCATAATTTGTCTGTTTTCATTTTGGTTTGTATCAGATGTCTTTATTTTCTTTGCCTGATTGTGTCTATATCTGATCGCTTATGTTAAGATTGCTTCCACTGAGGCCAAATGCTTGGATTTGTGTGTTGATCCAGTAATCAATTTTTTTTCTTCATAAATTTGAATATTGTCCTGAATCTTTTTTATTTTCCTTTTATGTTTTTTTTAGCTGTAGATAGACATTGTGCTTTCCTGATTTAAAAGACCATGAATACATTTCACCTCACCTCACCTGTTTGTTGTAAGGAATATTCAGGCTTTACAGCCTGCAGGCAAACAGAGAGGCCTGATCCCGTATCACAAGTACAGCCGTCATACCTCTGCCCCAAACCCCTACCCCCATCTGCCAACTACTGTTCAAAATGAAAGCAGGACTGGTGAGTCACTGTGCAGAAATATATTGCAATTTTGTAAAAGGAACCATTCCTTCATTATCTGAAATATCTAGGCCAAGGTTTACTCCTCCGAGGTTTAAGTAAAGCCGAGTTCTTGTCATAACATAACACATCTTGTTCCAGATGTTTGAATGCATTTCTCTTCAGAGGCGAACTTGCTTCAGTGTGGGAATAGAAAAGAATGGTGAGATATTTGTGACAAAAAGAAAAATGCCACTGGGCAGGGAGGATTTTTTTATTTGCAATACTGCAGTTGGAGTGAAGCAGGTTTAGGTTGGGAGAAAAAAAGAAGGCACGGTAATAGGGCTGATGGGGAATAATGTCAAAGAAGTTGAAAAAAAACTCATCCATGAAATTGCTTGTTGCATCCTTTAAAACCTCTTGATTGATGGTGGCAATTTTAAAACCCGGCACTTTCTCTGTTCTGTGGAAGTATTAGAAACATGTACTTCAGGGGTTTTCTTCAAGTAAAAATGCACCCTGAAAGACTAACACAGTTAAATAACAGCTGGTGGCAACATAAATTCCGAGTTCAATGTTTTTGGTTGTGTGTTTTTCTCACTCCTGTTGATAACAGGCCAGGCATAACAATCGTCTACTACTCCTCTGGGCAGTTGTTCCTTTTTTTTTTTTTTTCTTTTTTTTCCCAGGTACAGTAGAGACAACTTACAGCAGAGTCTCAATCTCTCTATCAAGATCTATGTGTAATGTTGTACTGCAATTTGCACATTGGCTGTGCAACTGGTTTTCATTTTCCATTTGCAAAATCCTCCCATAAGAAAGTGAACAAAGAATTTGAAACCACGGCAACAAGCAAGAATATTTCTACCTATCATTCTTTATGCAATGTAGATGTCAATGAAAACGATTTCATGAAAATAACTACGTTACAGCACATCACATGCAACTCGGCTTCTTATTTTTATTGATGTGTTCACAACTCTGTCTAAGCTGATACCGGTTCTATTTCTGATGCACTTTTCTACAGGCGGTGAAGCTCGAGGATTAATTTGTGCTGACGATGTAACAGGCAGGAGTTGCTAGCTCCTGCTGCCAAACGTAAAATAGCTTCAGTGTTACGGTTAATGGCAGCATTGGACATTCTTGGAAGATATCCACCACTCTAAACCCAACATGATTACAGTCTTACTTAGAAGTGCCTGAAGTATCGAGGATCTGAGGATTTTATTTAACTGGTCACAGTCATTCATCAGTTATTATTTTTAGTTTACTGAAATGTTTTTTGGGAAAAAAGACATGCAATTAAGTATGTGGCATAGGCTAAAAGTACATTTCTACATTTGAGAACAGAAGAGGATAATTTTGTGTCAATTTTGAGCAATTAATTGTGGTGCAAGATATTGTTTTCTTTTTTGTAGCAAAGAATGATTTGTTATCACATGATAAATTCTTTCCACTGTCATAATATCAGTCTAGTGCAGTTTTCAGTAACTAAATTCATTAATTGGCATATAAAAGGCAAAGCCAAACAATAAGTAATTAGTCAATTTTATGTAAGGAATCAGGGTTAAGAAAGGCCAGAAGAACAAAAACAGAAATGTTATGTTAAGCTTTTCTTCACAAAAAGTGTTAGAGCAAAGCTTTTTCTGAATAATTATAAACGCAAGACACAAGGCAGGCTAACACGAAACAAAGAGAAGATAACTGAGGTTATAATTACATTCTCTGTCTTATGTGTGCTAGTTGGCAGCACAGTACATTTTTCCTTCATTTGTCTGAAAAGAAATGCTGTAGGGTTCTGCAGTTCATCACTTTTTTCCATTTTCCCCATGAATCCAAACTATATCCAAATCATATGCAGCCAATAGCTCCAACCTAATTTACTATATTCATTGTTAAAGCTTTAATTTGGTCAGTTTTCTGATCCAGTGCCTATAATTGATTTACCAACAAATTAATATTAGAGAAATGTGGATCAAAGGCAGGTTTTATTGAATGTTTTTGCATTGTAGTAGCTGAAATACAATGTGCTCGCACTGACCCTCCCAGCCTCCTTTCTGATGAAAGGAATGTGTAAGGAAGGAGGATGCAGGACATGCATTGATTGCAGAGTTGACATTTTGATGCTCAGATGGTTAAATCTGTATCTTCTACCTATAACTATATGCATTAAATTGCAGCTGTTATCAAAGTTTGGGATTGTTCCAAGCCCGTATAATTGTTAATTAGCTATAACCACTCACTACAGATCTAGTAACAGAAAATAATAGAGTAGTATATCAGTTCATTCAGTAGATTATCTTGTTAATTTTCTTCATTTCTTTTGTTACAGTTTAAAAAAGAAAATAAAAGACTGACAGGTATTTAAAAAAAGAAAACGTGCTTGTTTTGTTCAGGCGGCAATGCATAGATAGAATTGCCTGCAGCTGGGACAATATACAGTATTCATCATTTATTTTCATTAAAGTGGTCGGTGTACAGTCTGTAGTTCTGTGCTAAACCAGCTAGTCAAATAGTTACATACAGTAGTTACATAATCACACATGTCACAAATGCGGTTCTGAATTAGTAAAGCATGAAGCTTGAATAAATTCTGTTCAGCTTGCAAAATTATGCATTTATTGTTGTTCCCTTTAAATTGAAATAATCTCAGAGGACACAACAAAATGTTTGTCCTATTCTATTATCTTAATGATGTTCAGTGTCTGGAAGTATTGCGCTGTGGATTCCGGGTCACTCCCAGCATATGTTCCCATCTTTCAGGCATATGTTGCCAGCTCTGCTTGATCCCCCCAGCCCCCAATTTTTCATATGTTGTGTTTTTTTTTTCATACTCAGGTGATTGTCCTGTCTCCATTCCTTTTGAAGTGCGTTTGATTATATGTGATCTTATTTAGCCAGAGAGGCGTGCAATATGAATCGTACAGATGAAGTGAGCTGGACTCTGACCGCACTCAGGGGGATGCAGGAAGTCCTGGCGGAGGGGATGGAGATGAAGGTCGACTCACCCTGACTGCGAGCGAGCTGTCACAAGTGGACAGACAGGAGAATCACCTGAAACCTGAATTGATTTCTTTGAGGGAGAACGAAATTTCAGATATCTGTTGACCTCACTTGATGGAATGTGTCACAGACTGGATGGAGCAAGAGAAAGAGTGTAGACAGACAGCAAATGTCATTGCAAGAAAAGAAAAAAGAAAAAGATGAGCTGTGCCTTTTCAGTCGTGCCACTGTCCAGCTCCCATTACTAACAGTCTTGTCACCTCCTGTATAGACTGATACACTCCACAATACACGTTTTAAATGGCGGTAACTTCTTTTACTGCTTGTTTCACATCATAATATAATATAAGGATGTGTTTTTGATCAATTCCACCCTCAGAAAGCCAATCAATAGACTCTTTTAACAAGGGAAACCATTTCAAGAAACTTCCATGACATTCATTCACTTCAACTATTTGAATTCATTCTAAACAAAGCAAACATCTTAGCTTCTTTTACTGTACCTCATAGCTGTAGCAGACATTTAGCGGCTAGCCTCCATGTCATAAGAGTGGAGATGTTGCGGCATGTCGTTTTGCCTGAAAGCAGAGGAAATGTTCCACACAACACAAGACGTCTTGGACTTATCCGGGACATTTCCCCCATTTCTGAACGGAACCAAGACTTAAAAAGCGATACGTTTGAAAAGACAAATCCATGTTAAAGAGCAGATGGACTTTGTCGCAATGCAAGTCTGAAAGCGGCTCGTTTGTCACCACACATGAAATGCATCAAGATGGTGAAAGAAGAACCTTGTAGAACTGCTTCACTTTATAGCCACACAGACTTTGAATTCAACAATATATGTAGACTTGCACCTTTACAGATATTCTTCATTAGTAGGCTAAGAACATTAAGCTAAATTAATATAATGGAAATAGAAAAGGAATCCTGACTCAGATCCTGCATACTGGAAACATGAGCAGTGAGTTCAGACATATTCCTGTAACTCTTTCTGTCCATGTTGTCTCTGTTTGGAGGGATCCTATCCTTTCTACCATTTTGCTCAACATACAAAGAGGGGAACAAATCAAACAGCAGCTCTGTCTTATTCTTAGCCCCTGCCGTTTTCAGATAAATGGGTGGTTTTTAATTGGTTGAAGTTTGCAATCCGTGCCACTGGTTGCCCTTACATCTCACACGTCTGACCTTTAGAAATTAGCTGAATATAGCTTTAGCAGGTAGCTGTGAGAGGAACAGGATGTACTGTATCACCCAAAAATATAAATAAAAAGCAACAGCTAAATCCGGAAGGCATTCTCACATGCACATTTTGTGGGCTGTTTCTGCACCTCTTTTCATGTTATCCTCCACCATTTCTTTGAGTATTCTTCAGATAGATGAGATGGCCTGATCTCCTGGTGGGTCTGGTGATGAGTACATTAGCGCTATGTGCAGCACTGACCTGCTCACAGAGAACGTGCAATAGTTTGCTTCGGGCAGCATCATGTCTTTCGTGTTGTGTTGCTTTTTTTTCGTTTGTTTTTTTTTTTTTACCACATGCAACATTTTACCTTTTGATGGTATAGGCTGGAATGTAAAATAAAGGTAAATGTGGACCCCACAGAGACTGAGAGAAGAATTGCCGGAATTATAAAATTTGATTTATTGTGGCTCTACAGTGGCGCTTTTATACAACATTCAATCTTATAATGAAACACAAACACAATTACCAATGATGCCTTAGATTCCATAAACTCATATTGCCTTGTCTCTATTTGTTTGTCTGCTCTTAATTGCAGGTATAATGAATTACAAATGAATTACAGCATAATATACAGAACAGTAAAAGGACCACATGCTGTTGGAGGATAAAAAAACATCTTTTTTCCTAATTATTCCATTACTTCTGTAATTTCATTAACCAAGCTTTGCTTAAAAAAAGGGGGAAGCAAAAGACTGTCAGAGGTAATTAAAAGATAAGGTGCAGAGTACAGTGTTCCTGCCCTCACAGCATTAAGACATTTAGCTTCTACAGAGGGAGCACAATATCCCTCAGCATGTACGCATACTGTACACACACACACACATTACTGAAGGGATGACAGAGGTGCTCTCCCACCTGCCAGCAGACCCCTCACAGACATGTGCGCTGAAGGGAGATGCATTGCTGTCCCGTGGCGTCAGACTAGTGAGATATGAAAAGTGACAGGTGCACAATGGTTGTCAACATGAATGGCTTATAAACAAGTAGAAGATTAGGACAGACTTAACCGTGGTGCTCATATTTGCAGCGATCAAAGAGGAGGCACTATCTCATACACCATTTTGCACTTCCTTACTTTTCAGCGTTGCATTTAAGAGGGCTTGCATCAGTAAACCATTACAACATCAGTGGATCATTCTGCCTCTGCATGGCTCTTTTTCTGCGCTTGGTTTGTTTAAGCCTCAGGCATATTGTGAACAACATACCATACGCTTTAAAGAAAAACATTAATACGCCATGATGATTTATTTATTTACTGATGTATTATTCATAGAGACCCTGTTACCAATAGGTTCCTGTAAGTTTTCTCTTAGCTGTTGAGGTAATTTTGTTGAATGACTTGAAGCGGTTAACACATCTGTTCGAACACTCCTTTGTTTGCATTATTGAAAGACAAATAAAGATGCCACTCAATATATCTTCTAACAAAAGAAGCAAAAAAGAAATAGTCTGCAGAGGCTGTCGTACAGATTTATAGCTAGTAAAACAACTATCTCTATGGTCTTATAATGAGTGCAGATGAAGAGTTTTAACAGGAAACTGACACCCCGAGTATTGCTGCAGCTACTCCACCCTCCAGCTGCAAGGATGAGACACATAAAAAAGAGCAGATTAGTGGAGAATGGTGGATCAACTTCATCAGTTAATTAAACTCCATTGCAGCTTGATGAGCAATTAATCAAGGCAGCGTGCCGCGTGTCAGGCAGGGCTGAGCTCCTCGGGTGTGGTATGTGTGCACCATACAGATTGTTCCTGGGGGGGGCAGCTCTGCGGGGAGCAGCACTTACCAAGTGAGCAGCCCTAAAACTGTACAGGGTGTAATGGGCTGGGTTTATGTAAGCAACTATCAATCACTCCCTGACATAAGCCTGCACCCTATTAGAGCTCCAGGATTAGGCTCCTCTCAGTGCCGGACTAACAGAGGACTTGACTTGTCCAAGTCAATCGAATTTTAGAAGATGCTGGAGTGTATTGGATTATTATTTAGAAAATATTGCTGTTTAAAGCAAATGCTTGCACAGCGAAGACGGCCGTAACCGTCCGAGTTAATCTCAAAAATAATTAAGAGAAATGAGCTGTAAACATGTCAAAACACCGCGTTTTCTCAGCTTGAAGAGTTTGCACTTTCATCTGCCTCCTTAAATCTACTGGTTTCATTTTCTTGTCCTTTGTACCCTCTTTCATCTACCTCTCCATCTCTTTCAAGCCTGCGAACGAGGCCTTTTTTATGCAATGGATATTCAAGTTGGCAGTTTGTGACTAAATGCTGTAAATTTATTAACGAGACCGCAGGGAACATTAAAAGTCAATTGAAGGAGGCTATTAAAAGCAGGATTTTAATTGGGTTGGTCCCTCTACTAAAACTTTTTTCTCTTTTTTTTTCCCTCTGTCTCTTTTTCTAAGAGCAATGGTAATAAAAAAGTTCTGAATTAATGTGCGCAGTGTGTGCTAGTCCTTGAAAGAAAGTTCCCTTTTGAAATCACAGAAACTTGCTTCATTTTAACTTTTTTACACCATATCCAAATCTTTAAAATTTCTTAAAAGTGAGTTAAAATCAGCCCTGGTGTGAGGTCTAGCGATGCCAGATCATTCTGCTGCCTCTTCTTACGTTTAGTCTTAGTGAGAGCTTTGTTTCTCCGCAGCTCCTGTAGAATGACTTGAAGATGAGCACATTTCTCACAATGACACACATTCCAGCCAACACAAGATCTTACTACCACATAAACATCTGAAGATTATCCCTTTACCCATTCAGATCGGAAATTCTGACAAGAGCTACATCTGTCTGCTTTTCAGTTTTATGTTGATCAGTACACAGGCCTGTAAGCAGTCAGAAAACTGTGTTAGTACTGAGGCTTTAACGCATCAGATTATATAATCTGTTTAAATTACATTATAAAGCGTGAGATTGTCCTAGTTTTGGTAACACAGTGTGACACATTACAAATGGTTTTAATTGCACAGTGGCCTCTGGCTCTTCCGACATGCTTGACTCATCCTGCACACATTATGGAGGGCGGGGGTCTCTGTGCACATGTTTATATGTGTTTAATGGGCTGGGGCTCAAAAAGAAGTCAGTGTGTGCACATGGGAGAGTCGGAGGGAGGGAAGGATGGAGATGAAGAGCAGTATTGTAGTATAGTCATCCGTGCTGACTGGATAATGACATGCAGAGTGCTGCGCTGCTGTAGTGGTTTGAGCCTCCAACCAGATGCTCCTTTCACTGCAGCTCATAAGCAGAGAGAGCGGGAGGCTGCGCTAGCATGCGCACTCGTCTTCCCTGGATTAAGCAGGACGATTCAGGGACTTCAATCATGTACTGTAAAAGGAGCTTATTAAAGCTGATACCCATCACGCGGAGGAGACTGTAGCTAAGCTGGGTTCAAACTTCCTCTGAGACTTTTGAGATATTTCTCCATGCTTACAGTATGTGTTTATGCAGTGACTATTATGATGGCGGTACTCACTGCAATTTACAGATTGAGACCCACAACCTTCACAGATGGAGTCACTTCTTGTGAAGTCAGGATTAAAGGAATGTATTACTATGTTTTAATGTTTATAGTTCTTAAAAGAGCCAGATGGCATCATCACACAAAGGGCCACTGCAGATATGCTTCACTATATGATTGACTGAATGATGTTATTTACATGATAAATGAGAAAATGACACACTAGGCGTCTCATATATCTACAGTAAGTGTTCCGTTTTAAGAAGTACCTCATAACATCCAGGAGTAATGACACAGTCAAGCACAACACATATGTTGTGTTAAAGTGGTTGCCAAGGCAACAATCCATGTTGTGATCTGTCAAATGCTGAAGGCAGCAGCTTTTCCAGGTCATTTTAATCCTAAAAACAAAACAAAAAAGGCAACAGGACTTATTTCCATGGTTCTTGAAAATGTTTTCCCTCTTTCTAAAGTTACCTTGAATGTAACACAATGAACTAAATAAACTTTTTTATTAATGTTATTTTTGCATTCTGTATCTTCTGTTTTCAGTAACAACCAACCTTTTCATAACATATGTCATATTAGATATTGGGTGTAGATGTAAGCAGGCACTTTCAGTCTGCGCTATATTTTTCCAAAGTAAAGAATTCCCAAGAAATAACATTAATAAAAAAGTTTATTT